>VZSF01004846.1:124951-288640 GCA_013398295.1 Chionis minor
CCCCCCCACTTTTTAAATAAAAGAGAATACTGAAGTTCTTTCTTTTTACAATTTATAGCGAGGACAAACACACCAAATATCATGAGACTCATGGTAAAACTGCAAGAGGTGGCAGTGTTATCAACCAACTCTGGAGTGGGATATCCTTCAGTGTGTTAAAAATAATCTTGTGTTGTGTTTCCAATAAATAATAAATCAAGGGGAACCAGAATAGCAACAGGGTGTGTGTGATCTTACACTGATTTTGGATTCCAGTGTTTCAAAGCTGGCTTTTGATGTGGTGCCCTTCAGGTGGGCACCTATGCTGGGGGCAAGCTGCAGCGTATGTCCCATAAGAACAATGGTATCTGATTGCCTTTTAAAGGGAGAAATATTCTTAGGAGAAGAGGTTTATTCATCAGCCTTCACTCTAGCTGTAACTTTTATTTATGAAAAATAATAAAATCAAACCCCAGTAATGATTAAAAAGAAGGAAAGGAAATTCAGCCCTAGGCTAAGCGAAGGTTTCATTTATTTTCTGTAGATAGTAAACTTTACAGCTTCCTAGTATGCAGGTCATGAGGACTAAAAAAGAAACTGGCCCATGTGATAAGCTGATACTTTTTCTTGAAGAACCCATTTTTGAAACTGATACTATTTTTAGGCTAACTGTAAGTTTGCCTGTACTTCTTGAAAAATTAATCCTGTACTCTAAGGAAAGAAGTCTAAGGATGAGGAGAAGGTATTGTATTTTTCAGACGTAGCAGGTTGAATTCTTCCTGTAACTCTCAGCCTTAATTATTCAGCTGTAACAAGCACCACCACAGAGGGGCACGGCTATTTGCAGCCATCCTTGAACTAAGGCCAAGGCTGCCACAAACCGTCCCTCATATTCAGGAAAATGCACAGAGATTTCAGTTCCCTTCCAGGCATCACCATTCCTTCCTCCTTCTCCTCCTTATCTGCCACCACTCCCGACCTGGCAGCATTTCTTAACTGTTCCGTCTTCTAAAACTTTAAATATTAATGAGTTGTAGTTTTTCCTCCTAGGATTCCCTTTGGAGGTGACTGGCTGCCAAGTTTCAGCATTGTCACTGAAACAGCTATAATGTCATGGCAGCAAGAATTCTGCAGGCTGTGACCTCTCTGAACACCTTGCAGGCTTTCTCTGTCTTGCCAAGTCACCTAACATGAAGTGAGATATTGAAGTTTGATTCCCCAGAATCAAATTTACAAATTAGGCCGTCAGAGAGGTGCTGAAGGATTCAGTAGTGCTACGCTTGCAGTGACCTTAATGATATCCCGACTTTCTGCAGGCCTAGTCAGGAAAAAGGATAAATTCCTTTTTATTATAATGGAGGTGAGGGATAACACATGTTCACCAACATTATGGAAAGGTCTTTTTCTGCAGTTTGGATGACGATGACATTTTACAAAACCTAAATTAAGAACTGAACAATACCCAGTGAGCGTGTTACGGACCGGCATGGGGAGGTGAGGTGAGAGAGAGCTGGCGCGGGGCTCACTCGATCGGAATAAGAAAGGGTCGACAACAAATGGTTTAAGAGGATAATGGCTTTAATAAGACAGAGTAGGAAAAGGAATATAGATAAGGAGCAAACTTTACATCCCTTCAAATGCTGGGCACGCCACAATCATGCAGCATTGGATGGAGCCTGGATGGATTTTCCCACAGGAAGCTGCGCAGATCAGATCCTGTCCATGCAGACACGCTCTTCCTTTTGGTCATTCAAGCTATTAGAGGATTTCCTCACAAGAAAACAACTCTATTCCTAAAAGACATTTGCATGAGAACTTTTGGCTGCACTGTACCAAATCTCTAAAGTCTTACCAAACTGTAAAAAAGGAATCACTTTGAACCATTTTCTATCCTTAGGACAGAAACCTACAGCTTTAAAACATTACACAGCAACTTTAATATTTAATAGTGAATGATCTATTGGAAAGTATTTAATTATTCCCTAGAAGTGACTGTTCAATGTGAGATATGACAGGACTGACAGTTGCGGTTGAATGTCTGAAAACTACTCACTATGGGAAAGTATTACAAAACTGTTAGAAATAATTTTCAGAGTTGGCAGCATGATTTCTTTCTGTCCGTGCTTGCTTAGTTCATTTTTGGTTGGTCATCTGTGGCAGGATGACAAAGGAGGAAGGATAATTCCCTTCAAAATTTTGTTTTACAAATCGGGTATTTTGAGGTTTATGTATGCCAAAGCACAAAGAAACTGTTGTGGCAGAGACACTTGTTTGGAATTTGGAGAAGAAACTCTTATCCTTTTGAGGCAGTTTAGCTTAACTAATGTTGCTGGTTTTGTGTGAACTCTCGCTGGTTGAACTATATCAGTTTAATCATACACTTTGTACGGTTAAGAAATTTGGTGGCTGGTCTGTGTCTTTGTTCATTGCTTTTTGTTGTTTGGGCTTTTTTGCCTTGAGATTTTAAAGATGCAAAAGGTGCCTAGAATTACAGTTGCCATTGCAGCCCCAAACAAGGCAACATCTCCTTTTCCACTCAGGGAAGTGGGGTTTGGATCTCCAGTTCAGCAGGGAGCGGTGCAGCACTCACGGGTGTTAGGCAGGTTCCTCTCTCAGTGTGTTTCCCAGCATTTTAATACACGTTATACACACAAGGGGTATATAATCCATCTTGCTTAGAATGTAAGAAAATAGCAAAATACAGGCTGCTCCTGCCAAAACCATTCCAAACAATAAACTTTGCTTTATTCCTTGTTTTTTAAATGTACCAGTGCTGCTGACTTGGAGCTTAACATTTCAGTATAGTAGTACAAAAGCATTATTATAGTTGTTGACCAAGTAAAACAGACTCTTGATGCTCATGAATTTAGTGGGGATGGTGACTGTTTTCCACCTCCCTTGAAAGATCATTCTATGACCAAAAAGATCAGCAAATCTCCCCTTAAGCACTGTTCACCTTAGATTTTCCTTTGCTCAGTTTTATCCCCCTGTGCCTAGTCATACATTCTTGTATTATCTTGAAGAAGTTTTCTCCTTCCTCAGTGTGTTTATCCTTCAAATACTTCTAGATGCCTGTCATATTCCCTCTAGCCATTACTGAGTCCCACTATAGTTATTTTGTTCTTTTAATCTTTCCTGCTGAATTCCTCTGCTCAGCCGATATGGAGTTGGACTATTATTTCAGTGATCCGAAAGGAATACATACAGTGATACTGAGAAACTAATATATTTGAGAAACTAATATATTTTAAATCTTCCTTTAGTGAATGGGGTTATAAGTTACTGCTAGTAATTCATATTTACACAACTATCTTCCTGTGTATTAATATGCAGGTGAGATTAATCACATGATTTTGTATGACTGAGTTACTTTACAATTTCTTTTTCAGTGTCACACAAACTATATTCCTGTTTGTGGATCAAATGGAGACACTTATCAAAATGAATGCTTCCTCAGGAGAGCTTCTTGCAAGCATCAGAAAGAGATAACAGTGGTATCAAGAGGACCTTGTTATTCTGGTATGTAAAACATAATTTTGTGTCACTAATGAATGATGTTATATGGTTAGCTCTTTAGTTGTGCCCTTAATTCCAGAGGTTTTAATGTTCACGCTTTTCATAGAATAAAATAATGTGGAAACGCAAAGTCCTCTTTAGCAATGGAATATTTGTATAGAGGAAAAATGTGATATATCTTCTGATATGCTCACAGGTTCATAAATAAACATGAGAAGTACAAATACTTTATCTGAGAAAATAATTTGTGAATGCTTCTGTTGTATCTATAGAGGAGCCTTAATGTTCATCAAAAGGCTTACAACAAATTTGGAGCAGACTCCAAATTAGTCATTTCTTTAGGACTTATTTTTTGGAAGTACAGAATTAGTGTGACATCCAGCAAGTGACACTGATCATCCCAACTGCCACTCTGCCTGTATCCAAGGCATCATCTTTGACTAATTTCCCTTTAGGTCATTACTTTGAAGGTACGCACACTCTTGCAAAATCATTGTACCTCACGTTCCTAAGGTACTGGCCTTTTCTGTCTTTCTACACTCTTAAAACACAGATTTTCCACATGCTTATAATACATGGGACAGGTTTTCACTGTCTTGAATATTGCAACATGCCCTTGGACACAGAAACTTTAGACACCAGAGGTCTTCTGAACCTCTGGACAGATTCAAAGCTAGTGAGAACAGACACATGGCTGGCTTTCTCAGAATTAAATTCAATGTCTCGGTAGCAACAATGGCATTCTTTGGTACATAAATAACGCACGCAAAAATTTACATTGTGGGACATCCCTCATCTTTTGATACACAATAGTTACTCAGATTAGCCTAAGCAAAGTTGCATCTGTGTGGGAGCCAGAAGCATGACTAGAGATCAGGCGCACTCTCCGAGCTAGGTTTACCTTGGCTAGGCTAGTTACTGGTGGCAATTTAGAGGTGTCAGCCTGGAACTCACTGGTCGCTGCAACCTCCTGCCTGGAAATTAGGGTAAATATTTGGGCAGTGTACCTAGGCCAAGTTCCTCACTGCTGCCAGTCCCAGAGCTCCCTTGCTTAAATGGAGCGTGGCTGTGTTTTACATGAGCCACTGTAATGTCTTTGACTGCAGCACAGACCTATCCTGAGATCTGGGGTTGTTCAACAAGGTCCAAAACGATCTATGACAGATCTAGATCCTTCAGATCTAGAACTGAAGGAAGGCTGTGTTTTGTGTCCAGCTCAGCTGCATGATTCCAACATACTTCAGGCAGATGATTGAATTGACCTTCTTTCTCAGTCTCCTACCTGTAAATTATCTCTGCATGCTGCAGAAATAGGTAAAAAATGCATTACCGTTTTGGAGCACTCACATATTCCTATAACAACACCCAAGAAGTATTAGGAAGTTTTGAACTGAGGATGTCTGAGTAAATATATATTTTGTTTTAATTTCATGCAGAAATTATTTTAAGAAATAGACTCACAACATCAAAGTTTCTTTCCCTCACTACAACAAAATACTAGGAAAATGTTTTGGGAACAACGAAAAAAAGTGATTATTTTTATGTGTGTCCTACCCTACTAAGAAAAAGGCATTTCAAAACAAAAAATTGATTCTTCTTATCCCCAGGTTGCTGGCAGCAAATTACTGCAGTACTCAGCTAATCTGAGATTTTTTTTTAAATTCCCTTTCCATTTCTTTAAGTCCTAGATAAAATGCAGGAAATGTTTAGCACTTCATGTAACAGCTCAAGACATGTTTCTCTCTCAAGACAAGAGACAAACCTAATGAAATTCAACAAACGCAAGTGCAGGGTCCTGCACCTGGGGAGGAATAACCCCATGCACCAGTACAGGTCAGGGGCTGACCTGCTGGAAAGCAGCTCTGCAGAGAGGGACCTGGGAGTCCTGGTGGACAACAGGATGACCATGAGCCAGCAATGTGCTTTTGTGGCCAAGAAGGCCAATGGCATCCTGGGCTGCATCAAGAAGAGTGTGGCCAGCAGGTCGAGGGAGGTCATCCTCCCCCTCAACTCTGTCCTGGTGAGGCTGCGTCTGGAGTACTGTATCCAGTTCTGCGCTCCCCAGCTTAAGAACGACAGGGAGAGGGTACAGCAAAGGGCTATGAAGGTGGTTAGGGAGCTGGAGCATCTTTCTTATGAGGAAAAGCTGAGCGAGTCGGGTCTTTTTAGTCTGCAGAAGACTGAGGAGGGACCTCATCAATGTTTACAAATACTTAAAGGGAGGGTTCCAGGAGGATGGGGCCAGTCTTTTTTCAGTGGTACCCAGTGATAGGACAAGAGGTAATGGGCACAAACTTGAACACGGGAAGTTCCATCTCAACATGAGGAGGAACTTCTTTAGTTTGAGGGTCGCAAAGCACTGGCACAGGCTGCCCAGAGAGGTGGTGGAGTCTCCTTCTCTGGAGACATTCAAAACCCACCTGGATGCCATCCTGTGCAACCTGCTGTAGGTGGACCTGCTTTGGCAGGGGGGTCTCCAGAGGTCCCTTCCAACCCCTAAGATTCTATGATTCTATGTGCTGAGACAATTGACCAGAAAGTACTGAAAACACATTTCTGAAACTGAGGATGTGATTCAGACTGCGTACTGCTTTTACACTGGTGCAATTTAAAGTGTTTTGATGGAGCTCTACCAGAACAGTATCTGCTGTGCCCCGAGTGTCTGATGTGCTCCAGCTGATGTGAGAATATTGGATGAAAAAAGCCATCTTCTGCCACCTCTCCGTGCCCTGCTGGGGATCTTAGGTCATCAAGAAGTCAATATATTTGTACTCTCGATCTGTAACACATCTATATTGAGAATCAAATGCCCGAATTAAAAAAATCCTTTATAGACCCCCGTTCATTTTTGCCAAGTGCCTCCAAATTTGCTAAGAAAATGCTTTGTTCTGGGATGTCATTGGGAACTAAGCATAGATTCACTGGTTGCCTATCAGAGTTTCGGTTTTTCAAAGCAAAGCTTCATCCCGATGGGATGCACCTGAGACAACAGGATGAAATTCCCCTATGGTGTTGTAACAACTATTTAATATTTAAAGTACATCAGACTTTTGAATCTCATACAAGAATGAAATACTTCCCGCTTGCTAGGGATTGATACCTTCTGAAGCTGCAGCACTGGAACAGGCTATACTGAGTGATTTTAGTCAGACCTATTTCTTGGCAGGTAACATTTTGATTAAATTTTTACGGTCATGGACGATTTAACAGCATACTTATATATTTATTTCCTTTGTCCGAGTGCTGTCAGAGTTGCAAGATCATTAAAAGCAATGTTAAAAAAAAGAGTCAATCATAGGTGCTTTAGGAATGAACAGAGTGCAAGTTTTGACATTAAAAATGGTGTTTTAGAGAAATGTAAGAGAACGTGCAGCTGAAGCATTCAGGTCAGCATATACAGGTCTTAACATTGTCAAAGCCCATTTTACAATGAAGAGACATTGGGTTTTTTTAAGTATCTGGGTTTACAGAGGTGTTTCTATGCCTAATTACCCCTGGCACAAGCTGTGGGTAACAAGGGTCTGTGGGTGTCAGCCTACGTGTGTAGCCCCGTGTTGCAAAATACAGAGAAATTAGGAAAATGAGTTCCTCTTTGCCTAATACCCTAATATACCTTTGAGAAACGATGACTCAAATCAAACGATATACAATTTTCACCTACACCTAACCTGGCCTTTTGCATTCGCAAAGAAGCCATCGCCCTGTCTGTGGCTGGGTGGAGATGAACAGGGTCACGAAGCAAAGTCCTTGCTGGTAGTAATTCACATCTTCCACAGCTTCTCCTTCTCGCTCTGTGGGATTATGTTACGAACAAGATCAGAGCACTGTCCCAGCCTTTTCCTTTTGTTTTTTTAGTTCTTGTCCTTACCAGGTCCCTGTTTGCAGTTCAGCTCACTACCATATGCAGAGTCGGGACCATCCAGCAGGGCATGGGGAGATGGCAATACCTACACCAGGGCTCCTGCCAAGCTCACAGCATCAGTGGTCTTTCTGCTGACCTGAATCCTTGATCGGTTCATAAGGGGTGACATTACATGGAAATTCATTCATGTTATGCCGTCCTCTACTGGAGGTTATCCCGGACTGGCTTGCTAAACAGATTTAAGAAACCAGGAAGAGAGGGTGGTCAGGGTGCACAGAGCATTGACGAGGAGTGTCGCCAAGTCCCTTGATTTCTCCTGCGTCCTTTCATTGGTGAATTTATTGTGCTTTATTAG
The DNA here is from genome assembly GCA_013398295.1 of Chionis minor. Lineage (NCBI taxonomy): Eukaryota > Metazoa > Chordata > Aves > Charadriiformes > Chionidae > Chionis > Chionis minor. The sequence continues at coordinate 132,664 of VZSF01004846.1, forward strand.
TTTGAATAAAATAAATTATTTTAGTAAGTAAGAAATAGACCTTTACAATTCATTGCAAAGAATGTGTGTTCCTGTTAGCCTGCACACAGAGCCATGATTTTGACTGCAGATTTATATTATATGCACATGAAAATGTAACCACACAATAATGTAGTAGTTGATATATCGTACTTGTAGATTCTCAGTGTACTGTATATATTCTGAAGGCACAGTCCATTGCTTTTTCTACTGGGATTTCTACATTAAAAAAAAAAAAAAAAAGAAGCTGTTTGCAGAACTAGAAACAAACACTATAGCTCTGTTGGATTTAAGGAATGATTCTCTGAAGAGTGGCTTTAATTTAGTGTTCTTCAGTCTGACGCAATCAAACTCTTACCCTGAATTTGAATGTACAGGTTTATACAGTAAATGCAGGGTTTTTTTTGTTGGAGGCTTACAGTGAAGCATAATAAGATGCACACATTGTCCTGAAAAGTGATATAATAAGCTCAGTTTAATCCTTTTGAGGGAGTTAAGGAAGAAAATCTAGGTTAAGAAATTCCAGATTAAGGAAGTGTGAAAATAACTCTTCATGCTCTCGCAAGAAAGCCATAACAAACCTGAAAACCTGCTCTAAAAACATACATTCATTCTGAGAATTGACCGAGACCCTTAGTCCCAGATTCAGTGCAGTGCAGGAGCTTTCCCATCCAGCCTGCGTGAAGGGTTTGCAACAGCACAAGGTCACCCTTCTGTCATTAGGAAATGTTTTGGAAGCAAAGAATAAGTCATACCCAATAATACCCCATCATCACATGCCTGGGTTTAATATCCTGGGGTTTTTTGGTTGGTTGTTTTGGGTTTGGGTTTTTTGGCATGGCACAGTTAAGCAGGAAATGGCTACCAGGATGACATGAGAGCAAATGCCTTTCCCCTAAAGATGTCAAGACAAATGACCATTCCCTACACGCAGCCTGGCAAAGCGGAGGTTAAAAGCCTGTCTCCAGCAGCCCTGCAGCTGCCAGCAATTAGGCTTGTCAGCATTCCCCCCACCAAAAGCTCCTCCTGGTATATCGAAATCAAGGGTAATTGCTAGTAGGCAGCCCTGCTCCTGGAGGGTGGGATGTGAACCCAGCAGGAGGAAGGCTGAGCTGCTGCTGGGAGCGCGGGGTGGCTGAACTGGTGTGCTCCTTCGCAGGCTGCTTTTGTGCCGGGTGGGAGCTCTGCTCCCCTGCCACCAGCGGCAAGTTGGAGCTTGCGTTGCTCTTTGCTCTGGCTGGTGGCTTGAAATGGGCTGTGCAGGCGTCGGATCTTTTCCAAAATGCTGGCTGTCGCAGCGCTGCTGGGGTGATTTTGGTGGGGGGGAGGGATGTCTGTGCTGCTGCTGCAGGAGCTGATGGAGAATGGCGCTGTGCTGAGGGAAGAGGGAAAGTGAAAAGCTCTCGCTGAGCAACGCAAGAGTGCTCTTATTGCCACGTCTAGTGACAACTGTAGATCAGGATGGTCTTCTTTGGTAGCAAGTTCTTGATAATTTTATCTGATCTTTAGCTAGAGGTATTTCTGTGTACCCAGAGTTAAACTGCAGAAAGCTTGCCCAGCTTCATTAGAGGACGGCTTCGTTAGCTCTATTAACTGGGAAATCCAGGCCAAATATAGTTAGCTAGCAGGGACCTAGGGCTTGAGATAGCAGCTGCTCTTTCCATCTTCCAGTTCTGTTTCATATGATGAGTAACTGAAGATAATTGAATAAAAGAGTCAACATTATCCAGGACTAGCTCAGTGAAGTTTCTGGAGAGCTGGTGTGGAAGACCAATTTCTGCTTAATGTAAGGAAGTGGCATGTACTGTTTCTGTGCTAAAACCACCCCAGCTATATTCCAAAAGCTTTAGGGGAAAATCCAGGACTTGGGTATAAAGAGTATAATAACTTGTGGGTGCTAAAGTTCAGATGCTAGAAATCCCTTCTCAGCTGTCAGCTAAACCTTGCAATACCAAAACTCTGCAAATACATTTTTTTCTTTGTTTCCTGGAGAACGGTATACAGTTTTTCCTCCAGGGTGTCAAGAGGTGTTCTGTTCTGCCTGTGACTGAATAGTTGCTGACCTGTTTCTTACATAGATCTAAAAAAGGTTCAGCGTTTTGGCATTTCTTTGCCTGCCTCTCTGTGAGCAGGATCTGATAGGTTTGCTCCCTAGGTGCCCACTGGACCACCTGCCTCATGCGAATCAAGTGGAAGGGTCTGCTTGCTTAAAATTTGTCAGTGGACTGTTTGTCCTCCTGTTCATACTTAGCAGTTTGGAGCTTTTGCCCTATGTGGGGAAGAGATGGGTTCAATTTTCATGCTGGTTTGAATTAAAAGCCATCCTTCCTGAAAGAGAGAGGCTGCAGACTCTTGGGTTTGGAGAGTGTACTTTCTGCCTCTACCTCAAAACAGACTTCTGGTACAGAAATGGCTCTGTTCCGAGAGAAGAGAAGGAAAAAAAGAAAAAATGAGGTTCTGATTGTAGCCTGCTGCTTACAGCATTCAGATGCTGTATCTGATGGAAGCGCTTCTTTATGTATTTTATCCAGAAACTCCTTCACGAGTAAAAGCAGCTCTCAGCAGAAGCCTGTAAATTTGTGTATAAGCATATTTTACAAGCCTATCTGGAAAAGAGCAGCTTAACTCAGTCTCTAATTACTGACCCGTGGCTCGGGGGCGATGCTATTTCTGCCCGGCTTCCTCACTTGCTGAGCATCTTTCTTGCCAGGTCTTGGTGCACAGAGACCACTTTTGGAAATCCTGAATTGGTTAAGGGCCTGAAAAGAGCAGGGCTGCTTGTCCAAGTAAGCTTGCAAAAAAAAAAAAAAAAAGCTACCTTTTTAACCAGCAGCTGCTTAGGAAAATCTAGCCAAGGCTCAGAAAAAAGCAGGAACACCGGCTTAGTTTAGCACAGTTACCCAGGAGACAAGAGTCCCAGCACAGCTTGCCGGCTCAGAAGGGAGGCACGGGCTCCTTTTTTTTCTTTTTTAATGGTTTCCTGAGACCTGAAAACCCAGAGACGCAGGAGTGGATCTGTCGCATTGCTAGGATGTCCTGCCAAGTGGAGACAGAGTCGCTTCTGGACTTCTTGTATATCAACCCAGTGATCCCTAGAGACGGGTGGCTGAGCATCACCTCTATCATTTACACGGCGCTCTCCTTACAGCTTGTACCGCCTGTGTGATGGTACCTGCCCTGCTACACAGCATATGCACCTCGTGGTGCAACTACTCCAGCCCGGCACGCTGGAGCTGAGCGGCGTTTCTCACCTCGGGGCTGAATGTGCGGGGAAAGCAGTTCCCCCTTGATTTTGATATGCCGCTTGAGAGTTGGAAATAAAAAACATGGGACAAGTCAAGTTGCTTCGAGACATTTTAGCCTTTGTTTTTTATGTGAATTACGCATTGAACTTGCTGATTTTTGTATTTCAGCCTTCTCTTCCCCCAAAACAGCTTATGACACAATTTCACCTATAAATAAGCCTATATACTTACCCCATATAAATAAATTGTACTCCTTCACATTTCTTAATGAAACCATACTGTATTATAAGCCATATTTCTCAGTCACTCGAAAGTGACATTTTATATGGGATTGTCTGCTTTATCAGTAAAGTGGGTCACTATCGATGGAACAAGAGCCCTTCTGGTTTTGCATTCATTTCTGTAAGGTAATAAGCTCGGTCTATTAGACATGGAGTAGTGGTACAGGAGGACAGAAGGGAAAATTTAAGCAGAGGAAAAAAACCTCTCTGTTGCCAATACTCCACATGACAGGAGATTATTTTTAATGTGTGAAATGACCCAGTAACGTGGAATTTCACACTTTCATCCACGCACTAGAAGGAATTATTCTTAGAAATATAACTGCTTAAAGAAGAAGGGGGGGAGGGAACTGAGCGAACAGAAGGTTTGGTTTTTCCTCTGATGTGAACAATGAGCTCGTACGTGGAAGTAAGAGCCCTGCTCCTCTGTCTGGTTGTCGTCTTTCAGATTCGTGGAAATAAATTCAGCTGCCTTCTCCACTATCAAAGCAGGCATGAAAGGAGAGGTGTGGGAAGAGCAGAGTGGGTGCTCTGCTCCTCTCCTTGTCTTCCAGAGAAGCTGACGGGGATGGGGAGCAATTCACCGACAGTAATTGCCATCCCATCCTCTCCTCTCCACCTCCTTTGAGCAAGAAAGACCAAGGGAGGTTTGTGACTCAGAGCGTGTGTTTAAGGGCTCGTCGTTACTGCCATGCTAGCTGATGACGCTGTGCAGAGCGCTGCCCAGAGGGATGCACATCCCTGCACAAAATCCCTGGCCAGCTCCATAATGTGCTGGAGTGGGGTTAGTTGGCCTGGGGTGGTGAGGAAGCTCAAATCCTGCTGGCACTTGAACTGCTCATGCAAAGGGGATGATGCAGCCACAAGCTGTCACTCATCAGGTGCTAATCCAGTCAGTCTAATGGCAATGAAATAACTATGGCATTAGAGCATCCTTATACGAAGTGATCGACTCAGCTGAGAGAGGCTAATTTGTAGTTAGATGACTTAAGCCAACTTTACTTTGAGGACCAGTTGTCTTCTGGAGGTACTTCTGCAGTCAAGTGATTTATATACTACTCCTTCATGTACCACTCCCAGGGTCAGAGGGTAAAAACGTAAATATCCCAAAAATCAGACTCTGTGCTCTTCATCTGGTTTGGGTGTAATAAATATGTTCTCTTAACAGTTGAAAAAAGGCTAAGAAAGCAATTTGGTTTTCAGTACTGAATGATGCTGCTCCTTGAGTAAAGCTATCTTGACAGGGAAGAGGGAGTAGTGCACAGTAAGAATGGACAAACTGTATTGAAGGATGCCAGACTTTATGTGGGATGTTTGTTTTTACACCTGGTTCATGAAATGCAACACCTGTGTAAACTTTTACATTGACAAGTTCCTGAACAGCTGCTCCTGGAGCAATGTTTTCATTTGTCTTCTTTTTTTTCTCCCCCTGTGTTTCTTTTCCAGATAATGGCTCTGGGTCAGGAGAAGGAGGTGAGTACCAAACCCCAGTTACGCTTGCTTTTGGTCTTTCTTTTTTACTATATGTGTGTCATTTTTATGTACATGGTTGCTGTATACCACATGAATTAAGGAAAAATTATGACAGCTTAAAAATAAGCTTTAACATTGCAGTATTATCCGCCCATCTCAGAACAGTATTTGTATAGGAGTAGGTTGTAGTGTGCATTTGACCAATGCTGTTCTTTCAGATTTGACTTATATCATTTTTTTATTTGTTGTGAGCATCATAGTGTAATATTTAGATCACTGTTTCACCTGTTTTTTGCTCCTGGAAATGTCCATTCACAATGAATTTCTCGCCTTTTTTTTCCTTGGATTAATATTCTTAGTGTCTACAATATCTAGTTATTACTTTATTCTTGGTCAAACATGTTGCCTTAAATATATATTGATTACAGTATGATATCTGTTTTTACCAAATATTTTGTGGTTTTCTGTTCAAAGCTGTATATTGGAAGAGGGGATGTAATACAGCTAGTACCATTAGAAGTGTGCCTGTCTTAGAACACATCTTAACCTTCTTCCGAGGACTGGGAAAAAAATAATTATCTTAATCCTATCTTTGATACTACTAGCAAGAATACATATAGCATGAAAAATGTGAGATGCAGATATATACAGACATGGAAAAGCCATTTTGCTTTTAGGCTTTGCTTCTATTAAGAAAGTGTTGTAGTTCATACTGATGGGACTGAATTTTGAGATATCGGAAGTCTTGTATAGCTACATGAAAATGTGCTTTGTGGCATCCCTGTGTGGCTAAACAAAACAGTTAACTTTCTGAAAATCAGGAGCTAGCTCCCTCTTTTTTCCTGCATGGAGTGAAGGGGAGGTATTTCCCTCCCCTTTAATAAGATGCTATCAGTAAATTCCTGGGCTGGTGCTAGCACGTGGACGTTCTCACCTTCGTTTCCTTTGGGAGCAGTGTCTGAAGGAACTACTTTCTGGTCAAACACTGCCTGTCCTTACCTTCACCAGTGACTTTTTTCTGGAGGTCTTCTTCCTGAGATTGCATCACCCTCTTTCCCCAGAAGCTCTGTTTGCTTCTCTTGCCCCTTCGATATTCAGCCTGTTATTCCACTACAGCTGCTCCCTGCAAGCCGAGAGTTGCTTGCCTCGGTACTGCTATGCATTTCTTATAGGAGACAGATGACAGAAATTTAGTCCACATCTGACTTTTATTTTTGGAACAGTTTTAGAAATGTTTGAATGCTGTTGGGAATTTTTTTTTTTTCAGTATTTCCCCGTCGGATACAAAAATCCTAGTTAAAGTCCCTTGTAAATATTACTGCGTTGGTCTGGAAGAGACTGGCAGCCAACTGACAGATGTGGGGATTCTTCGAGTAATTTTATGAAAACTTTGGACAAAAGTAGGACAGAACATTCTGATTTTGTTGGTTAGGCTGCTCACTGAAGAGGTGAAGGATCCAAGCTCAAAATATGCTCGTTGCTTGATTTGGGGCAGGAGACTGAACCAGGTCCACCATCTCTTGCTAAGAGAGGTCCAAAATGGGTTTCCCTTGGTCACCGCTGTTGTTTTCATTCTTACTTGAAATATTCATTGAGCCTGGGACGAAGGGAGCAGGGCGAAGGCGACAGCCTGGAGGTTGGGAGGATGCATGCTACAGAAAGGCTTTGTTAGCTGGGGCGCAGTATGCCAGTGAATTTTAATTATTTATGCAAAATAGAATGGCATTGGCTGAAGAGATTTGGTGGTCCCTCCACGCTACCTTGTAGCAGCGGTTAGTGCATTGTCTTGGGAGGTGGAATATGTAGGTTTAGTTCACTTCAGGCAGAAAGAATTGAATCTGGGTCTGTTGTCCCCAGGTGAATATCTGCACTGCCTGGGTATTGAATAAAGAAGGGACAACGTACCCACTACCTCCTCCAGCAGTTTCATGACATTAGCCCTTCATTTATTTGGCTTTCTTCCAAGTGCCTTCAGGCCAACTGAAGTGTTCCTGCTTCTCTTCAGTATGAACGCAATTGCATTCAGTTCTTAATTTTAGATAGAAAAAATATTTTAAACAAACAAATTTAGAATCCTGCTTGGCACTATTTCTTTTTTTTGGCTGCATCTAGGCTGTTTGTGACACGCTGAATTAGTACTGTCCCCGTCCACCTTTGTCACTAAACTGGGTGTTGGGTAATACTTCTGCAGAACAGTTGGCTAGTCTTCAGCATGTTGAGTCATTTTCTGCATCTGAAAGCAATCCTTCAAAGGATGGAATCCACTGTTGCTTTGATTATTGAACTCTGCTCTGGCAGAGCAGTATTTTTGTACTCAAAGTATTTTTGTATCTGGAACTTGTTTTGTTCCGTTATCCAAGTAGCTGTAAAAATGTTACAAGGAGACATTAAAAACATCAAAGACGTATTACAAATTAAGGGAATTTAGAATTAAAACCTAACTTCTAAAAGAATACTGAACCTATTGAGGATGGAGGCGCATTGTTCAGGATCCAGACAAAGAAAAAGGGCAGGAACCCGGGCAGAGGGTGACCTGCAGGGTTGGGGTGCTCCGTGGTGCACACACCGCAGTCCTGCCTCCCTGGTTATTCCAGCTACAGGACTGACTGCAGCACAGCACAGCTCCTTCCTGGATTGGCCTTTCCAATTTTCTTCCTGGAGGAAGCCAGGACATGCTGAGAGACAGTAATCACCCTGATCATTTAGCATCATGCTCTTGGCACAAATGGGAACCAAGTTGCATGAAGAGCTTCTGCGCCCTGTGGGTTAGGTACTGCTGCAAGCTTCTCCTCATAAGTACGAGGAAGCAGCCACAGAAACGGAAAAATGCAAGGATAAGTGAGAGAAAGCCAGCAAGTGAGCAAGCATGCTAGCTCAGAAATGTCTGTTTTCTTCCTAGGATATATGTTTGCAGATGTTGATCGCAGAATCAGTGTTTGCTATGTTTCTTAAACACACAATTAGCGTGATTGTGTATGCACCAGTGATGCTTGCATACAGGGAATGGATGAGCACAGCTGCTTGTGTATGTTCAGGAAGCATTGCAATTGCTGCGCAGGAGATGTACTGTTTGCTGGTAGATTTTTAACTGTGGAGGAAAGTACTGGAAAAGCATCTGAGTTGTGCTCTTCAGTTGCTATAGCTCTGCCTGTGACAGTCTGCATGGCTGAAATTAGCTGCCTGCCTCACGTGCAGCTGAGATTTGTGCTACTGGTTCACACTGTTCTCTTTCATTTTCCAGACGTAGAACAAGCTCATTAATGATTCTGAAACCTGACTTGATGCAGATTCTTCCTCCTACTCCCAAACTGCATGATGTTAAATGAATTCATTTTCATGTAAAAAAAACCCTAGAGTAGATTTAGAACCAATTAAAAAAACCCCACAAAAATTCTCTTCCTCAAAGGCTGTTTCAGACAATGTCTTCTCTTAGAAGTTATCATGTGCCACTAAAATGCTGAAGACCGTAGAACTACTGATCTAGATTCTCTCACAAATCATGTTTACTGTTACACAGATACTGAATTTTAGGAAAAGAATTAAGAGTAGGAGAATTTTTTCCATATGGCTGAATGAGATGGAGGAGTATAATTTTTAAGAGTGACACAATTCTGTAGTTGTCCTCTGACATTCTGGATGAGCGATTTCCATTTTCTATGCTCTGACAGCAGAGTATTAATAAAAAGTTGTAATAAAATTGCTCATTTCACTTATTTCAGAAGTCTGAACCTTCAATTAGCATAATAAAAATTACACTTATGAAACCAAGCTGTTGATCACTTATGGCAATGGGTATCCTGAAGCCACCTCTAAGAAGAGTATGGGTTGCTAATTCAGAAATTGGAGAAACTTCAGCCACCTCATTACTCTACCATTATGTTTCACCCCTACGGAAAGCAATGTCAGAGAGTGGGGACTCAGACCTAGAAAAGTCGCTTAGCTGAGGTCACAGCTGAAGATGGTGGGATCCTTTAGGTTTGCGTTTAAGACATAGATTTTTTTTCCTGTAATCTCATATGAGTCATTCTGCGACTTCCCTCTGCTGAAAAATGCAGTAATAAAACTGGCTCCCGATCCACTTTGTTTAAATGGTGATTTGTTAGAGTTTGGGGCAGAACTGGTGAAAGAGAAGTTACAGGCCTAGATTCATGTTCATCTCTGCCAGTTGTAAACTGCAACACTGTTTGGCCTGCTGGATGTACTTCCACAACTGGTAGATCGGGGCACGAAAAATGATCCTCAGGCTGTCACACGTACCACGTACATAAAGGAGGTAGATTGCTAGCTTGCATGAAACATTTTCTTTTTTTCTAACAAGAATTTCAAAATTTTATTTCTGGTGGAACCTGCCATGTTCTCCCTGTAAAAAGAACTTTGTCTCCCCAATAAAGTAGCCTCGGGAAATTAACTTTGGTAGGTTTATATGAATGTGACTAAGATGAGCTTTTATGGGGTTTTTTTTTCAAGGTGCTTTTTATGTGCAAATAGGGGTTTTTTTCCTCAAATTTACAACTTGTTACTAGCCAAAAATGTCTAAAAAGAAGCAGTCATCTTAGTGATCTTCTTGCCCTCTTGCTATATACAGAGCTGGCACTTAGGACTCTTAGCCAAGTAGAAGCCCTGTCATTTACCTGAAGTAGATTCAATATTCAGAAGACCTCAGTCTTGTGTTAAAGGCCTGTCCTTGTTGATATTCTAAAAAAGATGCAAGCACATCATTGCCCAACTCATAGTGAGACACCTGAAAGGGCAATCGGAGCCATTGGTCTAAATTCTGCTCAGATTTACAATCACATCCTACGTTATTAGAACAAATTTTGGCTCACTGCAGATGGGAACACTGATTCTTAAAGGAAAGCTTTTTGAAGAAGCTGGTTCTTATTTTGTGTCAAAGGTATTGGTGACAAAGATAATTTGCTTTCATCTGGCAGTAGTCCTTATTCATAAGGTGGGTTTTTTTGGTACTACTTTCCATCTGGCAATCCAGGCATAATGCAGTAACTTTTGAAGGAGAACGTTATTTCTTCTGAGCTGCCAGGTCCCATCTTTGGTAAACATGAACTTCTGAGACATTCTTCCCATGTCACTCCGAGTAAAAGCCTCTTTTCCTCAATTGCTCCAGATAGTCCTTACTTTCTCTATTTGATACTGCCAGCAAATGGCAGCTGTGATGTTGACTTTGTGATATAGTTAGGCCTTTGCAAGGATGTGTTGAAAACCGTCAGCATGCCATCAAGGAGTTAACACATGGCAATGACTTTTCAAGTCAGTCTCTCAGAGACAAATCACTGTCCTAGAAGAGGCAAGTTCTTGTAGCCTAGTAATCAGCCAACATGGGTAAGGTTTTCTAAGTGTCCTACTATGCCCATAATACTAATTTTTTATTCTTTTTGTTCAGTGTTTATCTGTGTACCTAAGCAAAATGCACTTTTGATATTAAAAAAGATGTAATGGTAGTTAGACAGATGGCACCCAGTCATTTCAGGCTTTTAAGCTAAGGAAATAACATGCTTGCAATACATATAGCTAAGTTAATTATTATTAAAATAATTTGTTTTGAATTTCTAATCCCTCTGAAATTTAATAGCTAAAGTATCTTGTGATGAACGTCTAGCAGATTGCATTTAGTAATTAATAAATTGATATACAGTATGTGCTTTTTCGCAGGCTGCCATCTGTTCCTTCCCCTCACTGGGGACAACACTTATCCAGTAATTGTCACACAGTCAGGGTGGTGTAAACAGACACAGTTTAGAACCTTGAATATTTTTTATTTTATTTTGTAATAATGCTCCTGATTTATTTTAATGTGTTTTAATATGACTGCAGAAACTTGATGGTGATTAACACCCTGGATAGGAGGTAACATCATGTCTTTTAGCATATTTCTATAATGGTGTGCAACTTAGAAAGATTTAAGTGCGGGTTCCATCATGTGCCTTGTCACTGAGTATCACTCTAGCTTCAAATAGCCCTATTTATTTCTGCTGAGATCCTACTCCCTGTGGGTAAAATTAACACTGAACTAAAACTTGCAAGAATTACTGTGTTTTCACCAAAGGTTCAGAAAGGCAGAGGCAAAGGGCCTGAATGTTCAGGCCTTCTGTTGCTGAAAACTTATTCAAAGCAGGGGTTCCAGGAGGGCTGAAGCTTGCTCAGAAGGATGCCGGAGCCAGGGGCACGGAAGGTCAGATTCCTCCTGCCTCTTGTTCAGGATGACAGATAGGAAATGAGGGCAGGTTCATCTGATGCAGACTGAACAGGGCCTGCAGAATGGCATCCTGCCTGGTCGTGAAATTGTGGGACACCTCCCTTGGCATCTGGTGATTTTTCTCATCCCTGCCGTTTCCCACCAACATCTACTTGTGCATAATTTCCCTGGTGGTTACGCTGAAGTTTTTGTGCCTGCCTTTGGAGGAAAAGGAGTTAGCTGCATTTGAAGCAAGACAGTGGAGTGAAAGAGTCTTCGAGTTCTCCAACCAGAGGGTCCGGCAGTGTGGAAGCCGATCCAGCTCTCGCAGTAATGGCAGCTTCCCCCACCATTATCCATGGTGTCATGTGCATAGAAGCAAAATAGAAGTTATAGTTGTATAAAATATCTAACACATAACAAGGGTAGGGGTGGTAGGGAGTCTTACGGTGCACGACCTCAAGTGCTTTGCTTAAAAGTGCGCAGGCTATCATCATCATAGCCGCTGGACGAGCATGTGTCACCTTGGCTGGGTTGGGATGAGGGTATCAAACTTCGAACTCCCTGCCTCCGGGCACCTCTGTCATAGGTAGACCAGGCATCCTTGTCGTCAGCCTGTAATGCCCTTTGATGCAAAATCAAACTGCAAAGGCTGGCGTCGTTACTGGAGCGTGCGCACAGCTGCAGCCTGTGGTCTGTACTGCACAGGGAAAGTATCTCTGTCAGGTTTAGATCCCTGGCTATACCAAGCCAGGCTTTGCTTCTAAGCCAGCTGGGTAGTTGGATAGAGAACAGGACCTTCCACGCTGGTAAATATTGCGCTTCCGTATGATCCAGCAGCACGGTCAAGATAATTCAAGATGCTGCTTGCCAAGAATAGCTAAGAGTAGTTGGTGAGCTTGTTTTAAATACATACATTTTGTCTGTAAGACAAAAGAGCGCGTTCTCAGCTTTGTTTTAAACTATGGGGACAATCTCCATTTTAACTAAGCGTGTCAGTAAAGTTGCCCTAAAAATTAATGGAAGAGAAGGTAAGTCACTAAACTGTTCAGTCAACTGCAGCCCACGACGTGTGATGCTACGGACTGTGGTGTGTTGACAGGAAAATACAGTGCTAGCTGTACCGAGGGAATCAAAGTCTAATCACAGAGGGGTTTCTTCTGTACTCGAGGGTGCAGAAGGGGATTTGCTGTGGCCCTTCCTATTTTTCAAAGCCTTTTTGAGATCGGTTGCTCCCATGGGATAGCACATCCGTAAAAATCACTCTACTCCCAAAACAGGTAGGAATTGGTTTTCAGAGGGGTTTTCCCAGACGAGGGAATCTTTACTCCACCTGTACATGGCTCCTGAGTAGCTGCAGCCCTCCACAAGCTCCCCCCACTTCACCGTGAACAGTGATAAGTGTGTGTGTGTATATATATATGTGTATATATATGTATGCAGAGCTCCCTTTCCTGGCCATGCCTCGGGGCAGACCAAACTTCACCTTGACACAGACGGATGCTTTCGCTTCAAGCCTGATTGAAAGCCCTCAGCAGAAACCCAGCCATAAGACCATTGTAGGAACACACACAAATGAGTTGCCGAGGGAAGCAATTTACTGCTGGCCAGTTCCTCTACAGCTACTGCCCATTCGCAGGCTCCTACCCTGCAGCTCGTAAGATATAGCTGGCCATCTTCTGCAGAGGAATAATGACTCCAGGAGAAGTGTTAGGGAGCACCGCAGCTCAGAGAGAAAACTGGGAGTCACAGATCCCGTCCTCGTGCCTCATTCCTCTTGAAGGACAGAGCATTAATGAGGCGCTGCCCTGAAACACGAAAGGAAGCTGAAAAGAGAGGGAAAATGAGCTTTCACTCCACATGAAATTAGGATGTCAAAGAAGAGAATTAATCAAGATACCAGTGGAAGTGAGGAGAAGAAATTCTGTAATCATCTATACATCAACATTAGAAGCCTGCGTAACAAACAAGAGGAGCTGAATTGCTCATTTAGGAGCATATTTTGACCTAATTGATATTACTGAAACCTGCTGGGAAGATCTGATTGATTGGAATATTAAAATTAATAGCTGTAAGCTATTTAGGAACAATTGAATGTGGAGGAGAAAGGAGAAGGGAGGGACAACCTGTCAAGGGATGCATTGCCTATTTGCAGACGTTTGCACCAGAGAAACTTATGTTCTCAAATATTGATGGGTTAACTTATTTTAACAGCACACAGGTGGGGTACTGAAAATGTCTGCTACCAATTCAGGCTGAAAACCAGTGTTTATCTATTCCGTATTGGTGGAGAAAGCTGCATTTTCTTCAAGGACTTCGGTCTAAATTATATGTGGTGCCTCATGCTGCTAGTATAAAACATCATGCAGCTAGTAATGAAAGAAGCTTCTAAAAATTATAGATGACTATCGCCTAACTTGGAAATGCTGCATCAATACACATTCATTTGTATGACACCTCATCCTGACAGGTGTAAATTATTAGTACCTGAGGTGCAGGTGTTCTTGACTTGAACATACTTATTAAATGCAAACAAAATAAAGTACAGATATATAATTCTATATACATGAGGTCCAGCAAGCTCTATCAAGGAAAAAAAGCCACACTTTTTCTACAACAAATCTAAAAGGTAGAGAAAGCAATTGGGGGGAGGAGGGGCAGGCAGGGAAAAGAGAGAGAGAAGTTTACATGAACAGCATATAGAAACAATTAACACGTAGATGTGGACTACTGTTTATGAAAAGTGAAAAGGTGCCAGGGCATTCACAGGGAGCAGAACTAAAGCTGGTGAGGAAGGGTGTGCATGCATGGGCATATATGTTGCTTCTTCAGCTCCATTATAAAATTGAAATGCTAATAGCACAGCTGAAATGCCCTGTAAAGCATTCTGGTTGTATTTGTAGTCAAGTCAGACAGTATATATAGGATATGATGAAATATTTTCCATGCTAGCAGTACTGCAGAAGGATATTAAGCACCAAATGTTGAAGACAGGTGCTTTGTAACCAGCAGGTCTGGCTGGTTTGCACTGTAAAGCTTTAAAAATGGATGGTAAAGAATTCTCTGGAGCGATGATGACTTTTTTTGCCTCTGTTTCTAAGGAGAACAAGGAGAAATAATGTACAAATATTTTGAGAAAAGATAAATGTGATGATTGGGCCACAGCCTCTCATTCTGGCATCATCAGAAGCAAAGCAGTGGAATAGATGGTGGAAGAATCAAATGAGTACAAAATTAAGGGAGAGGAAAATATTTAATGCCAGTCACCATGGCTTTATGGAAAACCTTTATTGAGAAATTTACCTATTTTTTTAAGCTTATCTTTCCAAGAAATGCATTTGTACAACAGAACATTTTATGTAACCGAACTACCTCAAAACCATAACCATTCTCAGTCAAAGGCACTCTCTCATACAAGTCAATGTAACCAGAGAGCACAACATCCACACAGTGCACATCTGATGTGCAAAAAGATTGCCAATCAATGGGTCGTTAAATGTTAAGGAATCGTTACAAAATGAATGTTTCTAGGGATTGTTCTCGGTCTCATGACCACTTTCACTGGTGACCTGGGACCAAATCAGTCAGTATTGATGAGGCCTGGAAGACAGAGAACAGGTCATGGAGCTAACAGGATGCACAAATTGGCGGGATTTTAATGGCTGAGGACAGAGTCCAGCATCTAGGCAATTTTTCGTGGATGTCAGCCTCTCTCCCACAGACTGATGACCCTGAAAAGGGCTCATTGGGGAATAAGATGGATAATAAAGTGAATGTGGATAATAATGGTCGGTGCAGAAAAATGGTCAAAAATTAATGGTTTTTTGATGTTTTAACTGCAGAATATCATAGACGGAATTTGGCTTTGATGGCAACTGCTCTTGTGGAGCAGTGTGTCCAGGTCTCGTACCTGTAGCTCCAGAGGGTGTTAATGTGCTGGGGAAGGGCATCAAGGGTCATAAGAACAGCAAAAGAAGTGGAAATACGGTGAATGAAAGCCATGAGCAGTGACATTTGTTTAACTTAGTCAAACTGTAGGGGGTCATTTATTGGCATGGAAAAGTGAAATCTGACACTAAAGAACACTTTGGGATACCAAATGCAGGCATAGGAATGCGGTAACTAGAAAGAAGGAAAAATCAAGTACGATGTACATTTGTAAAGATAAAAGCAAATGGTCTCTAATGCAACTTAATAAGAGCGGTGATAGAATTTCTACAGTGGGAATTTTGTAATAAAGTTTTATATGTATTAATCTTTAAAAAATGCACAGCATGCATTAGACAGAAGTTAATTTGAGAGGCTCTCCTGCACTATTCTCCATGTAAGCCCAGCCCCACAGGTAGGAGGGACAGATGCCCTTCGGCCAAGATCCAAGAAAATTAGGAAGGACTCGTGTGGATTTCTTTTTCCTAATTATCTTTAAAGAATGCAAGTGCAGTTTTTTNATTAGCTGTTGCTACAGCACATAAAGCTGCTCTGAGAAAGCGAATCACTGGTCTGTGTCCATTGGACAGCCTTGCGTAGTCAGCCTTACACCACCAGGATACTGCAACACGTTAAGTGGTTCTTGACTCCATCTGTAGATTTCTGTGGTTGTTTTCCTGCTTTTCAAATGCCTCAATCTATGGCTTTGTTAAAATAAAAAAGAGGAGTGACTAATGGGAGTGAAACCATGAGTATAGTTATTTTTATCTTTGACTCGGTGAAAAGTTTTGATGTCCATGTCATGTAAGATTGGTGCAGGTGTTTTTAGGATCGGAATATTTGAGATATTAATTATAGTTTTTTAGGGAAATAACGTTTCTACCAGTTTCTTCTTAAGATGACTTTTTTATTCTAGTCTTGTACAACTAATCAGAGTACTCTAAAAAATATACCACAGCATATATGAGAGATGAGCACAATCTAATCCCATCATCAGAAAGACAGAGGGGAAAAAATGCAAGCAGTAACCTTGCATAAGGATATCTGTAATTAAAGACTGTCAAAGAAAAGAGCATTCAAATCTGCACTACCTAATATTCAAGGACATTAAAAGGCACAGGGTTTACACGTTATCAGTGCCAATTAAGATTAAATGTGACCAGGACACATGTCCATGTCAGCTGTGAGTCTGGTGGGGTGAGAATAAATACAAATCACTGAAATAAGAATAAAGGAAGAGTCAATTAATGAAGCATTAGTGTTTTCAGGGATGCTTTCTTGTCACTGATACAGTTCTACCAACCTCCAATTGCCCAATTTTGAAAAAGGGAACACTGTTAAGGTTAATAGCTTCAGTATCTGATAACTTCATGTTAACAATATACCTGAAGGCAAATGGATGTAGGTAAGCAAAATCAGACCTTAATAAGAAAGTCATGCTCTCTGTTAACAATATCATATTTTTTGTAGAGTATGAAGGATCTGGGACAGAAGTTCAGAGAAAACACTCAAAATGTGGAGTTTGCAAATATAGGGCCGAGTGTGATGAAGATGCAGAAAATGTTGGGTAAGTAGTAAGTTTTCCTTTAACAGTATCTGTGAACAAAAAGGGGAAAAATGTTACAAAAAAGAAAAAAGTACATGATCGTCTGCTTGACTATGTTTGTTCCTACTAATTGAAGCTTTAATGCTGTGCAATAATAATGTGTTTGATATATGTTTGTAAAGAACAAACCATCTGCAGTTGTAAGGTAAAGGGAGAAAACAACAAAGACGTGTATTGGAGGTTCTTTATCAAATATTTTTCAAACAAAGGACCTTGATTTGTTTGGTCTTGGCAACAAAAAAAACCCGCAAACCGAACGGGAATGCAAAATACGTACTGATAATTCATCTCTGAGATTTTTTTCTCTATGTTTTCCTTGTTCATAAAGTATTTATTATAGGTAGTTGTTTCCATCAGTGCAAAGCTTGGCTCTAAACATGAAGTTAAACTGGGGACCTGAGACAGTCACTTCTTCCAAAGTCGCTGTGCCACTTGACCTCCTAACGGGCACCCAGGGGAAAACTGATGAAAAATACCAGTCGCTTGTCAGAGCTCAAAATGACCGACCGATCAAGAAACAAGAGGATTTTAAAGACAATCTGTAATGCACAAGCAGATGCACCAAATTTCCCTACTCGAGGTGCTCGATGGTTAGAGTGTAGCCTGGCTGTCCAGGCTCTCTGTAGGTGGCTGTCGGAAGGGGCAGAGGCATCATGGAGGGAAGGGCTCCTTTAGACAGTCCCGTGAGGCACTAAGGTTTGCTGGAAGGTAAAAGAAGTCCCAAGTAACGGATGGGGCTTTGTTTTCCCTCAGCCATTGTCCTGGAAGTGTCTGGCAGTATGGGAGAAGCTTAACTACAGTTTGGGCTGGTGGTGGGTACTGCGGTCGCAGGTGCAGAGGCAGCGTGCGAGGGTGTTCGAGATGTGCAAATGGTACGTTTTTGTGTAGGCGGAGGGAACAGCTTCTCGGAATAACAGAGCCTGAACATCACTAATCAGGGGAAGCATCGCTCTCCCTTCTCCTGTCTTCCAGCTGGAATCCATTTCATGTGGAAATATGTCTTAATTGCACAAGACTTTATTATGGGATAGCAGCATGAAGGCATCTCAGACAGGAAAGTGGCTTAGCACTAATATTCAAGATAGGCATTCAAGATTAAGTCATAGCATACAAGGAAAACCAAAATGGTAATATTACTGATGAATACTACCGTGATACTTCACATTTCATAAAATGTCATAGTACCAAAGTAGGCTTGCTCTTTTGTGGAGAGACAAATGAGCTGTAGCTGTTTTTTATAATGCTAATAATTTTCTGCAATATTGCTGTGGTCTGTTTCATTTATGACTGGCAAGATGGGTATAGATTTGTTTGTTATATGCACTGAGATGTGTTCTTGGCTTTGGAAAATAAATCCTGAAGCATTCGATTTCAGTAAAAGCTTGCCTGTTCGTTCTATACTTGTAGAGTTGTCATTCCTGCAGCTATGTAGTAGCTGTAAGAGAGGATAAATTTGAGGAGAGTACCTTTGAGATTTATTCCCTACATCCTACTCAAGCAAAATGAAGCCATGCTTCCTTTTCTCAACAACAGGAGGAGAGTGCTCTTTTGCCTCTAAGATTACTTTAATTAGTACTCATTAAAAAAAAAAAAAAGTGGAAACAAAAATTTTTATGTAGAAAACACTAAGAAGTTAGAAAATATTCCCATGAGGGCTGGTTACAATCTATCAGACCATTTTTTCAATTCTGTCAGTTTTACAGGCTAAATAATTTAATTTCTTTTTTTTTTTTTTTTGCCCAGTACCTTTGACCATTATAATAGGCTTTAGTGATATTCACTGTCTGTTTAGACTTAGATTAAATCGGGCTCTGTTAACATCAATTGCATTCACGAGGTTAATTTTGACAAGTCACATCACATAGAAAGTCATGGACTTGCTTAAGTGGAAGTTAAGAGCTGGTTTACTTTTTCCCTAAAATCAAAACAATTACTTAGTTGGCAGAAAAAAGATGGGATTTAAATCATCTGTTTCGTAAACTCCAGTAGAACTCCCTTAAGAATGCTATTTATATTTTATTCTTACTCCTTTTTGTGACGGGTTTCAGTATATTTTTTAACCTCATAAAATTCTGTCATGACATATAAAATTACTGGCAGCACAGGTGCCTTTTATCAGACTTGTATAAACATTGCTAGGTTCATATTATTATTTAATTTAATTTTGCACCGTGTTTCCACCACTGTCAACCCTAGTTCTAGCAAATCACAAAAGCACCCTAATTTCTTAAATATTCTGTCTTCCATTTTCCTTTTTAAGGCATGACAATTGCCACTGTAGCTTGTTTGGATAGTGGGGTAATGTCTACTGAATCACAAACTAGAAGTACCTTCAGTTCCATTCAAGTAGATTTAGGCCTAGATAGGTCTTGCTTGGACTTTGCGGTGTTACAACACTTCATAAAGTGATCCATGTAATTACAGGAGGCACTTTAAGAGGATTTTGCTTCATGGTAGTAACTGAATGAGTTAGCTGAACTGTCTCCTAATGTTCAGTAGATAATCTCAAGACATATCCTTGAGATGCTGTCTAACACTTACAGTAAACATACAATTATGCATTTTCTCTTCCAAGCCGTGCAATCTGAAACCTTACAAACGTCGGCTCCTTTTGCTCCAAGGGCTCTTCAGAAGCAAAGTGATATCTGTACTCCTGTTTTATGAATAGGGAAACTAAGTTACAGATAAAATGATTAGCCTGTGGAATGGACGGTGAATTGGTGGAAGGGTAGACATCCATGCCGCGGATAGTTGAGCGGTTCAAAGTTCAAGTTGAGCTAGCATTAATGAGAAATCTCAGGACCTGCCAACAGGCCAGCCACAACAGCCTGGGGGGCAGAATAGGTTGATTTTTCCCTGATAACAGAAAGATCCTGCTAAAAACAGTTTTATTCCGTACGGACTGTGAGACTTATTCCCTGCATCCTGTGGTTTCCAGGTCTTTTGGGGCGTGGAAAGATGTGGGAGTCCCTTGCGAAAAATGGCACCTGATAGTTTCAGTTAAAACTGTAGGATGATTCCTGCAGCAAAGAAGGAAGCAAGGCCGTAGGAGCAACCACTTGGTTTTTTCTGATTTTTAGAGTTGGACTTGCTGATGTCTAAGGAAGTTCTTTCTTCTTGGAGGTGCACAGTGATAGCGCGGAGGGCAATGGGCATGAGTTGGAGCATGGGCAGCTCTGACACAATGGCAAATGTTTCCACCATGAGGGTGGTTGTACACTGGAAAAAGTGTCTGATGAGGCTGTGGAGTTTCCATCCGTGGAGGTGGTCTGAACTTGATCAGACACAGCCCAGGGTCAGCTTTGAGCAGGAGGTTGGACTACATGACCTCTACATATCCCTTCAAGCCTAAATTATTCTGTGTAGTTCACAAATCTTGGTGCTTTTTAAAATGAAACAAGTTCAGTTGTACACAGCTGAGATGCACGCAATGTTACAAGTTAGAGATTTTAATTTTTGGTTGCTCTTAAATTGTGTTTTCCCCATGGCAAAAGTTACAGATTTTCAGTTTTCATGTTTGGGATTGAAGCATTATGACTGTCTCTGATCAAAGTTGCTACATAAGCTTTTATTACACAAGATCACACATAGTCTGAAGAATTTGCGCTTTGCACAGAGTTTTAGATTTGTATCTTCAGTTTGTCTGATTTCTCAGAAACATTAGCTATCTAAACCAGAAGCGGTTACAATGCCAAAATATAAACAACTTTATCGTTTGCACTGCCTCTGCAAAAATTTTCAGTGTTCATTTTAAGTGGACTGATTGAGACAAGGAAATAAAGTCTGAGGAGATGGTTGTCATAAACAGCATAACATAGTTAGAAAATTAATGTTTGACTGTATACAAATTAGTACATTATTTCTTTATGTAAATGCAAAAAAGTTTCAGGTTGAGTAAACCCCACAGAAATATATTTCTCCCTATTTTTTTCTTTTCTCATACAACTTATAAGTATTTTAAAGAGTTGTTATTTTATGGGCAGGCTTTTCAAGAGCATAGAAAATTATTTGTGGATGCACTAGTCTAAAGTTGCAGAAAGGTGTACTATGCCATATTGTCTGTAGAGTGGTTTTCTGTAGGTCTCTGGTAACAGGACACAGATAAGAGGTTTCACATGGATTGGCCATGATTTTTTTTCCCCTTTAGTGACAAAACTGAAACACAGGTTGTACACGTCAGGGGAAAAGCTGCTGCCTGAGACCAGTCGGTCAGTCCCTCCCTTCCCACCCTGCCCATCAAAATGTCTGCCTGGTCAGAACCTTCCTCCGCTGTGTTGAAAAGGCAACGTATTACACATACTGGTGCAAAACGTGTAGCAGGGGAGTCAAAAAGGACACGCGATGATGGTAAATTTAAACTTGTGTGTGGGAAACTGGCCAGAAGCCTAAAGACGTAGGAATAGAAGGATGGTGTGTGCTTTCTGCTGGAATTTTGAATTTGAAATGAAGTGGGGTTAAGAAATGGAGATGGAGGCAGCAGCACAGAGCTTGGGGCCACCTAGAGCTGCTGGGGTAAATCCTATAGGGCAACAACCCAAGCACAGATGTTTGCTGTTGACACGCTCTGGGGTAACCAGACTGCAGGTTTTTTCGTAGTACACACTGGACTTTTCAGTTATACTGGCTGTTCATGTGATAAACAGATCGTCCTGTCAGCACACAATCAGAAGATGGTATACTGATAGTATTGAAATACTTAAAATAATACAGTATGAATGCCCAACAAGTGAAAAGAGATGTGCTTGTAAAATCATTTCCATTAGTGTAGCACTTAACTCTTTCTTCAATGAAAGCAGTGTATATAAATATTTGTAATACTTTGGTGCCTATTAAGGACTGCAAGTGATTTTTTTTTAAAAAACCCTCAGATTAATAATGTTCAATGTAATTTTTTGTAAAGCTTCTAAACAAGCCATAGTTTACTCCATATGATTGAAACTGAAATTATTATTTGCAGTCCTTTGAGAGTTGAATAACTTTTTTATTTTTTTCTTTTTATTTTTTTCTACAATAGCCATCTGCAGCACTGTCAAAGAAACTGATAACATAAACTTACTTGTGGTTTGGGTTTTTGTTTTTATATTGTGATTAGAAAGGTGGGCTCTTAAGTATATATGTTTCTTCATAAGACTTCAATTTTCAAATGATGTTAATTTCCATGGGGTTTTTTTAAGGCTTCTTACTATTACCTGGTCATTTTTTCCAGAAGTTTCTTCTTACACATACCAAAATTAATCCTCAGAGTAAGGGAGAACATTTTAATACTTATACATTAAATATAACATATTTAACATATTGTTTACTATTAATATTATATATATGCTATTTTACTATTAACAGTAAACTAAACCAAACCAGTTGTAGAATAGGGGTTTAATCTCACACTTTTTCTTAAAATGTGAAGTATCTTTCCAACATAAAAATTCATACTGCTTATGAGGAGTTATATTGCCTGCTCTTGCCCTTTTCTGTGTGGTGTGTGGCATCCTCTTGCGTGCCAAAGCACTGCTAGTGACCTGAATAAAACGAAACGCCAACATCTGATAAGTGTCGGAAGGAGCGTTGCTTTAAGAGGCATTTTAAAGTATGCTGTAACTTCAGGAAAATAATATCCAGAATGAAATCATGAACTGTAGAATAATTCAGGTGGGAAGGGGTGTCTAGGGAGGGTTGTCTGGCCCAGGCTCCCTCCCTGCACTGCAACCAAGGCTAGATCGTTCCGGTGGCTCAGGGTCTTCTCCAGGAGAGCTCTGACCATCTCGTCCCTGAAGGGAGGTTTCACATCTGGGCATCTGTTCACGGGCTGAACTGCTCTCACTTTGAGGAGTAATTTCCTTAAGTTCCATCAGAACTTCTCTTGCTGCAACTTGCCACTGTTTGTCTCTCACCCCTCTACTGTGTCCCTCTGGGAAGACTCCCTCTGTCTTCTCAACAGCCCCTCTTAGGTAGTTGGTGGCAGCAACCAGTCACCTCCTTACCCTCCTCTTCTCCAGGCTGAACAAGCCCAGTGCCCCCAGCCTGTCCTTACACAGCACACGGTCCAGCCCTCTGCCCGTCGCAGTGTCTCGCCACTGCACCCTCTGCTGTTTCTCCCAGTATTTGCTGTTACTGGGGGAAGCGGGGGGTGTCACAAAACTGGGCAGAGTGCTCCAGATGGGACCTCAGGAATGCTGAGCAGAGGACAGCAGTCATTTCCCTTGCTCTGCTGGCGACCCTGCTGCTCCCCGGGACTCTCAGGTCCTTTTCTGCCGTGCTGCACCCCTGCCAGTCCCCCCGAGTCTGTCCTGTGGCTTTCCCTTCTTCTTCAGGTTTCAGGAGGTTCCTCCATCTTGTTGACGCCCCACTTGAGTGGTCATCTTGCCCTCCATCTTGTGCTCAGTAACAGCCTTCCTTTCCTTCGGTCCCTAGAAGGCTGGAGTAAATTTCATTAATTTTAGTTTAAAATACCATTTTTCTTCCTTTTTTTCCTTTTGTCTTTAAGTCATTAACTTAAAAATATCCTCGCTGTAAAAGTTCAAATGTGTCATGTTCTCATTTCTTACCTATATTTTGTTTTTTAACAGATAAAATATGGAAATGAGATTCTGAGCACATGCAGTCTTTTTTAAATAAGTGTACTGTGCTGTCAAAGATCTGTTTTGACTCATAATGTAGATTTTTCAAGAAAGATTGACAACTGATCCCCAAGTAGGCCTTTCAAGATTAAAATTTTACGAGATTTACTTTGGAAAGAAAATGTGTCTCCGCAACATATAGATTCAACCGGCCTATAATTTACATAGTATCTGTTTTCACAATGGCCAAGCCAGAAATTCAGAAGTGTAAGCATTAACACTTAGAAATACCAGTGTGGATGTTTCAAAGCCCCAGTCTCTGGCCTGCCTGGATCACCCCAAACAAGGGATTTAAGATTGTGTTGTGGGATTACTGAATTACATAAAATTGGGCTACAGGAAATCCTGGTAAGAGAGGAATGGCTCTCTTCATTGTACTGACTATTAATAAATTGAATAGATCCTGGATGGATAATAACCCAGGCCTGGATTTTTAATGTATGTTTTTAACGATATTTGCAGCAGTGTGTGCCAAGTCTTTGAAGGTTTCTATTAACTGAGGGTGGAGGGAGGGTAAGGTCACTCTTATGAGAACAAGCATCAGTTCACCACGTAGGCTGCTAGAAGCTCACTGCAGTTAGGGACTAAATCTCATCAGTGCTCCAGAGAAAACCATGCCATGAAATTAAAAAAGGGAGTGAAGGGGTGGCTGGAAAGTAGCTGAAGCTTATGGTATTTAAAGGGTGTTCTGCATTGTTGGGCAGAAGGAAAAGCTGAGAGGGAGTTCAAGCAGGACACAGAGAAGCTTGTGGAATTGAAATCTACTTCTCTCGCCCTTATCTCCCCAGCGCTACAAAGGGATTTTTAAAAAGACTCCAAAAAAACTAATGAAGGTTCAGCTCTAGTCGAATAGGTAGAGAAATCACTTTGAAATCCAGATTCTCTTAGTCCGGGTTTCATCTGGGAAGAATTGCACACAAGGGAAGAAACATCAAATGAGAAGTAATCCCTCATTTGACATGGTTATCTTCTTAACTGCAACTGCAACACCCCTGCTATTTCAATTCACCTAAATTTATTCCACCACTTATCCATCTGTGTGCATTTCACGGGCTTTGTTTTATTCCAGTGTTTCCATTTTACATTTCTAAACAGATGTGCCAATAAAAGGGTGTGTAGCCGAGCAAGCTTACCCTTGCGGTCAGCTGCCGGGAAGGGGCAGCAAGCAGCCCTCTCCGTGAGGCCAGGCCAGAAAAATACATTCACCAGCGAATCCCAGATGGGCACAAATGCAGCAGCCTGATCTGTTGG
This sequence comes from Chionis minor, assembly GCA_013398295.1. Taxonomy (NCBI): domain Eukaryota; kingdom Metazoa; phylum Chordata; class Aves; order Charadriiformes; family Chionidae; genus Chionis; species Chionis minor. The sequence goes on from VZSF01004846.1 coordinate 157,269, forward strand.
TTGGAAATGCCAGCCTTTCTCCATAGCCGAGCCCGCTCCGCAAAGCTGTAACGCTTTTCCTTTCCCTTTTTTTTTCCTCCTTTCTTTGAATCTACCGTGGTTCTTAAGCATGCAGAACTTCCAACAAACCACGTACACCTTGAAGCCTGAAAACAAAAAGGAGCCTTGAAATGTGTTCTGATCTCTGGGGACCTAATTAATTTACTGATAGCAGCAAGTGCTCTTACAGCCTGAGCTCATTTCAAATGTGTCACATCATTTTACTAAACACATGTTCTTTTTTACACTCAGTAGCCCCTAATAAATGAGTTGTACATTCTCATTTCTTATTTATTAACACCACCTAAAATTTTTGTTTGGTTTAATTATAGCACTTTGTACTCCCCTGAAATTCAATGCTTTTCTGTTTAACTAATGGTGTTAATGAACAATACGCATGTAACTTCTAAAAGCACGTTGTCACAGCAAGCTGTGCCTTTTTTCTTAGGATGTCAACTCTGACAAAATTAAGGAGTTTTTTTCTGCATACCCTAGTACATTGGGAAAACACCTGAATACGTCCTGTTGCCTTTGCAGGGACAAGACAGAGAAAAGATCTGTTGAGGACACTTCGCAGCAACCCTCTCCAGCAGGACATCAACTTGGAGAATTAGCTACCTCTTTCAATCCTTTTGGTTAAAACCAATAGGAAGGTTATAATGAAAAAAACACTTGTACTACTCTGACTCCTTTTATCCCAGTGTGACTTTTGCAACAAGCTGTTACAGCAAAAACTTGAAGCACTCATTCACTTCTTTCTGGTATGAAGCATAAAGCACTTTCAAGATGTCCTTAGTACATGATTCTGTTAAGCACCTTTTCCTTAAATGACTAACACTTTTCTGCTGAAGGCTGCACTGAGCAGCCACACATCAGGCTGAAGGCACCAGCTGGTAGTTTTTCTTTATTTTGCTGGGGCACCAAGCAGGATCATGTTGTCAAACACATACAAAAGCCAACACCAGAGTGGTGATGGGGCTGAAGCTTTGAGTCCACACCCAGCTCCAAGTGGCCGTGGCAAAACACCCTGTATCAGTATAGGTCTAAGATTTTTCCATAGTCTTGACTTGTATTGGGATGTCATGATTGATTTACCCAACGTGGTGTGGCTTTGGCAAGCCTGGGAGAAGACTGGTGCTTTGAAAAAGCAACTGGCAGAACAGAGAAACCTTTTATTGTAGGGTTTGGGTTTTTTTTTTCTAATTCAGACTTTGCTGTGCTTTTCCTCATGTCTAGCAGCTCAAGATCAGCTTTCCACAACAAATTATGCTTGCACCACTGCTGGACTTCAGGCAATTGTTCCTGGAAGTTATTCCAAATAGCAGCAGTAAATAATTGAGAGCTAGGAGAAACACACTGTGGTGTTTAAAAGTACTCTGACATTTTTGTTTTGCAGGCTTTCAAAAGAATTACTTTTCCCTTTGTGAAAATGTTCATGATTCTGGGTTTTCTTTCTCAAGATCCTTCCTGATTCCCTTGCGGGGGTCACTCCTGAGGAATAAACATACCTGTCAGAGCGGCATCTGCCTGAGAGATGGGGCTCCAGCTTCTGCGCTGTCTGTCCACCTGTGACACCAGGAGTGTCACTGACTGCGCTCTGCAGGCTGGCTGCTCACCTCCACCGTGGTTGTCCCATGTTCACCCTCCTGGTCTGCTTGCACCATGGAAGCAGCTCATACCTAGGTTTGAACCTCAGTTTCTCCACATTAGGAAGTGGAAATACAAGACGTTGTTCTGCAGTTTTTTATGACTGACATCATCATATACTATTGTTTCCTTGGACTATGTCAGCTATCCAAACTCAGACCAGCACCTTTAGCATTTCTGAAAATACACCAAGGGCTCAAAATATCAGTGTTTAAGAGGTTCTAGATAGTTAATGTCTCACATAAGAAATTAAGTTTCTATATCTGAGTAGTTTCCTATTATTACAAATACTGTTGTGTGATAGGTACTAGTCTGTTCTTCCCACACACACACTTTTTTTATTACAAACCAGCCACTTCGGTACCTTGTAATTTCAGTGTGTGCCTACCGGCTCGCACCAGAAAGCACATGCTTACAGCACACCTCATTTTTATTTCTGCTGGTAATTAGGGATGAAAATGCATCTTGCTTCTGTTCTTTTCTATGAGGAACAGAACGAAAATGTTACCTACAAATCAGGTTTAAAAATATTTAAAGCTAGAATCAAAGCTGTGGTGTTGTCTCAACAAAAGCAGGATAGTGTCTTAATGCATCTTTGAAGTGAGTAGAAGTAAGGTGGAAAATTCTGTTCAAAATACCTTTTTTATATGGATTAAAATCCTAACCTGTATCTTACTGATACAGACTTCTTAGTGCTTTTGGTTTTATAAAATCTTGTTCTGTTGCATATTGTTACATTATATCTCTTAATTGTATAGCCTAGTATTTTTATGCTGAGTATATTTAGAAATGCAATCAAAACCTTTGCATCCCTTTGCCCCTGAAGCGAAGTTTTCAGGCTAGTGCCCGTAGCAGGCTGGTGGCCGGAGGAGTCCAGCCTCATGCCAGGGCTGCCGTGCACCACGCATGCCGGCCAAATCATGCTGGAAAGTGTCTGTAGCTGCACGGCCGAGCTTGGGGAGCTCCTCATGGCATTGCCCTCACACACCACTGTAGGTGGACACAGTGCCGGTGAGAGCTAAGGCAGAAGGGAGAATGAGTGCTTAAAAGGTGGGATATTAGGAATTTTACAGTTAAGGTCTCCTCTCTCCCCTGGGTGTCTCTCCTGTGTTCCTCACGCATATCCCCTACTCCCCCATCATGATCCCAGGTTTTTCCTGCCCTCCCTTCCTGAGCAGCTCTCTGGTTTGTCCTCTGCTCTCTTTGTGCTCTCTCCCCAGCATAAGTGGGAGCAAATTACAATATGATACTTTAATTGTGTCCAGTTTCAGTCAGCTGTGAAGAAAAACAAAGTCCACAGTCCGTGATGCCTCACACAGATTCTCCTGCCTGTAAAACACAGCCCCTGATGAGGTTTCTGCTCTTTTGGGGCCCCACTTTTATCTCACTAACCCTGTCTGCTGCATCTTCTCCCATACTTTGTGTGCTGCTTGTATGGTTCGTGGGGTGGATGCAGTCCTGTGGGCTGTGCTTCTTAGTCTTGGGATTTGAGTTCTGCCTGTCTCTAGGACTGAAACTGGCTGGTGGAGGGAGCTGACTCCCCTCAGGAGGTTGGATTTTCTGTCATCTCCTCAGGATTGAGCTATTGTCTGCCCTTTGTAGCTCTCTGACTTCAGGGTGTAACGTATTTTCTGTATTTCATAGCGAGTTCTTCTGGGGATCTTCCAGTACTTGCCTGAGCTGCCTTTTTGTTTCAGTCTGTGGTGGTGGTGGTCCTGTCCTCTTGCAGGGACTCAGCTGCCAGTTTCGATGTGTTTGATGTGCCGCATCAGAGCAGCAACTCGCTCTCCCACGGTTTTACCTTCCTTCACAAACACCGAGCAGTCAAAAACAACTTTTGTTTCATGTTTTCTACTGAGAGCAGTACTCCCCACATCTCATTGCTCCCGTCTCACAATTTGGCGCTCGCTGTGGCACAATTTGTGTGTGGTGCCAACGGGCTATGAGTAAGGACAACTTCCCTGCACCCAACACGGACTCTCTGAGGGGTACAGGGTTCTAATGTGTGCTCCTGGCTCCCTCGCTGCCACCCTGCTGCATCCATGGAGCCCCTGCTCCCTTCAGAGCATCACACCCCAGCCTTGTCCTCACCTTAACTTGTTCCCTTTCTGCCCTCTGAATGGCTTCAGGCATTTAAGTTGGAATTATGAAGCATAATAGTCTCCTTTTTTTTTTTTTAAAGTACATCAGTCCAGTTCAACTGTTCGTTGTCTCACAGTGTATTTAAACCAGCTGCTTTTACGTGCCAGACAGCCCTGTCAAAGCATCTACACCAGTAACTGAATGGCAGGTGAAGGCCAGATATACCACTTGGCATCATGGTTGTAGGAGAAGTAGCTAATGGCATCAGGCAGATAATCGCATGCATTTGGGGGGGATGAACCTCCAAAATTGAACCTTTGAACTCCCAACCTGCAACCAACATGGTCTGCTGTAAATTTTGGGTAATGCCTGGGCTGAACGAGTGTCACGTCCTGGATCCTCCAGTTAGCAAGGAGCCATGAGACAGAGCAGCAGCTGGGAAGCCGGCTGTGCGGTGCGCTTCTGCAGGAGACTGCTGAGCCTGGGAATCCGAGGGCCGGGGCTCTGGAGAGGTGTCCTGAAAGGCAGCGCCCTTGGATGGAAGAAGGGGGCCTGGAAGGAGGATGGCACCGGTCCTGCAAGCAGGGGCAGATCCTGGAGATCAGAGAGCAGGCACATGTCCCACCGGCTGGCCGGCGAGGGCCTCGCTGGAGATGTGGCGTGCCAGCAGCCCGCATGCCTGTGGGTGGAAAGCACGTCCATCTGCCAGCTGGTCGGGGTCTGTTCAGCCCCACCGGGGATTTGGTGTTCTTGCAAGCCTCCAGCAGCTCCCAGTATCCAGACTGGCAGCGGGCGGGAGTTTCACTGGCTCCCAACTCTGGCAGTGACCAGCTCTGTCCTGCTCCAAGGACACAAAGCAGCCGCAGTCCCACGGCAGCTGGTCAGTGGGCTTTAGCTGCTTCACGCTGCCCCAGCCCTTATGGATGTGTCACGAGCTCTCCTCTTGTAGCTCGGGTTTGGGTTTGTTTTGTTTTGGTTTTTTTAGGTTTGAATTTTAAATGATAAAAAATGATAAATTTTTTGTACATTGAAGAGTTGGTTAGAGCTAAGACTGAGAGTGTTCATCAGAAAAACAGGGTCAGGAATTCGCATCTCCCCCCCAAAACAAGCGTTTGGCAATGGTAATAAAGTAAGCATTTAACAGGAGGTGTTAAATCTAAACACAGTGCAGCGTGAAAATGTAAGCATTTCCAAGCATTTCCAACTCTAGCCTGTTATGTCACCATGAGGAAGAAAAAATTATTTTCAAAAGTCACCTTATTTGTCACCAGGAATGACAAAAAGCAACAGTAATTATGAAGCTGTGGACCTTGGATGGTGACTACAGACAGAATTAGAGCTGTTTGGACATAGAAATGCAGATGGAATTGGTCTGGAGATATATATGCCAATGATCCCTGAGAGCTAGGGCTGAGCAAAGGTATCTGTAAGCACATAGCCAGTGTCATACAAACGAGGACTAGCTCTCCACTCATTTGTGTCGATAAATGTGTACAACTGCTGAGCCGTGAGCCTTTTATTTGCATATAGTAAATCCTAATAAACCCTTCATTAGGCTTAAAATCATGTGGGAGCATGTAAACAAAATAGTGCTTCCTTTCCTGGGTCTAAGGTTTACAACCATTACCATTTCTAGGAAGAACAATCATCATATGTTCATCACGTTGATATTTAGCGTCTTCGTGAGTACTTTGAGGTAGGTCCCCAAGATGTGTGGAGACTCATTACTGGGGCAGTTTTTCACTGTCAGCAAATGCACTTAAAACCCTGTTTGCAGTAGAGATGTTCTTTTGTCTAGCAACAATCTGAAGTTCACAGACATGAAGTATTACTGGAAAAATTACTGTCTTTAAATTTTAGGTAACAAAAGGCGCTTATGGAAAAAGAGGGAGAGGGGAAGGTACGCTGGCCATCTTCAGTGTTTCTGCAGCGTGGAATTAGATTCTGCTGCAAGATTTGTCACTGACTTGAGGCACACATATGTCTATTTAATCATTTAATTGTATATGGAGCAGCTGGAAAGAGCATAAAAAACCTGGCAAGTTGGTAGCCTGGGGTTTTTTTTCCCCACCCTTTGTCTTACAAGCATAAGTCGAGATGAAGCTAGCAGCAGCTCCTAGCAGTCAGGCCACGTGCCCCCTCTGTAGAGCTTTCTGGTAAGGAGAGGACCGCGTGCCCACTGCCACCTCCTCAGAAGATGCAGAGCAGCTCTTCCTGCTCTCACGGCATCAGGAGGACCTTGATGGAGAGCTGGACCGGGTGCTCGCCACGTCCCCCATTCTGCAGCCGCACTCCTTAATTTTCCCAGTCCAGAGGCGGAGTGGAGCTTTCAGAGCGATGTGAAACACACTCATTCATTCAAAAAGAGAGTTTCAGTTAAAAAGCAGAAAGCCAGGAAGTTTTCCTGTGCCATTCACACATGTAAAATTTGAAGACTTTTTGAGGGGGCAGCAAAGCTATCTAGCCAAAACCAGTGTCATATCCCTGTCTAAGTCTTTGGCTGTCCTGGCTGTCCTGTCTTTGGGTGGTTAGGAATGAGCTACGTGGTAGGTCTTCATTTTTCCCACTTTTGTTTTACAATTCCTAGTTGCAAATGTTGTGTCTAAAATGACCAAAGTGCCGATTGGGTACAATATGAAATAATTTTGATCACATAACCCTGTTTTAAATACAACATAATAAACTCACTGTTAACTTTCAAAGGCAGGAATAAATGTCTTGCTGAAATGACACAGTTAAACCAAGAATATTGATTCTGTACGGGCTCTGAACTAGAAAACTCCTTTTACTGTTTAACAGAAATGGGAGTCCTTTTTATTTCCCTCTTAGGGATTCTGGCACCCCAAAAAAAGCAGAATATTCATCTGGTTTTGTTCACACTTGAGAACAGACACCACAAATTGATTTATTAATGTAGTAAACTTTTCTAGCAATGTGTTATTGATTTTCAGGTGGTAATCAATAAGATTGATATCATAATAAAACTAAAATAATCATCAATACATTCTTAAAAAGCACCTATCCATAATTTTGTATATTCTGCTTGGAAGCCTGAGATGGGAACAAATTCTTCAGCATCCTCATGCAAAACGCTCTTCTCTCCTGGTACTAGTGTATGAGCTAGTGTTTACTCAGGACTCAACATGACTTAATTTTTGTTTGCCGGAAGTCAATTTTGTTTTGCTGTGCGTTTCAATTAACAGGTGTGTATGTAATATAGACTGCAGTGGATACAGTTTTAATCCTGTATGTGCTTCTGATGGAAGTTCCTATAACAATCCGTGCTTTGTTAGAGAAGCATCATGTCTGAGGCAAGAGCAGATCGACATCAGGCATCTTGGACACTGCTCAGGTAGGCTGAAATTTGTTTTTCTAATAAATGTAAATTCTGACATAAGTGGGCTTGGTAGAGCTTTCCCTTTTCCATTTTTGATTAGAAGTCACTGATCCAGTTATCAGTGAGCTCCCTGCCTGTATTTTGGAGTTTCCTACGCAGAGGTATGTTTACATTACATAGACACATGCTGTGTTTACATTATCTTCCTTTGGCTGCTGTTATCTGGATCTAAGCAATAGTCCAACAGGTCTTACATGAGGGGGTGGTAAGGAGTAGGACAGCAAAAGGAACACCAGTTTGTGGGAAACGTTCCTTCTTGATGCTGTGGCTGCACAATGTACTTCCAAGGTGAGTCAAATTGGGCCCCAGTCACACAAATATTTACCCATTTCCTTTTCCAGTGTTGCAACGGTCCACTGAAACCCCCTGCCTACTGCCTTGTTGTTAATCACGTGCATGACTCTTCAGTTTTGGGGTCTTGCAGTTAGAACCTTCTCATGGGAATAACAGCTTTCCCTCATCTCTTTGCCAGTTCCATCTAGATTTGTTACTTGGACAGTTCCAAACCAGACTGTCACCAAAATAACCTAGGCCCATACCACGGAAGAGTTTTTAGTTCAAAACCTACAGCATGAGGGGTGCCACGTGTTGGTCTGGATGCTGGGTTTCCCAACTCTTGTTACTGACCAGGTCTGCTACCAGCTTGGTTGTATGGGAGGAACAATGTGGGAATGCGTCCGGTTTTGCTGCAATTAAAAGTACTTCTTCGAATATTATTCTGCCTTCTCAATGACATATATGTAGTGGTCTGGAAATACACCTTTCCTAATAGCTATCCATGCATGTATTTATCATCTAGATACAGATGACACAAATGCAGTTGGAAAGAAAGACGATGGCATGCAGTACCGGCCAGAGGTGAAAGGTACCGTGCTGACTTTGTGGTGTTTGGTTATATTTGCATAAGATGAGGAAATAGAGCACATGGGTCCCTTCTTGTCGGCCTCACAGCCTTGATTTCTGTAACCGAGGCAGACCTGTGAACAGCTTCTTTCTTGCAGCACTGACATTGCAGGACTGGCAAGAAGGAGTTGGGCGCGATTTGTGAGTTTTGCCTGCTGTATCCCTCTAAGATGCCCAGCTGCTCACCACCCCATGCCATGGTCACAGGATTAGACTGTGCCCAAGTGCTGTGAAAACGACACAAGAAGATCCCAAGCTGTGACATTCCTGATGAAATGACACAAGCCCCCCACCCCCTGGCCCCATCTTTCCTGTTAACTTCCGGAAAAAAATGGCAGATTCTGCATTTGTTAGGTTGTTTTAAAATGTTTTCAGTAAACTAATATGCATAATCACATCGGCTAAAAATGTTTTACCTATATGAACCTTACGTTACCTTTAATAACCTTAGTATAAATGAAATAAGGCAGTGTTTCGCTTCCTGCTCAGTTATTTTACATGGTAGTAGCCCATGTGTGTTAGGTGCATTCTCAGAACAAATATGCAAAAAGCAGATCTGCATAGGTGTTAACCTTTTTGCTCCCAAATAATAGCACTGTTACTAGAGTAACGTAGAGTAGAGTAGAGTGGAATGGAATGGAATGGAATGGAACGGAACGGAACGGAACGGAACATTTCAGTTGGAAGGAACCTACAATGATCATCTAGTCCAACTGCCTGGCCAATTCAGGGCTGACCAAAAGCTCAAGCATGTTATTAAGGGCATTGTCCAAAAGCCTCTGAAACACTGTCAGGCTTGGGGCGTCAACCACCTCTCCAGGAAGCTTGTTCCAGTGTTTGATCACCCTCTTGGTAAAGAAATGCTTCCTACTGTCCAGTCTAAACCTCCCCTGGCGCAGCTTTGAACCATTCCCATGTGTCCTATCACTGGATCCCAGGGAGATCAGCACCTCCCTCTCTGCTTTCACCAGCTTTGCTGCCCTCCGCTGGACGCATTCAAGGACCTGACCATCCTTCTGAAATTGTGGGGCCCAGAACTGCACACGGTCCTCAAGCTGCGGCCGCCCCAACACTGCCTGCAGCGGGATAACCACCTCTTTTGCCCGACCAGCTGGGGACGCTGTGTTTGATGCACCCCAGGATGCGGTTTGCCCCCCTGGCTGCCAGGGCACGCTGCTGGCTCGCGCTGAGCCTGCTGCCCACCAGCACCCCCACATCCTTTTCTGCAGGGCCACGCTCCAGCCACTCCTCTCCCAATTTCTACTGGTGACTGGTGTTACTCCATCCCAGGTGCAGAATGTGGCATTTGGATTTGTTAAATTTCATCCCATTAATTACAGCCCAAGGCTTCTATCTATCTATATCCCTCTGCAAGGCCTCCTGTCCCTCAAGAGAGTCAACAGCATCTCCCAGTTTGGTATCATCAGGAAACTTGCTAATTGTGCATTCAGCTCCTGCATCCAGATCGTTGAGAATTATATTGAAGAGAACTGGCCCCAGAACTGAACCCTGAGGAACAGCGCTGATGACTGGTCGCCAGCCAGATGTAGCCCCCATCACCACAACCCTTTGAGCCCTGCCATTCACTCAGTTCTTCACCCAGCGCACCTTGAACCTGCTCATCCCACAGTTGAACAACTTGTCCAGAAGGATGCTGTGAGGCACAGTATCAAAAGCCTAAATAAAATCCAGAAAAACTACATCCACTGCCTTCCCTTCATCCACTAGGCAGGTGACCTTATTATAGAAGGACATCAAATTAGTTAAACAGGGCTGTCCTTTTGTGAACTCATGTTGGCTGTGCCTGATGACTGCATTATTCTTTAAATGCCTTTCAATAGTACCCAGTATAATCTTCTCNCGATCTTTCAATAGTACCCAGTATAATCTTCTCCATAATTTTTCCAGGAGCTGAGGTTAGACTAACAGATCTATAGTTTCCTGGGTCTTCCCTCACACCCTTTTGTAAATTGGAATAACATTGTCTAGCTTCCAGTCAGCAGGGACCTCCCCAGAGTCCCAAGACCTTTGGTAGATGATCGAGAGGGGTCCTGCCATAACATCCGCTAGCTCCTTCAGTACTCTGGGATGAATCCCATCAGGCCACATGAACTCGTGAACATTCAGCTGATACAACTAGTCCCTTACAATTTCAGCGTCCACAAATGGAAAGTCACTGTTTCCATTCTTAAGGTCCTCCAACTCAGGGAACAGGGCAGTCCAACGTGTATCAGTATTATTAAAGACTGAGGCAAAAAAAAGCATTGAATGGCTCTGCTTTTTCTTCATCCCTATTAATCAGATGACCGTCTTCAACAAGTATCAGTCCAATGTTTTCTTTAGGCCTCCTCTTGCTATTAATGCACTTTAAAAAGCCTGTCTTGTCATCTGACATGACACCGTCCAGATTCAACTCTAATTGAGCTTTGGCCTTTCGTGTCTTCTCCCTGCATATACAAAGCACAGCTCTGTAATCTTCTGCAAAGCCTGACCTTGCTTCCAGAGATCGTGCATTTTCTTTTTACTCTTGAGCTCTATGAGGAGTTCCCTGTTCAACAATCTGGTCTTCTGCTCTGCTTGTTTTTCTTGCAACACAATGGCATTGCCTGCTCCTGTGCTTCTAAACGGCGCTTCTTAAAAACTGACCAGCACTTGTGGACTTCTAAGTCCTCAAAAGCACATTCCCAAAGTACTCTGCTAAATAGCTCCCTCAAAAGCTTAACATTTGCTCTCCTGAAGTCCAGCAGTTCCTCTGCTGTCCTTTTTTCTCATTACACTGAAAATTTTAAGTGCAACCATCTCATGATCCCTGTGGCCAAGACAGCCACCTACCTTCACATCCCCCACGAGTCCTTCTCTATTCACTAATAGCAAGTCTAGGAGGATATATTTCCTTGTTGGCTCACTGAGTACTTGTGACAAGAAGTTATCTCTTACAAACTTCAAGAATTTCTGAGACTTGCTCATCACAGCAGTATGATATTCCCTGTTGATGTTGAAATCTTCCATAAGGACAAGGGCTACCTATCCAGAAATTTCTCCTAATAACTCCTCAGTGCTTACATCCTGTCTCAGTGTTCAGTAGTAGACACCCACTACAGTATCTCCTTTGTTTTCTGTTCCCCTAACCCTCACCAGAGGCTCTCAACCACATCATCGCTAACTGTAAGGTCTGTACAATCAAACCTTTTCCTTACATATAGCGCGATACCTCCACCTAACCTGTTCTGTCTATCCCTTCAGAACAGCTTGTAGGCCTCCATCCCAGCACTCCACTTACGGGACTCATTCCACCAAGTCTCACTAATATCAATGATACCATAGTTCTGGAAACTAACCAACACTTCCAGTTCATCCTGTTTGCTTCTCATACTGTCTGCGTTGGTGTACAAGCATTTCAGATATGACCCTGAGCCCTCCGTGCTCCCAGCAGCAGTGCCAATGTTGCCACTAGCATTGCCGCCCCGCAGGCAATGCCATGCCAACACTCAGGCTTTACCTACTGCAGTCCTGCTGGTAACCCTTCCTGCACTGGCTCTAGTTTAAAACCCTCTCGATCAGTCCCACCAGCTTATGCCTGAAGATGCATTTTCACCTTTGGGACAGGTGGATCCCATCAGGCCCCAGCATACATTGTGTCTCAAAGGCTCTTCCATGCTTTAAAAACTCAGAGTTTTGGCAGAGGCACCAGTCCTGGAGCCAGGCGTTGATATCCTGGGCTTGCCTGTTTCTTCCAAAGTCTCCCCGCATTGTTGGGAGGATTGAGGAAAACACTACCTGTGCTCCTGAATTTTTTAGCGTTCTTCCCAGAGCTCTGAAATCTCCTTTGATCGACCTTGGGCTTTTTGTTGCTACATCAGTAATATCCATGTGAAAGAGCAGGAAGAGATAGTAATCAGAACGTTGTACTGAGCTCTTCAGTCTTGTAGTGTCATCCCTAATTTGGGCCCCAGAGGCCACAAACTTCCCTGAAAAGAGGGTCTGATGTGCAAATGGTGCTTCTGTTCCATACAGGAGGGAATCACCAGCAACCATAACTCACTGTTGTTTCTTCTTGTCACTGGTCGTAATGCAGGTTTTGTTGCGAGGAGTTGGTATCTTCTCTGTTAGCTCTGTTCTTCAGTTTTTGCTGTCGCTATGCTAGTTTTGCACTCTCATGGCCTCCCAGAGTAAACCCATCCCACCATGGCTTTCAACATTCCTTGTGTTCTTGAAAAGNGCTAGCTCCTTCAGTACTCTGGGATGAATCCCATCAGGCCACATGAACTCGTGAACATTCAGCTGATACAACTAGTCCCTTACAATTTCAGCGTCCACAAATGGAAAGTCACTGTTCCCATTCTTAAGGTCCTCCAACTCAGGGAACAGGGCAGTCCAACGTGTATCAGTATTATTAAAGACTGAGGCAAAAAAAAGCATTGAATGGCTCTGCTTTTTCTTCATCCCTATTAATCAGATGACCGTCTTCAACAAGTATCAGTCCAATGTTTTCTTTAGGCCTCCTCTTGCTATTAATGCACTTTAAAAAGCCTGTCTTGTCATCTGACATGACACCGTCCAGATTCAACTCTAATTGAGCTTTGGCCTTTCGTGTCTTCTCCCTGCATATACAAAGCACAGCTCTGTAATCTTCTGCAAAGCCTGACCTTGCTTCCAGAGATCGTGCATTTTCTTTTTACTCTTGAGCTCTATGAGGAGTTCCCTGTTCAACAATCTGGTCTTCTGCTCTGCTTGTTTTTCTTGCAACACAATGGCATTGCCTGCTCCTGTGCTTCTAAACGGCGCTTCTTAAAAACTGACCAGCACTTGTGGACTTCTAAGTCCTCAAAAGCACATTCCCAAAGTACTCTGCTAAATAGCTCCCTCAAAAGCTTAACATTTGCTCTCCTGAAGTCCAGCAGTTCCTCTGCTGTCCTTTTTTCTCATTACACTGAAAATTTTAAGTGCAACCATCTCATGATCCCTGTGGCCAAGACAGCCACCTACCTTCACATCCCCCACGAGTCCTTCTCTATTCACTAATAGCAAGTCTAGGAGGATATATTTCCTTGTTGGCTCACTGAGTACTTGTGACAAGAAGTTATCTCTTACAAACTTCAAGAATTTCTGAGACTTGCTCATCACAGCAGTATGATATTCCCTGTTGATGTTGAAATCTTCCATAAGGACAAGGGCTACCTATCCAGAAATTTCTCCTAATAACTCCTCAGTGCTTACATCCTGTCTCAGTGTTCAGTAGTAGACACCCACTACAGTATCTCCTTTGTTTTCTGTTCCCCTAACCCTCACCAGAGGCTCTCAACCACATCATCGCTAACTGTAAGGTCTGTACAATCAAACCTTTTCCTTACATATAGCGCGATACCTCCACCTAACCTGTTCTGTCTATCCCTTCAGAACAGCTTGTAGGCCTCCATCCCAGCACTCCACTTACGGGACTCATTCCACCAAGTCTCACTAATATCAATGATACCATAGTTCTGGAAACTAACCAACACTTCCAGTTCATCCTGTTTGCTTCTCATACTGTCTGCGTTGGTGTACAAGCATTTCAGATATGACCCTGAGCCCTCCGTGCTCCCAGCAGCAGTGCCAATGTTGCCACTAGCATTGCCGCCCCGCAGGCAATGCCATGCCAACACTCAGGCTTTACCTACTGCAGTCCTGCTGGTAACCCTTCCTGCACTGGCTCTAGTTTAAAACCCTCTCGATCAGTCCCACCAGCTTATGCCTGAAGATGCATTTTCACCTTTGGGACAGGTGGATCCCATCAGGCCCCAGCATACATTGTGTCTCAAAGGCTCTTCCATGCTTTAAAAACTCAGAGTTTTGGCAGAGGCACCAGTCCTGGAGCCAGGCGTTGATATCCTGGGCTTGCCTGTTTCTTCCAAAGTCTCCCCGCATTGTTGGGAGGATTGAGGAAAACACTACCTGTGCTCCTGAATTTTTTAGCGTTCTTCCCAGAGCTCTGAAATCTCCTTTGATCGACCTTGGGCTTTTTGTTGCTACATCAGTAATATCCATGTGAAAGAGCAGGAAGAGATAGTAATCAGAACGTTGTACTGAGCTCTTCAGTCTTGTAGTGTCATCCCTAATTTGGGCCCCAGAGGCCACAAACTTCCCTGAAAAGAGGGTCTGATGTGCAAATGGTGCTTCTGTTCCATACAGGAGGGAATCACCAGCAACCATAACTCACTGTTGTTTCTTCTTGTCACTGGTCGTAATGCAGGTTTTGTTGCGAGGAGTTGGTATCTTCTCTGTTAGCTCTGTTCTTCAGTTTTTGCTGTCGCTATGCTAGTTTTGCACTCTCATGGCCTCCCAGAGTAAACCCATCCCACCATGGCTTTCAACATTCCTTGTGTTCTTGAAAAGCCGTTTAGTGCCAAAAAGCTTCAGTTTTGTTTTTTTTCTCCACAAATTCTCTATTCTCACTCCATATAATGTACCAGTTGGAATGATTTAATGTCAATTTTCACTTACATTATGAAGGCATAAAAGGCACCAAATGGAATATACATCTTATTATGTGATGTAATGAAACACCACTTTTCATTCCTATTCAGAATCAGTTACAGCCTTTTATTCATTGCATATAAATTGCCCTTGAAATCTAGTTAGTGGAAAAAATATTGTATATAATTATTATTATTAATGTGTATAGCTTGTGCAGTCTCAAGTTCGGCAAATGATGTGCACGGAGGGAGTATGCCTTGTACAAAAAAATTGTTTTGGTATTTTTTAATGCAGTAGTCAGGTCTTTTTAGATAGTGAGAGCCTGAACTGAACTACTTCAAATGACTTTTTCTTCCAGGATAAGAGAACAGTCCACACTTTTATCTGTTTGCTTTTGCTTTAAATTCCTGCGAGTTACTCTGGTCACACCTTGTTCTCTGAATGTATAATGCCTTCTAGTTTGTAGAACCGTAGCCATGACAGTCTCCTTCTGCAGTGCAAGCATCTACCTAAAGTTATATCAGAAAGGTCTCTCTTCCCAGATTCAGCTGGATTGCTGGTTTTATTGTGCCAAGATGGGCACCAGTGTTTCTGGTTTTGTGCATGCCTCTTCCTTCTGGTGAAGTATCGGAACTCTTCTATCCACTCACTCTTTGAAGTCTCTTATACCAGTTAAGGCTTTCACTTTGAAGCTCTTAAGCAGTCTAGCAGGCCTCTCAGAATAAAAATGGATTCCCATCAATAGGCGGGTAAATGTCTATTTTACCCGAGGAATCATGCCCCACATTTAACGTCTCTTTGCTTAATACAAGTTTTGCCTCTGACTTGGGTGGCCGCGGCTACCTGGCTGCCTTTCAGGGAATGCATCTTTCACGGTGCCTCACATTCTGTATTAGTACAGACAATAAACCCAGACATGATGCAGCTATCTGAACAGACTAATGCAATTGTATGCAGCTTATTAGTAGCCTTTGATTGGGATCAGATACAACAGTAATTTGCCTCCTTGGAGGAGGCAATAGTTTCAGGATGAGCCATCCTCGCTTTTCTTCTCTTAGACGTACCACAGCATAGGCTATTCCAACACGGCAGTATTGGACATATTGTCAGTATTAGGCAATGTTCTTCCCTTGTATCGTCTTCTAAATCTTTGAAGCATAGCCAGAACCATCAAGCTTTCTTGTATCTCAGACCTTTAATAGATTTTTTTTTTCCTCCTGGAACAAATTAACAAACGTTCCAGAAAATGTGCTAAAAGAGCAGCATGCTTTTTTTCTTTTCTTGTATAAATACTTTCTCTTTCTTGCTGGTGTTATTCCAAACATGTGCAATTGTATCAGAGATTTCTTCTTCACAGTCCCTTTTTGCTTTGCACCTGCAGTTCATTGTAATCTTGTATTTGTGACGCTGTAGTCTATTGCCATGGAAATGAACATAATTCCACAATTACATTCACATCTCTAGATCCCTGCTCTTTAGAGAAGTTCATTATGAAGTATCAACTTCTGTATTTTGGACTTTTTTACAGAACAATTTTGGGGAAAGAATGGTTGAAAATGTGCGCACCTTTAGAGAGTTTTAGTAACATGACAGAAGCACGGAAGATGTTGGGGCAGAAGGGACCACCTTCCTGTGCTGGGCTGCCGTGGACAATGACTAAGCACCCACCAGCTGCTCACTCATCCCTGCCATCCCCCCAGCAGGAATCAGAGAGAAAGCATGAGGAAAAACTCATTGGTCCAGATGAAGACAGTTTTAAGAATCATAGAATCATAGAATCATTTAGGTTAGAAAAGACCTTTAAGATCATCTAGACCAACCACTGCCCCTACTCTCCCAGGCCCACCACTAAACCGTGTCTCTCAGCACCACATCTACATGACTTTTAAACACATCTAGGGATGGTGACTCAACCACCTCCCTGGGCAGCCTATTCCAATGTTCGATAACTCTTTCAGTGAAAATTTTTTTCCTAATATCCAGCCTAAACCTCCCCTGGTGGAACTTGAACCCATTTCCTCTTGTCCTATTGCTACTTACTTGAGAGAAGAGACCAGCACACATTTCACCACAACCTCCTTTCATGTAGTTGTTCAGACTGCTAAGTGAAGGGAAGAAAGAAAAGAAAGAAAAAAAAAAAAAAAGGAGAAAAACCCAAGCCATCACTCCCAACACCTGACCAGCAGAGTGATGCCCAAATGGTCTCCAAACAACAGCCACCTTGGAAAAACCAAAATGCCCTTTATTATTGTTGAGCATGATGTCATATGGTACGGAATATCCCTTTGGTGAGTTTGGGTCAGCTGTCCTGGCTGTGTCCCCCTGTCAGCCTCTTGCCCACCCCCAGCCTACGTGCTTGGGGGCCGGAGTGAGAAGCAGAGAAAGCCTTGACGCTGCACAAGCACCCTTTGGCAACAGCCAAAACACTGGTGCGTTATCAACACACCCAGCCCAGATCAGGGCTTTATCATTTTGTTTTCTACCCAGTAGTCATAAAAATGTGGTTTAGCTTCTTTCTAACCCTTCAGGGTTTTTTCCTCTGTGTAGCCATGGGGGAGAGCTCTGTGTATCTACATATTATCTATTTTGCCCCGACACCACTGACAAAGCTTCTGCTGATCTTCCTGCATTAGCTTGTTTCTGTGATAAATACTTTTCTCCTTTCGAGAAACCTGACATAAGAAGCATATTTCAATGTCTCTGAGGATCCGTTTTCAGTGCAGTACGTCCTAGCAAATCTCTGTAGGTGCCTCTGAAACTTCACCCTTAAGCCTTTGCTTTATTATTCTGTATTCCTTTACTCACTACAAGATTTTAAGAGCATGCTATTCCTGCTTGAGATTTTTTAATGAATATCGTACAGCCATCTATAATTGTTTATGTATATTTCTTTTCAAGATGCCAGCGATCAAAGAGAAGACATTTACATTGGAAACCACGTACCTTGTTCAGAAAGCTTCAACGGCTACTGTATACACGGAAAATGTGAATTCATTTATTCCACTCAGAAGGCTTCCTGCCGGTAAGTCCTGCATACCCGCAAATTGTGCTTGAAATTGCTGTAAAGCTCAATCAAAATGCTCTCTAGACATAATTACGGCATGTATCAGTCTGCGGTTACCTAAGCAGTGGCACAGGAGCCGTATCCTCACGCTGTGGGCAGCATCCAGCTGCTCCAGTCATGCAGGAGAGAGTGCTCGGAGGAGAGGCTCGGTCGCTCAGGTCGTTCAGAAGCTGAATTCCTCTGAGGACTGTGGTCTCCGTCTTGTCTTCTTATTTTCAGCTGCTAAATCCTATCTAAAGGAAAAAAAAAACCCCACAAACCAAAAAACTGCCATTGGCTTGCCTGGCTTCTCTGTATAACGGCTCTTCCCCCATTGACCTCTCAATCTGTCCTTGCGCTATCTACACGTTTTATTGCTCTTGTCATAAACTCTCTCTAGAGTATCAATATCTTATTTTTAATATTTATTGCCCTTTTTCACAATAATAGGCTTCATCTAGAGAGTATAAAATGGCAAAATATTCTTTAGCCCACATTTTTTGTCTATGGTGTAGTCTAGCAGATCAGTACACTCCGTGTTAAACCACTCAGGGTTTCCCACAAAATCTGACTGTTCCATTTTATTTCCTTAGCTCCCAGATATTTTTTTCTTTACATTTCACCAACTAAATTCTGCCTCTTGGCTTTCTTAAAAAAATAAAAATAATTTTTGAAGTTGTTTGTAGAAAAAGGCTACTTCTTCTTAATAACATGGAGTGCCCTACTTATTAGGAGGTTTCATTCCTGAACTTTTGTCTTGCAGGCTTGGACTTTCAGATTAATGTGGCTGAAGATGCTATAAGTCTTTGCTTTCCTTTGCTTCGGAAACTTTAGCTATATATCCATCAGATACTATCACATTTTCTCCCTTGATCTTTATCGATCAATGATATTCAGGGTTTTTTCCACTGCCAAGATTTAAGGGTTTCCAGACTGATCAGGGAGCAGGAAGCCCAAAAGGCAGAGCCAGTGTGGTTGTCAACATAAGCATCTGAAAGCTTGTATTATTCCTTTTCCCATCCAAGACCCTTTCTTGTTTATTTTTGCCTTTCCAATAGGACTTAGGTTTTTTTCCTCTTTTCTTTGGGCAGAAAGGAGAGAGCTCAACCAAGACAGCTTTGCTTCTCTTGGGAATCACCAATGCCATCTCGGTGGACATTAGTCAGCACTGTTTGATTACAATATTCTTTCGATCTAGAGCTGTGTTTAACACAATTTCTGATGGATTTGTGCTCAAAATATTCAAAGTAGGGTATTTCAAGGAAAATATTCTTGGCCAAATGAATGGCCAAATGGCCAATATTTATTTTTTTGTTTCTCAGAATTTTTTTCTGGAAGGCGTGAATCATACAGTCATTTATCCATTTATGATTCAATTACTACTCAATCATTTAAATATTTATTAATAATTTAATAGTTACCAATAAGCAATGTTTTGATGAATGTAATTAATGTATTGTCCATTTAAATTCTATTTTGTAATTACATTTACTATTACTACCTTCAATTATTTATTTAAACAGCATGAACAGTATCTCAGCACTAGACCTAGCACATGGTTCCAGTCAAGAATTTCTGACTGTCAGTTCTTAACCCTAAGTATCAGATCTCCTTTGGATTTTTCTTGGCTATTTAAATACTGATGGTCTTGTATTTTATGTGTGTTTGCAACTGGAGCAGAGTTATTAAGGAAACAAATTATTTATATTAGACAGCAGTCCCCTGTAGTAATC
Source organism: Chionis minor (assembly GCA_013398295.1). Taxonomy (NCBI): domain Eukaryota; kingdom Metazoa; phylum Chordata; class Aves; order Charadriiformes; family Chionidae; genus Chionis; species Chionis minor. Next base: position 176,566 of record VZSF01004846.1, read on the forward strand.
ATGTACTTCTACCAAAGAAAAAAAAAAAACTTTCTCTGGCAAGTAAAATATGATGATGAATACGAGGGGCAGATTGTTATTTTCCAATGCTTTGCCCTGTCATACACATCTAGCATATACGTTGTTTAATTTGATCCTCATTTCCTGGCAGTGATATATGTGAGGGATCAGATACTGAAACTGCAGAAAATGCCTGCGCAGAGCAAACTCTGCCTTTCCCTTTCCCTGAGGGCAATGAATCTCCTTGCTCGTTGCACAGCAGCCCTCCGCGACTGCCAGCAGGCAGGTGGGAGGAAAGTTTTGCAGTAGTCAGTTGCGTCATATTTTGTTTGGTGGCCTTTGCGGAGCTGGGATCTGGTCCATCTCCTGCTGCCCCACCTTGTGCAGTGCAGTTCTGCCCTGTCCTTATGGCAGGCTGCATCAAGGATGAATGGTTCAATGCTTTGCAAAGAAACCTGGACTTCTTTACGCTAGCTCAGTTAATTGACTGATCAGCGTATTTTGATAAATCCCATGCTGACCTCTATTTATCTTGCCATTCTATTAATGCTATGCTATCTTGCTATACATTAACGCAGCAGGATGCTTTACCTAGTACTTCATCCCACCGATACGGTTCTTGACACAGGCACTTCTTCTTTGCAAGAATTCAATGCTCCTGAAGCTCCATTCGACATTTCTCAGAAATAAGTTCCCGTCACTTCAGCATTTTTGAGGAAATATCTTTGAATTACTTGTGCTTCCTCTGCTTTGTTTCGCCTCATATGCTTTAAAGCAATTCTCACATTGTTCACACTTTGACTGTTACCTTCTTTAATGAAAACAAACGCAAAGTAACAATAAGAATTCAATCCTCTTCACTAGCAAGGAGTCCTCTTCTTGTACCAACGTGTTCCCCAGCCTCTTTCTTCTTGTATGCTAATACGTGTTTCTCTTGATTCCTTTCCTAGCCATTACCAAGCTTACTTACAGTACACGGGGGCTTTCCTTTAAGAATTCCACTCTTCCACTGGAACTTGTTTCATGCCTGAACCAAAACTCCTTGCAGAGCAGCTCATGGCTGGAGAAAGTAGAGTCACAAGATTATGAACACATAAACGCCAACTGTTATCCCGGCATGCAAAGGGGGATTAGGAGTTGCATTAGCAGTTGTAGGAAGATCAGTGGAATAATTATTTCACCCCACCAAACAGAATTAACTCCTACCCTCGCACAAGGTGCTTTTGGATGGATGAGACCAATTCTGTATTGCATTTGGGCTTATCTGATCCGGTTTACAAAAGGACTGTTTCTCTACCTGCATGTGAATATTTCTTCTCCAGCTTTCTACTGTAGAGCTGGAGGCCAGTTGTGTGATTCCGTTGCCCTTAATGATGCATTTGCACCAGTTGCTTTTAAAGGATAGCTGTATAAGGAACTTGCTCAGGGGTGTAAGCAGTGGGCTTTGATTCTGTAGACTTCAGCTCAGCATCTTGGGTGGCTCTTGCCTTTCCTTGTGCTTCCACCTCTCGTGCCTTGTGACATGAATTTCTCCAGAGCGTGTTTCCGTGCCACCTTCACCGCTGGCACATCTCGCATTCCCTGAACACATGTTGGGGATCAGGAGCAGCCTCTGCTGAGTTTCTCATTGGGCTAACTGCTGCTTTGCTCAGGCAAGGTGCCATTTACAGCAGTCGCTTCTCTTCTGTCTCCAGCCATTTATTCCCCACCCCTGGCCAATTTTTATGGATTCTTCCGTGAACTCTCATTTGAACAGTTGGAGGCCACTGGGCTTTCTAAGCTGTCCTCCATCAAATTTTGGTTTGGTGACAAGGCAAAAGGGGGTTTGACGCTGGTCTTGGCCAATAGGTTTTGCAGGATTCCACTTTTGTAGGCTGCAGCTTGAAAAGGGATCTTCCTTTCCCTCCATTTTTCAAGGTTTTTTTTCCTCTTTGTCATTCCTACCCCATATTGACATTGCAGCTGAGCGAGTATGCTCACTTTGTGTTCTCCTTTGTGTTTCATTTAGTCTTGTCTACTTGTTTCACCTGGTTGCTTTATTCTTCCTAAATATTGGCCCAATTTAATAACGACCCCACATATTTATTTTGCCAAACCAGGGCCTTCACCAGGCTGGTGTGTTTTCAGACAGGGCCACTAGGAACTTTATCCAGGAAAACAAAGTGTATCTGCTCTGTCTCTTCTCTTGCCACAAAAATCCAAACCATTCCCCACCCCAGTGTTACCAGACCTCTGCCTTCTCACCAGCTCTTTCTCAGCTGGAGTCACCTTGGACCCCTTATTTCAACTGCAAAATGGCTAGGCTGTTGTCAAATTACAGATTCCATGAATTATTCCTTTTCTTTTTCAGGTGTGAATCAGGATATACTGGACAGCACTGTGAAAAGACAGACTTTAGTATTCTTTATGTTGTCCCAAGTAGACAAAAGCTTACGCATGTCCTTATTGCAGCAATAATTGGAGCTGTACAGATTGCCATTATAGTTGCAATTGTCATGTGCATAACAAGGTAGGTGACAAAAACAGTGAAAAATTATACTTTGTATGGGAATACTTTTTCTGTATCTAAATATTTGACCCCAAAATTTTTATGTGCTTCATCATATATCCTAAAATACCTACATTAAAAATACCTAATGACTGAAGCAGAAGGATTAGGTAACATCCTATCGCCTTTCCCACCGCCCCCCAAAACACACATTTTTTAAAATTCACAAGCCACCAGTAACCACTCTGAATCCCCAGACCAAACACCCAGCAAAACAGATCCATCTTGAAACACATCCAGAAGGTCAGCTACTGCGTTAGACCTTCACTGGAGTTACTCAAGCATTTCCGATATCTTACAGAAGCTATGGTCCCCGCCTCCCGCCCAGTGAAACCAGAGAGGTTGTCAAGATGCTGTTCCCCTGGAGTACCACTGTAGATGGTGTTACACAGAGAGGGAAGTATCCCTCACACTATACATGCTTTCTGAAAATTAATGTGCAGCTAGTCCCGTTATTAGGCACTGCCCTTGGGAACCTGTTTTATGAAGCGTAAACATGCACAAGCATAGAGTTCAGGTTTCTGGGCTGTCTCCGACTCTCACCCTGTATGAGAACTGAGATGAGGGCCATGAATTCTTTTTTATGACAAGGGATTCAAGCTTGCTCATCAAGGAGTTGAAGCCAAGGGGGAATGAGGGCTCTAGGCTACATTAAGGATGAATTAGTTACCTTGTAGTTGCATGGCGCGTTTAAGTCCCACACTTGGGCATCCATGCTACACTTTGCCTTTTCCTCCCCAACTCTTCTTTCACTTTTTCAGCTCCAGTTACATTGAGCCATGAAACTTTCTGCTACTGTGTTAGTGCATGGCTCCCCAAGCTCAGTGTGTAGAGTGGCTCCCCTATGAACGAACAATATAGTCCTCCTTCCCTACCTCTCTTGTAAGGTTCAACAAAGTGGGTACAAGTACGCATATGTAACATCTCCTGCAAGTGTAAAAGGAGTTATTTGACTCATGCAATTGATATTCTTTTTTTAACTTGACATCCTGCTGGCCAAAGCAGTGGTATGGAAGGCTGTGGTTGAGCAGCCTTCCTCTTTCAGCCTCCCTACGACCATTCTCCAGCTCACCGTCTCTCAGGAACGGTCTGCCTTGCTGCACCCCAGCAGGACTGCTCCGTCCTGCACTGCCCGCTGTCTGACGGGCTGAGGAAGTCCCGTCCCCTTCAGAATCGCTGGCTTTTGTGAATCCTTTCTTCGTTGTGTCTCCATCCCCAAGAAAGGCATCACCTGAGCCGCCCCACAGAGAGTCCTGGGTGGGCTCTGTTTCCGGGGCTACCACGAGCAGCGGGGCACCTGTAGGTCCAGCACTTCAGAAGGCTGATTGATCCTGTCTTACCAACCACCGGATTTTAAGTATGAAATATGTATAAAGTAAAGCCAATGCAATTATTCACCATGGTATGTGTTTTGCTGGATCAAAGGCTGAAGGACGTAGCGCGTTGCTGGTTTGGGTCTCGAGTTCAAGCAGAGCTCCCATCTGAGTGACCCAGGTTCCCACAGACATCCCCAGGTGACAGCCTAGTACCAAACAGCGGGACCGTTCCTCCGGTCAGCACAGCTCATAGACTCCTTGCTATTGTTAATTACAGAAAATTAAGTCAATGTGGTATTGCTCGACTTAATTTTATGCGGCATGTATAAAATCAGCCCCCCTTTTTTCTTTCTCTCTCTCTTTTTTTTAACAGAAAATGCCCCAAAAACAATAGAGGACGTCGGCAGAAGCAAAACCTAGGCCATTTTACTTCAGATACATCATCCAGAATGGTTTAACTTAGTGATTTTTATACCTACATTGACCATGTGATGTACATTTTTATTATATCTTTTTTTAAAGAATGGAAATATTTATTTCAGAGGCCTTATTTTTGAACATTTTTAGTGTAACAATGTTGGTCTATATTCTGAAAGCATCAGCTCTAACAGCTATGGACTGTTTTAGTATCTTTACTTTTATGTTTTTGAATACAGTAGTTCGTTTTCTGTATCTGTATCACATGGTTATATAATAGACTTGTGCTTTATCCATGGAATGTAATATTTTTGGGAACACAGATTTATTCCACCAATGGTTGTAGATTTTAAGAAAAGCCAACAAACCAACAAAAAAGTCCACATTACCTAGCAAACAAGGCATGAACTAAAGGTAAAAATGTTTACAGCTTACTTTTCTTATGAGAAACTAGGAAACACTGTGTTTAAATACCGTAGATATTTAAATGTTTTTGGAAGTTAGTAACTGATTTTTTAGACACTGCCTATCGCATGAACTGTGAAGCTGTGTGCTGTGTGTAGTTGTAACATATTTATAAAATGTGTGGACCGGGTCTAAGCACTGCCATCTTCATAAATAATTCCAACCATTTATTTTTAAAGAGGAAAATTATAAATTTCATAATTTGGGAAGCTACCTGGTAGAGCAGATGGCACAGGTGCAAAAGAAGTAGGTCTTAGTAGGTTTAGGTATTGTAAAAATTGGTGTTGAATAATTGAACACAAATAATTGGAATAAAGCCTACTTTATCACTGTTAAAGCTGTTTTAATACTTCTTAAACTTTTTTAAAGAAAATACATGTTTTAACACCTACAATACGGACTGTATAGTGTTTGTGATTAAAATAAAAAAAATAATAAAAGTGAATGAATTACTAGTGCTCTTGTATAGACTATTTTCAAGAGCTAAAGAAGTCCATCCAAATTAGTCTGCTGGTCATAGTTATATTAATAGACTGTTAGTTGTCGTCTGAAAGATCCCGAGATAAAGTGTGAATAGGATGTGTTCAGCTGTTTTAACATGTAGTTTAGGCTATCAAAGTTTTGCATGTAGGATTTAATAATTTGTTCAATAAAAAAAAAAAAAGCGCTTTCAACATTTTGAACTGGAAAAGCATGTCACAATACAGCGTTTTCACTATATCGCCTCTGGTTTAGTGTGTTTATTTGTTACCCCACGGGGTAATTGCAGCAAGCTGAAGACCTGAAGTTGTTTTGCTGGAAAAAACAACCGTGTTCATTTTCCTGACGGCTCTCTGAATTCCCTGGGAGGAAAGCACTCCAGTAACATGAAAACAAAACTAGATCGTTAAAAATGTGCAAGTTTGCTTTCCTGCTTAATTAGTAAGTTACTTAACTTTCCCGGATTAACACTAATAACTTCATCCGTACAGAAGTGTGACCCTTTAAACGTATGTTCCTTTCCAGACATTGCTTCCTAATTTTAGGGGTTTCATGTTGCTGAAAGTATCCGAACAATCATGTGTGGATATTTTGTAGTCAGAAGTATTTGACCAAGCTCCAGGAGCAGAGTTTCACGCCCTACTTTGAGCATTGCCGGAGCCAGCTGTCACCCTGGCTCCCCGCAGCAGCGCCAGAATCCTTCTGGCAGGATCACCGAAACTTCGCCGGCTGCCGACCCGTCTGAAGGCAGGCAAAATGGATCGCCGTGAAATCACCCCGGAGGCTGACAGAACCCACCAAAATCGTCTCTCCAGCGTCACCGAGGCGGAGGAAGAACAAGACGCAGCTTACACCATCGTGACGGTCCTGGACAAAGTGGCCAACATTGTGGACAGCGTGCAGGCGAGCCAGAAGAGGATAGAGGAGAGGCACAGGGAGATGGAGAACGCCGTCAAGACCATACAGATTGACATTTTAAAGCTGGCCCAGGCTCACGGCAACACCGGCTACACGGTGAACAAGTTGCTGGAGAAAACCCGCAAAGTCAGCTCCACCGTGAAGGAGGTGCGGGCACGCGTGGAGAGGCAGAGCGCCAGCGTGCGGAAGGTGGAAGCGAAACAAGAGGAGATGCTGAGGAAAAACAAATTCCGGGTCGTCATCTATCAGGTAAACGCAAACCTAATTTCTCCTAGCGCTGTCATTGTGCCACCTCCGTGGTGGCTGCTGGTAGGCATCGGTTAATGAACCAAAAGACCCAGTCGGTCCAACGCGAGAGGTATTTTATGCTTTAACACCGAGTTGCGCTCTGCAGTGCCTTTCAGCATGAAACTCCTGACAGCAGCGCGCAGGGTCTATTATTAGTGTGGGTAGGTTTCTGAGCCAGTCGTGTAAGATTAACTGCAGATCAGCAAGGACTATTTGTTGCCTCTCCGAAAGGTAATATGAGGCTGGCCCTGTAAATCTTGTCATACAAACCATGCCTGACATTCATCCCTGTTATTTTTTTCACCATATTAGGTAGACGTCCAAATAGCAAAAGTGTTTGTAGGCTCCCTGGAACACAGGCTTTCTTCTAGCACTAATGTTAAAACATATGGCTTATTTAACTTGCTGCATTGGCCAGGCTTTCATAGCGCTGACAAATGGGGGCTTTTTGGCTCATTGTCTCAGTCTGTAGCAGTACAGTGCACAAACTAAAGCTCAGACCCTCCAACCCTTCGTGAAGGCAAATAGTCCCTCGCATGCTCTACTTCGGAAAGGATTTAACCCAGCACTGTTCTTTCAGTCCTGTTGGGCAAGCAAATCGTACATTTTCTCTCATTGCCCTCGTTCTAGGATGTTCATTGTTCTTACAAACAATTGTGTTTGAAGAGAAGTTTCTTGAAATGGCATGGTTTTGCCTACCTTCTTACACGTAGACAGGGCAGGCCGCTCAGGGGGTCTGTCACTTGCTAGCGGGTGCTGTGAAACCCAGTTGCTTAACGGCCCAATCCTGCCATTTGCTGCAACTTCCCAGTTCCCCAAGTCAATAGAAAGTAAGTGTGTTTAATCTTTTGCCAGAAGCATAGTTTCTCTTTCATAGCAGCAAGTCCCCAAAGCTCCTTTCAAATGAGTCGTATTCATCTTTAGGCGTTCTTGAAAATGCCAGCCCCCGTGAGTAACACAATGCGCCCCCATCGCCCAGCCTGACGGCCTGGTCCTGCATCTGTTTGTACATAAATAACATTACTTGCAATGAATGGAGCTGTGTGTTTCGCTGAGTTTATTCACCACCGCATACAGCTGCCATTCTTCTGCATAATGTGGCTTTCATAACTACTTCATTTTCTACTACTGGAATAAAATAGCTAAAAAATAAAAATAAAAAAAAAAAAAAGAGAGTAAAAGCTGAAGGTAGGAAATGTTACCTCATTAATGTTATGTTAGTACCAGATGCAGCCAAATTGTGCCTCCCAGATTTTCTGACTGAATTACTTACTATGGATGTTCAGGAGAAAGCACGGGCACAATTTGGCCTATTATTACAATTATTGCAAGCTGCACCATCATGATGGAATAGGAAACACGCGCTTTTGCTTTTTCCTTGAAATCATTTCCCAGCTAAAGGTAATAAATATCTCTGACTCTGCTGGTTAATGGCATAATGCCATTTCATTGATGGGCCTTTACCATAATGAATGCAGCAGAATCAATGCTTTGAAAATATTTGTTCTTAAAACAGTATTCATTACATAATGTAAATTTTTCTCCTAGCAAGACATGAGTTGTTGCTTATTTAAAAATGTACTAAAATATGGTGAAAATGGATTTATACACAGCCATAAAGAACAGCTGTTGCTATTTTCAGATATTTCATGCAGAAGGTAGCTCTCACGATGCATAATTCCTCTACGAATCACCTTCAGTAGTAGTTTCTGAACTCTCTGCTGGCTTTGCCGGACAAGAATGACCTTAGGCGGTATTTTCAGGAAGGGAGACAGCATTTTTGATTTCTGTCTTTCTAGCTTCCTCTTCCTACATTAGTTGAGAACTGCCAGCGAGAATGACTTCCTCTTTAACTTCCATCCCTTTTGCAATGTAGATTGAAGAACCTTTTCCCTCTTGCACAGAGAAGGAGGAGCAGATACGCTGATCCCTCTAGGATCCGACATTTAACACTTTCCTGGAGGAGAACTGCATTGCTCCATGAAAACTCGAACATGTTAGGCAGTCAAGAGTGCACTGAAGCTTTAAGGCACGGGTACACTTGTGAAAATCTCTTTCACACAAGTGCAGTGATTTTCACACTGTTGATTTACACCAGTGTAAACTCACTGCTGGATTGCCAAGACCTGAATGACTGAAGCTTGGCTACGGTCAGTGGTAGTCTGTTAATAGCTACAGAATCAGCGTACTCCCTTCACTGTCTTTTACAAATGGGTATAACCAAGTTGTTTACTTGGTGGTTGTGAGTGACAGCTCATCTGTAGTGAGATTTTTTTCTGATGAGCCATTTGGGACATTGTGATGGAGCCAATGACCTATGTGTAGCCGGTGCTGAATGCCGACGTGGGTGCCCACACGTGGGTTTCAGTTTTAACTTTTGCCAGAACATCGGCATATGAGGAAAAAGGAAACACCAATTAAACCCTAAAGATTTTCTTTCAAGTGGATAGCTTTGATCTTATCTTTGATAGAAGGAGTAGGCAGGTTGAAAAGGATCATTGGCTGGAGGAGATTGTCCCAAGAGACCTCAGCCATGATGAAAAGAGCTGGCAATATCCTCGCATTAAAAAGAGACAAAGTGATTATCCATGAGCATAATGATTAAGGAAATGGAGAGCATTCATTTTTAAAAGGCCATATGGTTGAGGAAAGGATTTGGTAGCAGGCAGCTCTCCTCCCCAGGCTGACTGCATGATTAAAAATGCCGGGTTACTTCAGACTTTGTAGTGAGGTCTTTGACCCGGGAGTGCTGTGTGCCCTAAGGGTATAGTAGGGAAGGCTAAGGACATTATAAGTTGTACAGGTCACTGTTCACTTCTGTTGAGGTTAGTCTGAATAACCAGCTGTGAGAGCTATCGCTTCTCTGCAGTCAAAGCGCATCTAACAATTTAGCTCATTCTGACTAAATTATTCAGAAATTAAAGAGGATTTTTCTTTGTCTTTTTAATCCTGAACGAACGTGTTCATTTGCTTTTCTGCATGTTCTGCAAGTCCCTCTTTGAATGTGAGCACACAGGCATCAGAAACTCCATGTTACAGTTACTGGACTCTTTTCTGTTACCACTTTATGTAAGCACCATAAGTGAGTAACAACTTCCTATGAAGGGACACATGCATTTGTTTCACTCACCGCTGTCTGACATTTCAAATTAGTGGACAGTCACAGCAGACATGTCAGAAACCCAGTAAGGTTATGGCTTGACTGGTTTACACAGCCATGTTACAACTAATTTGCCTCGTGATTGCTCCACCACATGCACGGGGAAAGGCTAGCAGAAGCAGCCTTCTGTGTGCCACTCATATTAAGCATAAGTAAATTAAAATATAAGTGGCTTTTCCTGGCCCCTGTCCATCTGCAGCATAATGACTTGGACAGTAAAAATGGCAAGATCGAGATGGCTACAATAATCTGAAAATCTGAAGTCGAAGCACTTCCATCTGAAGTGGCAATAGAAGTCACGGTGTCACGAGCTCAAGAGACTGAAAGACCTGGTGCACAAACTCACCATCCATCAGCACAGAGTTTTAATTACAGCTATTCTAAAAAACCCTGTGAGAGTAACCATGACATGAAAGACAGCAAATATAACAATTCTATTTAAAAAAAAGACAAAGGAAATGATCTGAACTATTGCCATTCATCTGATATAGTTCGGGCATAAGAACGGCAGGTTCAGAAGAGGCTCTGCAGAACAGGATCGTTAGTACCATGAAGTTAAATAGCTCACCAAGAGCAGATTGTGCTGGGTAACTCACATTTGGAGAGGTCTTACCCTTTCTCATATTTATGTACCTGCTATCTTACCTCATATGAGATAATTTGGGAAAACAACAGCTGACAGTGGATTGTGTTGAAATGGGAAGTGAGGCTTGTGACGGGTTTCTAAAAGTGTTTGCTTCTAAGACTGTCAACTGTGTAATATTTTCATTAAAGATCTTGGCACAGAAAAAGATGTGGATACTAATAAAATATGCTCAAAGTGAGGCGCTGTCGGTCCAGAGAAAGAAATATAGACAAGAAGCCAAATCATCTTTATAGCCGGAGTAAACTAACTGTGACACTAACTAATTGACACTGTGTAGTGTCAATTCCTGCACTTAGCAGAAGCTCTTGCTGTTAGGTTGTCTTCCGAGGCCCCGTGGTTTGGAAAGGACAGAAAATGGTGTATTAATGGCTCACGAGATGATTGAGAACCCGCTTGCTGTTGTGGCTCTTAAAAAAGTTAGATATGGGCAAGAAGGGCTTCAGGAAAGATATTTCCAGAAGTGAGAGAGACACCCAGTGGCCTTGTCCAAAACACTTCAGAGTCCACCTGGACTGCCTCGTACAGCTGTGGTCGCCCCTGTTGAAGTAAGTTGTGTTCAAACCGGCAGGTTTGGAAAACAGCTCCCAGGCCGATCGGAGCAATGGGGAGCCCCGGTACATGAGAGGACACCAGGAGATCCCAGTTGGGTTTAGTCCAGCAGGAGAGGTTGTGGCTGTCCTTTATACATCGGGCACGGATAAAGAGCCTGGTAGAGACCATCAGCAGAAGGATGAATCCGTGATTCATCTCAGAAACCAGAAATGGATCGTTAGTCCTGGAGACGTGAGAGTCTAGACAAAGCCTTCTGCTAGCACCCACGGGGAGAGAAGAAAACCTAAATTGCCCTTAAAGTGGAGTTTGAAAACCTAATGGTAAAAAAGATGGCGTAGGTTGACTACGTGTGACAGCAGAGCGCTGGCCTCAGGCGCAGAGGCCTCGGCAGCCCAAGGACACAAGGGCAGAAGCCTCATAAATACTTTTACAGGTGGATCAGGTACTTTGCTGAGGTTACAGAGAATAAAAGAAACCAAACGGTTGTGTCAGAGAGCGTAGCAGGAGTCTTTTGTTTGCAGGGTCAAGCCCTGTTGTTCAAGTCCCTCAGCTCAAAGGGCTGAGCCGGCCCCGTGCTGGGCCAGCACTGAAGTACTGCCGGCAGCCAAGAAGACCATAGGACACCTGTGATTTTTAGAAAAAAACCCACCTCTTAGCTTTCAACCAGCTGAAGAAAACTGTATTTCTAGGGATGTGTTGACTAGAACAAAAGAGAAAAGGAAATAAATAAATAAATAATTTTTTAAAAGCAGCTGTTGGGCCATTTCTGTGTTCCTAAAATGAAACAGGTTGCATATTTTGCAGGACCGTGTTCATAGCAGATGGTAAACTTGCAACTTGACACTCCATCAATGGATCCAGGGTAACTGGAGTCCCCAGACCTGTTCCTTTGTGGTGATCCTCACAAGGGACAGGCAGTCGTCTTCTCAGGGCTGCTGTTGATTTCCTCCTCCTGTTCACATTGGGTGGTGGAAACAATGGATGTTAATTTACATTTGCACTGGATGCAGTTCTTCAGGCCTTTGTTTGTGGTTGGCCTGCAAGCTAGCAGAGGAGCGTAGCTCCGCCACGGGCCTCTCGTCGTTCCTCTTCCCCATGGTCCCAGAGGCTGCCTGGAGTGACTTATGGACAGGAGCTGTGGCCAGCTGCTGGGGGCACACACGTATCTTCAGTGATGCCCTTCATGCCTGAGGCCCAGCTTCAGGAATGGACTTGGGTCCGGGGACACGCAGTAGGGCTTTATGTTCTCAGCACTACTGAAGGTAGCTGAATCTTGCAGTTATTCCCTTAGGACAGGAATAAAGTTCATCAGAACAGCGCAGCCGCAGATGGGAAGGATATGTGAAGTCATCAGCAGCAAGTTCAGAGTTTGGGATAAGATCCATCTTGCCAGGTGTTAGACACCAGTAATGCAGACGTTTGTACATTTGGCCTGTGGGCTCCCTTCAGACGAGCAGAGAGAAATGTACGGAGCCTGATTCGCCTGACCTGTTGTAGACATCTACTTCTGGACACAGTTTCTGCTTCATGAGTACCAGTTTTCTCCATTGAGTTAATAGAGTCCAGAAGCGAGTTCATATGGAGACACAGCTGCTTGGGCAGAGGAGTTCAGCAGCTCCTGGTGAATGGCTGAGTTTCTCTTGTACTTGAGAGCACTTCCCTGCTCTAGCTAGCTTGCAAGAGCAGTCACCTTGTGACGAATGAACGACTCAAAACATTACCAAACATATTTTTTTGTCTTATCACACCTTGTGATCGCTCTTTCTCCTCCGCTCACAAAGGGTTGGTATCTACAGACAAGCTGGAAGTGAGAAACTTCACCAGTTTGATTGCAAACCTGTGGGCTGACCTGCAGAACTATTCCCTAGGCTAGCCTCATGGAACAAGAGCAAAGCAAAGGAAGCATGAAGCTTCAATGTTCCCCCGGAGCTGCAGTAGTCCTTTTTATGCAGCATGTGGTGGCCTGGAGCCAAGGGCTTCTCCGAATGATGTGGTATAACTGGGTAACGCTTGCTCGTTGTCTGTAGCTTGCTGCTGTCAGATAATGAGAGAATGAGCTGGGTTTCTTTATAGTCATTGTATGCTCCTGGATAAATTAATGAATTTCTGTCAGAAATTAAAGAAAAGGGATGCGTAGGCTTCACGAAAGATAACTGAGGGGGGTTGACTGTTCTGGCCGAGCTGCTTTTTCATTATGTAAAAATAATTCTAAATACCAGCAGCAGCACTTGGTCATAAAGTCCTATGTGCTGAAGTGTTTATTCTCTATCTATTTTACTTGACAAAGTCCCTCAGGTGCCCTCTTAAAATAATGCTGTTTCTCTCTCATCTGAGCAGCTTTTTGGCTTGATGGCAGAGATTTTGAAATGGCATATTTACTGAAAAGAATGAAAAGATCGCTTGAGATTTGTGACTGTTAGGGTATGAGTAAAGGTACTGAATGATTTGTAATTGGTTATTCATCAGTGGTTTCGTATTGATTTAGAGAACAATTTCAAGGAGATGTTTTAGTGATTTACCTCGGCTGCCGGTTTGAATAATAAATCATTCATTTAACATGCAAATTCCTAGGATTTCTTTTTTTTTTTTTTTAAAAACATCGTGGCAATTTCCTGCCCATATGCTGCCAGTCATTTGCATCACCAGTTGTCATAGACACGGCAGCGGTGCCAGACCAGGCGCTGGGTGGCCTTCGACCATTTTGCTGCTTCATGCTCTGCTTCAGAATTGTCAGGTGATCACCAGCCCCATCTGTGCTTATGTTAATCATCACCTGCACCTTCCCTGTCACACATCCCCAGGCTGAAAGATCATTTGCCCTGGCCTTTTCCCTGCGCAACACAATGACTCTGAGCGAGTTACGGAGTTTCATCTGTCTCTCCTCCCATCTTTTGCCGTGAGCAGTTTCTTTAGGAGCATTTTGAGTCTTGATTTTATAGATATAGATATATGTAAAAATATGTAATTTTGTACGTATGATATATGATTTTTTAATATACATATATAATTTAATTATTCATTCAGTCATTCAGATTTTCTCTGCGATCTTTTTTTTATTTTAAGAAGTTTTCTGCTAAGGTTTTAACTGAAATTAGATAACAGTTGCAAGCTGATAACAGTTGCCTTTATTAAAGCTTGTTAGAGTTGCACTTCAAAGCTATTTGAAAACAGGATGTAAAAATGTTTTATAGTGTTTCTAGCATATATTTACACATAAGACAATGTATTATCTTTTTTTTTTGCTCCTTGCCCGCTCTAGAAACTCAGTCTGGACTTCAAAATGCAAACCCAGAATATGTGCGTGAAAAACCATGAGAGGGCAAGGGGAATAAAGCTCTTCAACTTGCTACATTCATTAAAATGCCCTCATATCCCATTATTTTTTATTTTTAAATGGCATTATAATTAAATTATTACTGAAATTATCATTAAAAGTGTACTTAAAGCCAATCTATGGTCATGCAGTGACATTATGTCACTGCTTCGTCTAGTGAATCCGATGGGCTCTAAATTAGCAGCACACTGTTTTAATGAAAATAATACTACTGCTGCTGTTAATTATTGATCCCATCTGTGCTTACAAAGATAAAGAGTGGAGATTTAGCTAATGCGTTGGGTGAGGGAATTTTTTTAATAACCCTTTTAGCTTTGCACAGCCCCCCTGACCTCGCTGAAGGCATGTCATTCCTCTTCCAGCAGCCCCCTTGGCTTCTTTGCTCCTTGCTGCGGCAGGGAGAGAGAAAGGTGCTATTAGAGCCGACCTGGTCTTTGCCAGGACACCACTGCAGCAAAATACCCGCGACATCGCTAAACAATTTGCTCTGCCATTTCCCTTCTTTCCCCGCCCAGAGATGAGAAGAACCTGACTGTGCAGGCAGGGTTATCAAGTAGGCACATTTTGAGACTGTCTCTTTTCCCCTGTAATTTTCAATTATCCGAGCATTGCCACCTCAAGAGTCTCATAACATTGATCAGGGGCATTGCCACACTAAAGATTATTTACCTATTGTTGTTAAGGTTTCTGGGAGGCGAAAAAGAGCCTGTGCCTTGTACTTTGCGTAGTTTAAGGAGCAGAGGCGTTAGCCTTCCTTCGTAAATGTCTTGCTATATCCTATGGGAAAAAAATACTACTGCTGTGATCCCTTCTTTGAGATCAGGAGACACCAGCAGTGCCTGCAAACTGGGCAGCACCCTCAGGCGCCAGTGCAGAACAGCCAGAGTTTTGGCAGGCAATGAAAAGTTTGTGCAGCAAAAGGCCTCTGTCCCTTTGAAAATTTTCTAATTGTGAATTAAATTGAAATGGCAGCAGAGGGAGAAAATGACAATGATGGAGTCAGATTGTCTTGGGAACCCAGTGTTAGAAACATCTGGGTTTCAGTCATCACTGTCCCCAGAGCCATCCATTCAAACCAGTGCCAGGCTGGCCGCCTTCATCAAAGTTGAGGTTTACTCATGTGTTTCCTTTGTATTCAGCCAGGCCCTTAAAAACACAAACTACTTTGGCTAGGCATATTTGAGTTACTCCAAAACTAGGAAAAGCCGAAGTTCAGGTTTAAAATGCTTTCTTAACAAATCTTCTGTGCCAGGGGCATCACCAGCGACTCCTGAATTGTGTGATTGTTCTGTTATGACGTTATACCTTTAAGTTTTGTTTGTTAAAGTTGTTTCTTAAGCAGTGGCTCTAACTAACCTTACAGTTTGTGGCCTCTGTTTTTCTCTCCCTGTCTGGCTGAACTGCAAAGGTCTCCAGGCTTTTCCCTTATCATTCAACCAATGCCTTTGGTCCCTCCTCTGCTACCACAGAACATTTCTCCTTCCAGACCTCATTTCCTTCCACTCACATGCATTTTTCCAAAATATTTCCAGTTTGAGCAACACACCATCTAGTCTAACTCCTTTCTCCCCTCTTCCCTCCTTCGCCCATTCATAATGCACACCCCTCTTCTCAGCAACCCCATCACCTGCCAAAAATGTCAGGTCCAGGTCTACAGGCAAGGTAGCCGAGCCACTGACATCAGCTGGGAGAGAGACGGAATGACTCACAACACAGCCAGCTCCTCAGCAGAGAGCTTATTTCTTCATGCCCAAGCACAGCTTCGTTCTCAAATCGGTGGAAAACTCCCCAGCGTTTCAGCATTAGTGGAGAGGCTGTGTAGGGGTGAGAAAGTGGGAGCTGTGTAATGTGAGCGTTACATGCCACACTGTGGTTTGTATCAAACCAAGATGACCTCCAAGTCAATCACTTAACATCGCTCATTTTCTGACTTTTTTCTTGGAGGAGAAGAAAAAAACATTTTGCTTTGAAAGGTCGGTTTCTGGTTCTGGCATGCGCGTATCTTTGGGGTTTGCTAGTAGACATAGAGGACACATCCTTGGTATTGTCCTTTGTATTAACCAATAGACAGACCGTATGACTGCACTTCCCTTTCCTCACGAAAACAGATAAAAAATACCCAGCTGTTTGGTATCGTCTTTTACTGTGAAATAACCTCCTCCTGTCCTCATTTTGTTTGAGCACTTACAAATTTAGCTTAGAGATCCTCCGTTACCTCCTGTGAGGTGGTGGTGGCAGATAAGAGTCCCTGCTAGCGAAACACTTCAGTAGAATTTTAACTAAAACCTTACAAGTAGCACCACCGATTGTTCAACTCCTTCTCACCCTCCCAGAAGACTGAGCTGCCCAGTCCTGCTATTTCCAGTCCCATCTGTTTTCGAGCCAAGAAGAAAGCCTAGTTTCAAGCCTAGTTTAGGGCTTTGTCCTGTGCAACTGAAATCAGTAGGTGTTTTGTCTTTGCTTTTAGTGAGTCTCTGAATAAGCTGGTAACTATATGCTTTGATCCCATCAATTTCCCACCTGTTGCTAAAATTTACCATTCCTGCTTTTGGAAGGATGAGCTCCTACTTTCTCCCTACCCCACTGATATCTAGTGATAACAAGAAATGAGGAGGGGCAGGAGAGAGAAAGAAAGCAGATGAGAAAGCTTTCCCACTGAGCCTAAATCAACGTATTTTTATTACTGAACGTCCCCTATCGTGCTAGCCAGTTTCACTGATACTTTCGACTTTGGTAACGTCTTCCATCCTGAGAGTACATAGAAACTCACACTAATTTTTAGGCTTGCTACATTCGATTCTGCAAGATGTGTGCAGAAACCAAGGAAAAAGAGAAACTTAGAGATTTGGCAAAGATCATTCTCAGAGTCTGCAGCCAAATGAAAAATGTTCCTCAGGACCTGCAGCTCTAGTCTCTGTGTCTTTTCTTCATCTCAAATGTTATTGTTAAAGTCTTAATTCTAACACTTGTCTGAAAGTTAAAGCCCTCTCTTCTTCAGGTAATAAACTACAAAGCTAAGTATAATAAAAATCTGGCAAATAATTGACCAAAAGTATAGAAAAATTTGTTATTCTTCCAAAGGAAGACAGCTTAAATATTGCAGAGAAAATAGTCTCTCTGCCTTCTTTCTTTTGAAAAAGTAATCTTCATATGAAGAGCATACCCTATTCACTATATTGTATTCATTTCTGTATGTACTGGAGTTTCAGAATAGTCATTCTGGAGACATTTTTGTTACCATTTCAGCTGAAGGAGTGGGCTGTAATTTACAAACATTGAGGAATTATTATCCAGCTGTGTTTTAGTTCATTTTCAGAAAAGAAGGGATTATGTTTCTGTATAGAAGTCTTTATATAATTAATGTTAATTTGCACATGTTAATGAAGATGATTATTAGCAAAGCATTGTAGTTTTGTTCCTGCTGATTTTGACAGATGAGTTGAATAACATTCTGCTATAATCATAACATAACTCGTCCCTATTTTTTCTAAGCATTAACAACTAGTTTACTAGAGGGTTCTTCATGAAGCTGAGGCATGATGACAGACTCTTAAGTGAGCTTTATCTGCCAAATAGCTTAATGTATTTTATTTTACATATTGCTAGTACTCTGTAAAATAACATTAAACATGACTTGCTACTAATGAGTTACTGTGAAAAATGACAGACATCTTTTTGGATGGAAATCAGTTCACAGCAAAATAGTCAGTAAGACTGACCCATCCTTCACGGGTTCACAACTTCTATTATCTCTCCTATTTTCTGCATTAAGGTAATAATACTAAGGACAGAGCCCAGACACTGTCACGCCTCAGAAATCAGCTGAAGTAGTTAGTACTAATGGGAAACAGCTTACAGAAGTTTCATCCAGCTGTCGGACCTGCCTGCACCCTAAAGGGCTGCTCCTCTTGGGAGAAGGGCACATGCACGTGCACACAAATAGTAGGGAAGAAGGAGCTGGCATTGTCCACCTCATACACCTCCTACGAGTTATGGGGTTTCTACCCAGCACACACAGAAGTCTGAGACACTATTTGTACTGTCCATGCAGACAGCAGTCTTCAGATCAGTGGATCAGCTCTCTAAGGAGATCCTCCCCGTTCAGAGAAATCGTACTACTGAACACTTCCATTACCATAAGTGTTTTTCCTTTTTTTTTTTTTTTTTGGCACAACCTTAACCACTAAGTGCTTCTTGGTAAATTATTTACTGTGGACAGCTTTTGGAAGTCTTTTGTGTTTCTTCAAGTTTTGAGTCTCTAGCAGTGTTTTTTTGGAGGGAGGGGCTACATACATTCCCAGTGCTAAGATAGCTAGGACAGCCACCACTTCCAAGCATGCAGCTAATTGGTATCATACGTAAAATATTAATATCTAATACCACATGTTCAAACAGGTCACCTAACTCACCACAGGAGACAGAGGTGCTGGCTCTGGGTCATTCATGTTTTTCCAAACGGAACAAGTCAAGTTCAGCTCAGCAATGATGCAGGAGCCGGGAGAATCATATGGAACTGGATTTAGCAAATAACATCTCATTCCTTTAGTGACTTTGTCCCTTTGTGGAGCCAGCACATCTAAGTTAATGTGTTGGGGTTCATTCCCTTCTGGGCAGCAACAGAAATGTTTGCTAAGTTCCAATTCGTCAAACACGTGCAATTGCCTTGGTGACATAAAAGGCTGAAGCTACTGTTGTCATTCAGGCACTCATCTGGAAGAGTGCACAGCTAGCACAAGCACAGGAACCTGTTTTGTCTATAGGCTATCTATTTTTATTGGTGAGGAATAAGGGATCTAGGTCCAACCTCTGAAAAGCAGATCAGCTTCAAAAAAAACCCCATGAACTAGACAAACCAGCTCTGAAAACCATTAGGGCCCAGTAAACACAGGGCCATGGCACTCATTAGTTTCAGGTAGAACCATGCTGACAAGAAATTTTTAAGCAGGTATGACGTCTTTACAGAACTTGGCAAAGGTTTCTTCTGCCATTTGTATTCTGTATAGATCACATACGATGGTACAAGCCTACTTTACTTTGTTAGAATATTGTATTTCACTTAGCATTAATTGACTACAAGCCAACAAACAAAATGCTTGAATCACCATCCTTTTAAAACACGCATGCTGGAGGATGACTCTGTGCTTTCCTTCACAGGAGGAAACGGAGTGTCCTTCATCTCTCTCTGTTATCAAAGAGACGACACCAGGTGAAACTCTAGAGGATGATTTCTTCCCACCTGATGACCTGTCCTCTGATGAAGAATATTATATTGAAGAAAGCAAAGCAACCCAGTTCAAGAAATCAGGCATGAGGCGCATAGATGACATCAAAAAGGCATTTTCGAGGGAAAATATCCAAAAGACGAGACAAGATTTTGGCAAGAAGGTAAACAGGCTTCGAACTAGAATAGTGACCCCTGAGAGGAGAGAGAGGATCAGGCAGTCAGGAGAGAGACTGAAACAATCTGGGATAAGGATCAAGAAAACCATTTCACAAGCTGCCCCGACAAAGGAGACGTTCAAGATCCATAAAAAAAATAAAGAACGAACAGGAGCCGAAGGTCAAGAGGGGATCCAGGAAGCCGGCACGCACATCGCCTCTGAGCTCGCAGCAGCAGCAGAGCCCTTCACTGAAGAAATCTCTTACACAGAAGTGATCACTAAGGTAAAGAAAGACAAGAACAGTGCAACAAAAGGTGCTTCACAACCGACGGAAAAAGGAGTGACAATCCCAGAAGTTGTTCTTAAGCAGGAAGGAAAAGAAGGAGGAGGAGGCGATGATGTCCCTTTGCTAGACTTAAAGCAATCAGCATAAGGAATCAATTAGCAAACACACCGTACTGTCCTTATTGAACAAGAGATAACACAGTATGTATTCACTCCGCTTTAGAAAAATGTGTGAACTTGTGTTATATCCCAAAGCAAGTGTTGGTGGTGTTCTATTATTTACACGGGTGTCTGTAGTGTCGTCTTCCTGACAAAAGCCAAGCCATGCAAACTGAATGAAGGGGCTCCCCCTCTGTCTTGCAGTGTGCCGGTAGCCACCATTAACCCAACTGGAACTCGCACGTCAAAGGGAGATGGAAATCTGCTGTATTTTCAAGATTGATTTAGCAGTCATTTAGCAGCCTAATCACTCTCCTTAGTTTTATGCGCAGTAGTATAAAAATTATTTCCATTATCTTAAACCAACTCCTCTAATCAGAAAACAACAGCAAAGCTATTACTTGATATTAGCAAAAGGAAGAACTGTGAAAAATGTCCATTCAGGCATGCAAATCTTTTCATTTAAGGGCCCTCACTGAAAGAGCAGAAAGAGGAAATTCCTGCTTCATCCAGGGTGTGACAAAATGTAGCGGGAATGACAGGGTCTTCAGTAAATTGTGTTTCTTCTCAGTGGAAAAGTGAAGCCCCTGAAATGACTAAAGATTATTTCCAGAGGTCTGGAAGAGGAAGGCTTGTTGTATGTAAGCAATGCATTTTCTGCACTTATGGAGTAAGAATAGAAAAGCAGAAGATGCATTAAATATGGAATAGCAGGAAGGAAAGAGAATGAGGTATCGTCTTCATGTTTTGGAAAGATGTGATTGTGAGAAAGGGTATGAAGCAGTAAAAAAGGATTAAGATTAATGCATGGGTTCTGGATAAGTAGATTAAAAAAACAGAATATCGCAACTAAATTTTCCTTGAGATCTTTTAAAGAATTTTTACGCTATCCAGAGGATCATAGGGCTCATGAACATAACTGACCAGACAAAGGAATTGTTTTGTTTTCCATTCTCTGTGTTTTTTCTGAGCTTCACTGCAATTAAATCTGTTCTGCAAAGCCGCTGAAGTACAGGGCCAATCCATAACCCAATTCTTTGTTTCCTATCATCATCGTTATCGACCAGCCACAGCCTCAGGGATTATGAGACAGATACCCTTTGGAGTATGGAATGCTGTTTATTTGCAACACTCAGGAGCCAGTGCCCTGACATCAGATATGTTTGTAAACACAACCGCTAGGCTGACATGGGGTGCAGGACTGTATTGCTGTCTTCATTCTTAAATGGAGTTGCCTTCAAAGCACTTATCTAAAGCAATGTTAGTCATTACTATCTGCGTGAAACTTGTACAATATTGCCAAAAGCTGTATGATTGTATTTAATATCTCAGATTCATTTTAACAGCAGAGCATAACTTGGTTATCTATATACATTGTTTGAGGACTCCCAGCTAATTGTTAATCTATAATTTAAATATAATTAGTTTGATTTCAAATATTCTGCCTGCCAGTTCTTTCATTTAGCCTGGTGTACATCCCATTTGAAGTGAAATGGCTTTAGCAATCGTAACTAGGGAACACTGGTTGGGGAAGGTCAATGTTACACTATGTCAATGACATTTCAAATCAAATTAATGCTGTCAGGTTGGAAGCAGCAACTCCACTGGATGGAAGGGCAGGATAGTATTTTCTGGAACCAGGAGACTGTGTGTTCTTCTTCCAGCTCTGTATGACACTGTAGCTATCTTCAGTGAAATACCGTATGATTTGTCTGGTTCTTCTGTTAATATGGCCTGCATTCTGTTCTGCAAGATTTGACATTTTCCTAAACTGACAAACAGGGTTTAGTTATGGAAATGAAAATGTCAAAGTTCAAAGAAGCTATTTCTTTGCATTTTATACAGCAGAACACTGAGTGCCTGAACATAATTGCCTATAGATTTTCTTTATATAGCATTTAATTTTCTCATTTTACTTGACAAAGAAAGGAAGTGATGCAGTTTCCATGGAGCTTATCACGTAGCACCGCAGATAACCTCTATCAAATACATATTTTTTAATGTTTACTTCTAACTTCAATTGTTCAGAGGATGATTTGTTCTCATAGCAAGTAGTCAATTCTTCAAGTGTACAAAGTACTTCAATGTACATCATTCATTTTAAGTTATTATCAGTGTAACTGACTTAAATTTAACATGTATCAAGAGATCAAAGTTAATTTACTCCATATCCCCCCGTACAGGTAGGGGAATGGGGAGAACACCATGGTTTACAACCTCATTTTCTAGACAACAGCACAGCCTTTTGCTGCTTGAAGTCCCCCTTATCTTTTTCATCGTTTCCAAGAGCAATGATCTTGAAGCCCAACCCTTCACCCTTCTGGGAAACAGAATTCTCAATGAAGCCAGTTGATGTACAGCTGTACTGCAGGGCGGTTTGCTGTGTATTTTTTGAACAGCTGGTTTCACTTGGTAAGATAATCTCATCGGCACTACGTGTGAAACAAATGCTGCTCCTGGCTCAGTGGGAGAAAGGGACCCTGTCCCTGTATGCTCTGTTTTCCAAGAAGAAATCTGGCACTTTCTGCTTAATTGTGGGTGGGAGTGTGAATTTCAAACTTCCTCATGGGAAGAGCCCTGCACTTGCTAACTGCAGAGTAAAACTGGTTATGGGAAAGGATGAACAACTTTCCCAGATGCCAGCTGAAAAGAAATTGAAGTGTTCATACATAACCGGAAAGAATTTACAAGGAGAAAAAACGTGATTAACAAAGCAGTCACTGCAAGTCCTTCATTCATAACATCCAACGGCAATATCTTTTGCTTTGAATTTGTGCTAGTGAAAACAGCCGATAGCTGTCCAGCTATCAAAAGAGATGTAGGAATCACCTTTCAATTACAGGGTAGACAGCAACGGTGGTAACACACAAAAATAACTTCAATCACTTCAAGTGAATATAGTCCCAGAAATGGCCTGTGTGCCTTCTACTTTTTTTTTTTTTTTTTTACCTGAACTGATGCAAAATACAGAATAAAAAGCCATTAAGAGGTTTGAGTTTACAGGATTCAGGCAATAACACTAATGGAGCGAATACTAATGGCACCAAACTGGTGTTCAGATGTATTTGCTGTGAGAAGTTGCATAAACAAATGACGATTAAGGAAACAGCAGCCATTTGTCAAACCACTCAGTGAGTTTACAAATGCAAAAATCAAAGGAACTGTGCCTTGGAATATATGCAGACAAACAAAGTTTTATCATACATTTAATTCACTTGTCATTACAGCTTTAGTAATGCTACAGATTTTAAGTTTTTAACTACAAAGTTCAGTTTAAAAAGAATTATATTGTATTACAAAGAAGTCTTGTATTAGGAAGAAAAGATAACAGCTACAAAAGAACCACCATAAATGTTAGAGCAGTTGTCACTATCATAAGAACTTTTTTCCTAGCATTTCCATTATGAGCAAGCTAGCTGATTATATTCTCACTTGCTTTATAACGGTTGCGGAATTTTACACATGCAATCTCTGATATTCCCAGGCTAAATACGTTTAGAATTTTTGCTGAGAACAGAGTAAACTGATCTATGTGTAATTATCACAATCTCTATACATCACTTATTAAATCCCATACCCCTATGAGAACGTAGCCGCCACTTTGTCAATAACAGCAGAAGTCCTACTGGCTGCAGATTAATCTTCCTGGGTGGTTCTTTCTATATAGCTACCTGTTGGTCCTTATTTTGAATTGCAGAGCAGTGCAACCCCCCTTAAAGTCCAGTGATCAGGATTCTGCACTGTTTTCAGATACAAAGAGAAAATGTACGTCAGATCTGTTCTCCGAGGCTTTTTGTAGACGGGGCAGGAGTACACATTTCCTTGCTGCTTCTTTGGGTCATGTAGTGCTGTTGTGCAAACAGCATACACATGGACTACAGGAAGACTTGTGAACAGCACCTGAGAATGTTAAAAGAGACGTAGGGGTCAGAGAAGCAGGACAGGGTGCCTGAACTCCAAATGCTAGTGCTACATCCAGTGATAGCCTTCAGCAAAAGCACCAGCACCTCAGCAGAGGTACATGTGAGAACACAAGGCCTGTGCTCACTACTACGTTGACCCTAACTTTAAGCCAGTGGCACCTCAGGGAGCCTGGAAGGAAAAGGAAGCAGCAGAAACCTGGAAAACTGCACGCCATGGAAGTAGATGGATAAACAACAGGGTGGTTCTACGAGGAAGAGAGACTATTGTCTTTTTTGCCCATTGTCTGCCCCTTTGGCTAGTGTTCCCCATT
Source organism: Chionis minor (assembly GCA_013398295.1). Classification (NCBI taxonomy): domain Eukaryota; kingdom Metazoa; phylum Chordata; class Aves; order Charadriiformes; family Chionidae; genus Chionis; species Chionis minor. The sequence goes on from VZSF01004846.1 coordinate 200,749, forward strand.
TTTTCCCCACCTCCGGTTCCCTGGATGGCAGCACTGAAGCTACCGAGGCCAAGCTACGCTTAGCAATCCTCTTTGTTAGGTCTGCACTGCTGACAGTGGAGCTTCAAAGATCCAAGGTGCCTCTTGAGTGCTTATCCAGACTAGATCCCCTCAGGTCTTCCAGCAAATTTTCATTGCCAGGGAAAAAAAAAGACCCGAACCCAAGAACAACATGGAGGTTTGCTGAACACTCCAGAGCACTTGAGTAAACTCCTTTTTTGAAGGTGTCTTTTGACAAACGAAGCAGCAGCTGTCACCAGAAGCTACAGCTGGCAAGGTCTGGTTTGGTAAAGTTTGCTCTCAGCCTGACACAGAAGTGTTTTACCTATGGAGAAGAATTACCTCAGCTCCCAATTCCAAGACAATTATCACTGGTTTGGAAAAAGTAATGGCAAGTTTCCCTGGGCAGAGACCACAGCACCCAATCACTACCCCATAGCTAGGTTTTAAATCTGCTTAGTCACATCAGTAAAATGTAACTCCATGCATGGATAACTGAGCAGAAGCCCAGAACTAATACTATTCCTCCTATTCAAAAACGAATGCCGGGGATTCCTAGTCATTGAAACACTGACCTCCACAGCAGCTGTCATCAAACCCAGTCTTGGGCTTTGGAAGCTGTGACAGGGTCCCACTTGCTCATTCAAGATAAGGCTGACTATGGGTTGCACTACTTTATTCAAGCAAAGCTGTGCTTCTAGGGCCCCTGAAGCCAAGAAGCCCAGCATCTGGTCTGCTCTAGTGCAGCGCATCCTAAATTCATTTTCTGACAGCAGCCTTTTTGTTTGGTTCTGGTGGGTTCACCCCCTGTCCTCTTCCCAGGCCTGCTAGTGTGTTACCCACTTAAAACCTCTTGTGAAACCGCTGCTGCAGGTACTCAAAATACCTCCTGGTGCTCTCTGAGCGTACCATATTATGCCACAGTCAGTCATGCTCACTTGATCCTTACCTTTGGTGCTGACTCAACCAGCTTACTGTTTCGGCGGTCCCAACCTGCCCCTTCAAGGAAAAGGCCGTATATGTAAACCCCACCAATGTCAGCAGGAGGGGGGCCAGTAACGTCTTCTTTCATCATCTTAGTCACTTCATTGTGTAAAACAACATTGTCGAGTGCCCATCCTTTTCCTACATTCATGCGAGTCGTCTCTTGCCTCATAGCAGTTAGGAATCCCTAAGGAGATTGGATACGACATAGAGGGGTTTAAAAAAACATTAAAAAAATTAACCCATTTCAAGCTTTTTTTCCTATATAAGCAACAGCAGCACTATAAAACCTCATGCCACAGAATCTCACGTACATATAAAACTAAATTCAGTAGTATAAACCCAGTGCTTTCCTACACTTTCCCAGTACTGTGCATTCTTACATACTTGGTGTGCATGTGTTGGTGCTAAGAAGCCACCAAGTTGGCTTATTTAAGGTATCGGAAGCTGCATGTATAACTCACATCACCTCACCTCACCCCACATGCCTGCTTTACAACCAGTCAGATGGAGAGAGGTTTACAAGTCTACCAGCTTAATGTGTTTTGTGACGTTCCAAATACAGGTAATTGCTAAGCCACAAATAACACTGGTATTTCATATGCTATACTACTCACCTTTTCTTATATCAACATTGTAAAAATGCCTTTCAGCCAAGAAATCATGAATTACTGAACACAAAGGAAGTACAAACTGGAATCATGCAATTAAATAGTGAAATGCCTCGGCCACTTTGCTCAGTGCAAAGCCTTATTATGCTACTATAACACACTATTGTAGCCACCAGCAAGATAAACTCACACTACTTCAGCAGCAGTATGATGCAGAATGAAACTCACTCTCTGTTCTGAAGAAATGTCACAAAAAGGGGACACATTATCACAAGCAAAGCCAGGCTGAGGATGCTGGTTAGCTTCTCTCATATGACTAATTGTCCATGTGCACACACGCTGCAGTACATGAGAAGTACCTTGGCCCTAAGAGACAGGAGGGTGGCCTCTTTGCACTCCCAGTGGACATGCTGTGGACGTACACCTTATTTTACCCTATGGAAGCCCATTTGCATAGCCATGAGATGAATTAATAAAATACAAAAATTGAAGATGCAAGAGCAAGAGGGACTTACTGAGAAGGACAACTAGGAAGGAAGAAGTTTCAGGACAGATTTCAGAGCAGAGAAAGAAGGTATCTGGAGACAGAGATGGGGGAATACAGAGCCACATGTGGAACACACAAAGGTGGGTATTAGAGAGACAAGAGCACAGCTAGGAAGAAACCAGGAGCAATGAGGGAATTGAACAGGCTTTTTATTTTTCTTCAGTATTCAGAGCGCAGGATGCTCTGTTGAGCTACTGTTAGGGCCAAAGAAACATTAGCATGTTGATCTTCTAAATGCAGGGGCCCGTCTCTGGCTGCTGGGGCTGGAGGGCTTGTTGCACATGCTGAGCACTCGGTAGCTACGCGATACCCTTCAAGTTATGAGAACATAGGTGACATTCATGAACTCAGATGTTTCAGTTAAATGACATTGGTTGCTTCTCATTAATATCATTCCAGAGACCTTAGGACAAGTGTTTTAAAGAGGTTTTGTGATAGCACAGATAATTGTAATTGCATTTGAAGTAGCTGAGAACTCTAGCATATAGCTAAGGGAGACAGGATTAAGGGCTGTCTTCTATCAGAAATGCCATTAAACGAAAGCAGAATCCTTGTAGTTAATTTGTGGAACTTTCATTTGTAGAAACATGCTAGTACCAATAGTTTAAAATACACAAAGTGTTCACTGCCAGAAGGCCCCAGAGGGTTACTGGATCCCAGATAAACTGAAATATTAAAGAAAGAAGAGCCTGAAGAGGACAGGACCGAGCAATGTCTGTATTAAGGGAATCAGTTCAAAGGCACTGTGGAAACACTGGAATAAAAGTAAGCTCAGAGCTGTGAGTTGTCTTCAGGGATAAGATTCAGATTGCAGACAATTCTTACAGCGATGGCAGGACCTATACGCTGTCTGCAGTGGGACTTGTAACACGTATCTGCTCATTTGAATGAATCCTAGACAGTGTTTGGAGACTACAGCTGCGAGCTGGAGGCCCAGCTGGGTATCCCGGAGTGGGTGAACGGCACAATAAACAGCAAGAAACGATCAAGTGGCTTGAGTTACCCCTGTGTGGCTGAGGGCTTGGCTCTCCCAAAACCCTCTGTCAGGGACATAGTGGACCACTTGCCACGGCATTTGTTTTGATTTCTGGTAATCTTTGCCCTGTTTTGGGGGGGTTTTGTGTGGGTTTTGGTGTTTGTTTTGTTGGGGTTTTTTAGAGGGGGTGGGGGGCTTGCTGAGATTTCAGAAACAAGGAAAATTATTTCTTCTTTCTTCATCTGCATTTTTCTGAACGTTTCCCTGGCCTGCCCACTGAAGGCTGCTAAAGCTTTATCCCTTTGCCTTCTAACAACTCATGCAAACTAACTCTGAACCTTCTAGTAAGGGAGAAGCAGGCATCCATGGAAGCTATGACAAGAAATATGGAAATCATTTACGTCTATTGCTTTCACACTCATATGCTCTCCTTTACCTTGCTTAGGAGGTTCCTTGTTTGTTGCTTATTTTGCAATTTCAACAGTGCGCAAATTGTAGCAGATTTACTAGAACCAAGTGGGCACTGAGGAATGGAGGCATTGTACTTCCTATTCTTATTAGTATTCATACTGCTTTGGCATCTAAGGGTCTTAGAAATAGGCTGAGGGTTCATTATACTAAGTACTATACAACCAGAAAGACAGTTCTGCCTCACAGGGCTTAAAATCCACATATAGGAAAAGTGACAGCAACTGGATACAGAGATGCAAACAAGGAAACAATAAAATGTTATCGGCCAGAATATGGAAATTGGGAGGTAGAAATGAGATATGCATATTGTCAAGTTTTTTTGAGGAAAAAAATTCAGTAACAGCAGATTGACTTCCAGGAGGGAAGAAAATTCATAGCACTTCTTATTTTGCTCACCCCAGTTACCCTGGCCCAATGCAGATGCACACAGGGAATTAGGTTTCTTTTACATAGAAGCCAGAGCTTGCTCTCATTTGTATCGCTGTAAGTAAAGATTAACTTCTGTGAAATTACTAAATTTATCCTAGTGTATAAACAGTCCAAGAGAAGGCAGCGTCAGGTCCTATATTACTTTTTATTGCCAGAATGCCATATTCTCCCAGTGCCATAAATCTACTTTATTATCTTGTGCTATCCATGGCACTTATCCATTGACTATAAAGCCAACAGTGAGATCTAGGAGCTGCATTTCATCTCACAAATGAAAGGATTTTTCTGACAATTTTTCAGGTATTACAAACAAACCATTAGAACTGCAGCACTAATACTTCATCACCTCAATTTGCTTGAGAAGATGAAAATCAATTTTCTTAACGTGAAATACTGATTTTAAACACAGCAATATGACTATTAACAAAATAATAGTTCATTAAACGGAAAAGGAGTCTTTGCTTAGGTGAATTTCTTGTAGAATGAGCCACCCCCACAGCCTGGATCACAGAAAATGGGAACTATAACAATAACCATCTGATTCTTAAGGTTGTAATTGTCAGCACAAATAAACTTTTAAAACAGGTAAGCACATCTCATTTCTTGGATTTTTTTCTCCTGCACATTATGTATTCAGTGAATTTTAGAACTATGTGTTACGAAGTGTTAAATTTTTGTAGTTCTGGAGGCTTTCGCACTTACTTACAAATCACAACATGTTTGGGGACATTTTACTCTGATTATTTGGCAGCTTTTTTGAGAAATCCAGATGTATGGAACCAAAAAAATGCAGGATGCCCAGTTTGGGCTGGCAAAATTTCAGAACTGACACAACCCCAAAGCACAAAAAAGCCAGCTAACATGGCCAGTGCAAAATCTGTACCAGATCTTGCTCATCTGTAGTGCAAAAGCAAACACCAACAAAATGAAAAGACTATTAGGGTTGCATCATTGCAAAAGTTACTTAGGAATATTTTAGGGTGCCACTATCAATGTCACTAACTAACCAAGTACGGAAGTATAATCATTTTATTAAAACGCCTACTCCTCTCCCTCGTACTTTTGCTTGGTAACTCTTTGCTCAGGGATTCTGTGAGTGCACTTCCATGCTATAAAGCAGTATTGGCAGACACCTGACACAGACAGGATAGATGATAGATGGATATTTCCCAGCAGTAGTCCTAGAGAATATTTGCCACTGTTGCTTTCTCTATTCTAGGCAGCTGTTTCAGCTAGCTTTTGCATTGCTAACAAGTACTGAGATTAAAATAGATCTTTAAAATAGCTTTTTGCTAAGGCTTCACAGAAACCTGTTGGCTGGATAGTCTCACAATGACTCACTTCCACAACTCACACTTCCCACAAACATCTGTGAATCATAAAAAGCTTTAATGAATGTGGATAGCTGTGCAAAGAAACTAGACATCATCTAGGTATGTACACTTTACTTCTTTTAACTCTGTTCTCAGCTGTTTCCTTTTTTGTGTTTCATTTTGTGCCAGGTTTTTATTTTAGATGGTGCAGGCGAGAGGCTGTATTTTAAATGTGTCTCTGCAAACCAAGTCTGGCACAGATCTGGGGTGGTATAAATAACAAACCTTCCACTTCAAGGAACTGATTTGCAAGGACTGAGAGCCAAGTCCAAATCTCTCCTTCCTATGTCAAAGTTCTGAAACTTACCTTGTTTTGTACTCAAAAGGATTTTCATACAATGACTGAAAAACAGATTACTGTAACAGAGGGGGGAAATAAGGAGGATAACATTGAAATGTGTAAAGATGTACTTACCCAACTTCCACACTATAATTAAAGCAACCAGAAGATGCATTCAACTATTGCAGTAATGCTATTTTGGTCTAGCAAAAGTTTCTTCAATATATGTTGAAGTTAATTTATCCTATGTTTATGCTAAAAATTAAATTTAGATTACACTTTGTATAGTCGTGACTGTGTCAGCTTGAAGTTCTCTCAAGGTCTAATTTAACTATTACAGAGGAGTTAGAAAGGTCAATCTGGTGGTCTTACCTGTGGATTAAAGAATCCTGTCATCCAGAACTGATTTGGTCGGCCATCCTGCAGCCAACTGCTGAACTGCTGGTTTCTTTCAAGAAGCTCAGTAAACCAAAATCCCAAAGTAGCTGACTCCCAGGAAATCCTAAACCATAGTTTTGGGATTCTAGCATCATACATATTATCTAAAGCATCTCGCAATTCTTCTGACATAATTATGGTTCCTGGAAGATAAGTAAAACATTCATAATGAACTTTCCCCTAGCTTGCAAAGCCAATTAAAAATTCCAAATGACATTCTGAGTCTAATAAACCCTCTTTTGTTGTGCCTTAATTGCACACCTGTTGCACTAAAGTGTTATCAGTTTGCAGTTAATTTGCTCAAACTTACAAGACGGTGACAAGATAAATGTATTTCTTCTGGTATTTTGATCAGAAATAAAGAGGTTTTTTAAAACAACTCCTTCTCCCCTCACATATAATATTTATATTCATTATAGTCACACTGTGTTTGGAATGTGATTAATCATTTAAACTTTTTTTATATATTTTAATGGTTCCCACATACATGATCAATGATAGAGATACACTGTGTAACTCATCTATAGAGATATACTGTGTAACTCATCTATATCCTAAGCATCTACTGACAGTGATTATATTCATGAAATTCACTGTTATTAATGATAACTTTGTACATTTCCATTATCAAGATTCCCAGTGGGAAAGCAGTACAGAGAATAAACCTAGAAGTAAGATTTTTTATATATTTTTTTGTCAGTGGCAGTGCATACTCACTCATATTCCATGCATAGCACTGTTACCTCCATTAAAATATCAGCATTTACTAAGACAATGATTTTTCAGTGGTGCTCACCATTCCATGTGCCAGAAGTTCCCACATCTTATCAGTTTGTACTCTCAATAGTACAATAGAGCTGGCACATGGCTGTGCCTCAGGATGTCTTCTCTGTTCCAGCTAAAATATTTTAAATTTTAGAAACTGATCCGGTAGCCCCCGTTCCAATTAAATGTTCTTGTAATACCCGTGTTCAATGCATCATCATACACACAACTGCAGTAATTGCCACAAGGATTACATGAGATACCAAACAGAATTAGGTGGCTTCCTCCACAGAACATGTAAAGGAAAGAGAAGTGGTCTGGGTGACTGCAAACAAGAGCTGCAGCAGCCCATCCAAACATATCTGTGTGGAAACATGGCCTGTAATAAGTAAACATTCCAAGTTCCTTCCCTCCATTGAGGCTGGCAGGTCCCCAGGTCAGGGGAAAGAGAAGAATATCCAGAAACCAAACAGCAGCTTTTAATTCAGAAGAATGCAGCAGCTACCCTGAACACTTGTATAACAGTGTGTGCAAATCTGGTACTTTCTACTATATATCAATGACAAATAGGCTTAATTTTCCTCTAGCAGATAATGACCTACTCTCATTTATACACATGTCTTTTTGTGCAACAAATGCTAGGAGAAAACTATCAACTTTCACAAAACTGCAAATATTAAAAAATACCGTCTATCCTGCATTCTCTGTAATGGCTTCTTAGCTTCAGAATCATGTTTTGGGATAGCAAAGGGTCTTTTATAACACAATAAATAAACCTTATCTTTCTGTATAAATCTTCTCTAACATATAACCAAGAGCACCAGCATTTAAGAAAGAAGCCACTCTGTGTTATCTCCCCTTTACCTAGAAAAATGTAATATTAGACCATACAGTCTATTCAACCCCTGGAGGCAGAAAAAGTGGGAAAAAGTCGTGCAATATGTGTTGGTTTCAACTTCAGAGCAACCATAATAAGGGCAGAAAACAAGGAAAGAGAATCCTATTTGAACCCTGGGGATCATTACCACCTGAACTAAGAAAGCAAGCAAGAACTCTTTCACCTCTGTCTCTTCCTTATTTTCAGACTGATGCAGCTAACATCATGCAACAGGGGTTGTGAGAGAGCCACATTTTCTTTCCTATTCTTGTGGGCAGGCTGGAGATTTTCAAGTAGAGAGATACAACCAGTCTCTGCCCCAAAACATGGTGAAATCTCTCCGGATGTCTGCCTGTTATGACCCAGAGCAGCTGCTGAGAATGCTAAGCCAGAGTGTTCTTGAGGATGAGGTATGTTCACAGTTCTGGCCTTGCCCATATAGCTGCATAAATATTCCTAGTGAGTGGGTGTCATCTCTGGCAGAAGGCATAGAGTGCTTGAATTTCAGCACTAAATGACATCTGTGGGTGTTGGGATGCATTCCTGCAGCTAAAATACTCCAATAAGAATAAAAATAATTAAGAAAATAAATTGTCAGAAATAAAATTAGTAACATACAAGAAAAATAATGGCATCTTTCTGGAGAAAGGTGATACAGGTGTCTGAGAAACTATATTTGATAAATTGAGTGAGTAGCACAACACCATAGGCTTCTCACATCTAACTTCAGAGAAGCTCAGGGCACTGGTTACCACATGAAGAGACTGAATGTCCTATGAACTTAACATGACAGGCTTGAATGTTCTATGAATCAGGCAGGCCAGCTGTCTATAACTTGGATATTTCAGGGATTACTTCATGATATTCCCTTTCTTGAATGGAATAAAGCCCATCTGAAAATGACTGATGAAAACTCCGGTCAGTTAAAGACATTAAGGTATTTCCATGGTTCAAAAAGAATATGTACTGTAGCAATACTGCTTGCACCATATACACAGTTTGGAAATTAGGATTCCCCTTTTTCATTGCTCTAAATTTATACTGTCTCACTTCGAAACCACATCTAATTCTATCCAATTGCTGTGTAGTGAATAAGCCAAATAAAGCTACTCAGTTCTGAGGATAACTAGTTTTTATGGTTAATTAAAGTAAATAGTCTGTTCTTTTAAATTGGTCTGGTTTCAGGGTGGTTCATTTAATAGATATAATGCTTTGAATGGACTACATCAGGACCCTTGTATCATTTCATGGAGTTGCCCCTTCTCACTACCATACCTACCACAAGCTGAATACGAAAACTGTGAAATTTGTAAAATTGGGATCTACATTTTGAATTTCACATTTAGGAAAGCCTGTTTTCCTGGACTAGGAAACATGCATGTCTCATTTAAATGAGTGGATAAAGTTAGGAACAAAGGAAGGATCTTAAACTCCAGCATGAACCAAAAAAAGCCTCAATCCACTGACTGATTCTCTTCCCACAGGCACAGATGTGAATCATGAATAACCAGAATAATTATGTAGGATATAAATGAGATGAGAAGAAGCTAGTTTCTCCATCAAGTACAATTTGCCAATAGCTGACATCATTATGATAGGATTGGAGACTATCCCTTGAGGAAAATACTTGCTAGACAATGAGTCTGTTAAGCTAGCCTTAACAGTACACACAGGAAAAAGCTCAGTGAAAGCATCAATCCATTCTTGACTGTCACAGTTGCAACTATAGAAGCTGATCTTTTCAGCCTTTAATCCCCACTCAAGTTTACCTCCCAAGCAACCAGGTTTGTTATTGGACCAGTCGCTCCTTGCCTCCACCACCAGGCTGCAACTCCCTCTTCTTCATTGAACACGTTGAAGTGAAAATCCCAACTCACTTCTAACTTCATAAGCTTTCCTCCCTTTCTGCCTTATGAAAACAGCAAATTTGCTTGTGCTTTCCCCAAAGAAAGCATTATTTATTATTCCACCCAAAGGTACAAGGTATACAGAGTACTAGACAAAACCAATGAAAACTAATATGTTTCCTCATACCTAAAACTTAATCTTTTTTTTTTTTTTTCAGGCTTTAGTATGTTTCTACTCATTCAGTGACAGCCATTGCTGTGCTGAAAGAAGTCACCTTCTTTGCTTCAGGCAGTTCTTTGGGTATTTCCCTCTTTCTTCACTTGCAGCGCTCGGGCACTTCAGCATTTGGAGATGATTCCCAGGAAGCTCTCAGAAGCTCATTTAACTCCACCATGCTGTTTTAATGCCAAGAACCTCAACAATTTATTACCTCCTTTTCCTCCTGGTCTTCAGAACAGGAAGATTAAATCAGGTAGCCAAGCCCTGCAATCCACAATACTCTCTCCATTTTTTACTTGTAGACTGTGGTATTCTCTCCAGCTGCACCTAACCTTTGCCCCTGTTCTGTTTTCTGTTTGTTTCCCACCTTTCTTTTCTGGTGTAGAATCCTCTGATTTAATTCTTCAATTCAGGAGAGATGAAAGGAACTGAGAAACTTGAGTAGCATGCAATTTTTTCACATAGAAGAGCACACAAATCCTACATTATCTGCAACAGCTAATTCCTTTAAGTCAGAAAGAAGGCAATTTGAAAGTAACCTTGCAAATTGTTCTGAAAAATTACCAGCTCCAGTACTAAATGCACTTGGCTACACCCACCAAAGGACTGAAAACAAAATTTTTAAAGCAATAATTTGAAGATGAAAATCCAGGCACACCCCTCAAAAAGTAAGCCAAATCACTACCCTGAGCTAAAGTAATAGAACAGGCAGACAAACTATTGTCCTGGTTTGAGGTAAAACAGGACCAATTTTGTTCAGTAACTCTACCTTCTAACTAGGCCTCTTCTCACTGCTGAAATTAACAGAATTAAAAGAAAACTGTTCGCTCCCAGAGCGGTAAGACCCATGTTTACAGCTGATGCCAAGGCACGGGCTGCAGAGAGGCTCTTGCTTATACTTATTGCTGTAACACCCAAGGGCAGCCAGCTGTGGTTTTGCCCCATTTACTGGAGGGTCGGAAGCGGAAAAGCGTAGAGGGGTCATACTGCAGGGAGGAGCGGACAGGACGGGTGACCCAAAACTGACCAACAGGGTATTCCATCCCACCTGCATCATGCTCAATATAAAAGCTGAGGGACCAAAGAGTCAGCCTCTTTCTTCAATGGCCAGCGTCCGAGGAGGACTCTCTGTTCGTCTGCCTTTGATCCCGATCTGTGTGTTCCTGAATCTAGCTCCAGAATCCAGCTCCCATCTATCGCTGAGTCCAGTCTGGGACTTCCCCAGTGCCTGCTGGTGACATGATTGTCATCCCAGGAACTTTATATGGTTTTGTACATATTTCATTATTTTCTATTTATTATTTTATGCTTTATATTTCATTAAAGTAGTTTAGTTCCTTCTAAACTAGGCTCTCTTTTTCTCTCTCTACTGCTCTGCCTGGCCCAAATCACGATAATGATTTTCTGCAGTTTGTCCTAAATGTGCAATGTGTGCTTCCAAACAGTTGTCCTGGCCAGCATCATGGCAAGCATACATAACACTTATTAAGAAGTCCAGAAATAACGTGCCACACTTTGTGAAAGACAACAGGAGGCATTCTGGCATCCTTATCAGGATGAGAAGCAAATAACGGATGAGAGCTCCTGAGCCAAGAGTAACTATACCACAAGACGTACTAGACTCATCCCCTCCATTCCTCCAATGAATTCCCCATTGTTACATTCCCTTGATGCCCTCACTGAGGGCTTTTAATCATCTTCAAATAAAATCCTCATCCAAAGGAGGGAAACACAGACGATCCCTACAAGCCTTACATACACATACTGTAAGAATCAGTAAGGTAAGAGCCCAAGAACTTTCAGTCCAAAAGTCTATTACCATTGTCAGGAGGCCAAACCAAAATTGTATTTGTTAGCAGTCTTAAAGCATTACAAGTCAAAACAGAACTCAGCCAGCCAGTGGAAATGAATCCATGCTCTTTCCCTTCATGGGAAATTACCTTATCTGTGCACTCTGGCAAGACCGGTTTCCTGAGCTTCAGTTTTTTGCCACATCAATTAGAATAAATTATCAGCTACCTCTTTTGGCTCTTTTGGAGTTCATTTATATCCCTCTTGTAAGGTGCTAGACACAATGAATAGAAATTCCTTGCAGCAACATGATGCAAACACTACCATCAAGATCAAGGTATTCTGAGTTGGAAAAAAATAGTGAATCTTTACCTCATTCTTTCAGAAGATTAACATGAGTTCATGTAGATGATGGAGAGATTCTAAGTGATTCCTATTATGTATGTAGAGCTACATGCTACCTCACATCTTCATGAAGTTCTGGGTGTTTCAGCATATTCTTATATGAATGACAGTAAGGAAACTACTAAGGCCAACCTGCTGGTTAGCAATGTAATATAAGGATGGTGAGGAGCTAAAAGTAGCTAATTAAATAGCTTTTAATAAAGTAGAAAATCAGTGAATGAGATGTACAGAAACTAGTGAAATGCACCAGTATTCCTCAAGGCTGTGTTATTTACAGTTATTACCCAGCTTTGTCTGAAATATAAAGCTCCAAAAATATTAGAAATACATACAAAAATGAATAATTTTTTACAATCTAGTACTTTCTGTCTCAATAGTCTCACCTGTATTTTCTCACACTTCTCAACCTGGCATAATATACCTGAAACATGCTAGTGTCTTAAGTTTAATGAGTTTTCATGCATATAACCCATGTGTCCCTTAAAGAACATGCATGTGTGTGGGTAAAAAGAGGGCGATTAGCAAAGTCCCATCTCCCCTGTAGTAATATCTTTGTTCCCGATCCTATTATCCCAAAAGCTTTGATTGCCCTCTCTTTCAGTGCAGGATAAAAGTAATCTGTGATTTATTTTTTTTCAAGTCCTGGCAGGTAGGTTATGTATAGTGTGCATTACATGTATGAAAATATGCTAGCTTTGTAACATGAGGGGTGCCATCTTGTAGTTGCAGTGGAAATTTTGCTTAAGCCTGGTAGAGCTTCTCCACGGCAAATGCCATGATGACTTCTGAAGTAGTTATTTGTATTCCAGTTCTTTGCCTTCTATGTTGGTCTTATGGCTCCTGTAGGTATTTGCACAATGCTTGTCTTGCAATTACAAAGACAAATGTAAGGAACAAAAACTGTGGGCCCGTGGAAACAAATCTTTACACACTGCAAGTCATGTAAAAGGTTTTAGAGGGATTGCCATACTCTCAGGAAATAGCTCAACAGGAAAAGGACTTCTCTGTCCTAACTGCAAGTACTGCAGAAATAGCAGTGGGAGTTCTGTGATCATGTGGCACATATACGGCATGAAAGGATAATGAATCCAAGGTTTCCTGTATGGCCTTCACTTGTTCATAAAGTAGGCAGTTCCAAAGGATTAATTTGAAAACACAAAGCTATAAGGTACCAGAAATAGATGCCAAATGGATGCAGTTTTATGACTAAAGTACAACCTAGATATGCTCATAAATAAATGAGTTAAGTATTTGCTTCTTTCACAAGCCTGTAGTCAGAATATTAAGTACTTAAAAAAAAAAATCAGGAAATAAAACCAAATGAAAAGCTGTGCTTATTTCCATTGCCAAGGATTCAATACCCACTTTCAGTGCTTCTACAAGCATGGTCCACTGCTGAGATTCATGGAAGCCACTCAAAGGGGACTAGGGATAATTGCCACAGAATCTCTCTTCTCACTTTCAGTGATAGAAGACACATCAGGCTGCCATCAAAATGCTTACCACACCTACTTCAGTGCATGCAGAACTAAAGAGAGCCACCCCCAATCTCATAGATAGGCCACACTCATTTCCCCTCTACTCAAACAAACTCTAAGAGACTAGGAATAACTGAATGGGTCATTAGATTTTACTGCACTTAAAGATACTATCTTCATTAGTGGGAGAGGGGATTTGAAGTGCCTGCTCCCCAAGAAACAGACAGGATATTAGTATTCTGTGCCAGGGGCATCTATGCTTCCACAGGAGGAAGATAAGGCATGTACACAGGAACTCTGTAGCTTGTGTACTGCCCTACAAAGAATATGGTCACCTTCTGCCAAGGGCTCAAGAGCTGATGTTCATAACCCATTAGGATCTGGAGCTTTGGTTCAGGCCCCATGTCTTACTGCTGACCAGACAAACAGAGGAGAAAACAACTCTTTCCTCATCTTTAAAAAGATTTCTCTATTTGGAACATTGCCTCTATTTAGGTCACTTGAGAGGACAATCATCATTGCTGTTTTGTGATTTATGTGAAGCTCTGTATTACACCAACTGTGAAATAAATTCTGGGCAATCAATAAGTAATTAAAACAGAACTAATAGTTGGGACATAACTGAGAGTACAAAGTGCAGCTACAATCCAATTATTACAATTTGATCCAAAAAAAGTATCCCTCTGGGCAGCAAAATTTATTGGTGGAGATGCAGGCTTGTGGAGCATGGCTGCCAATAAACATGTTGGACACATGCTGAGCATCCTCACCCCTCCCAAAAGCTGAACACTGCTTAATCTGCCCTCTGGATAGAAGGACAAAACTGGCTCTGCTAATTCCCTCAACATCCTTGATGTTCAGCTGCACTGAGGAGGGCTTTATATTACCTCAAATATAGCTTAGTGAAAAATGGTAAAATTACAAGGTCCATCTATTCACATCCAACCTGTAGAATCAAATGTTCAGACCTCCTTTCACAAAGCTACATGACACAACATGAAGATACGCTATATTCTTAAACACAAAATTTGTTTGAAAACTTAGATCTGCTATAAGAGGGTGCTGAGGCCTTAAGAGGTTCATGAAGCCAGAGCCAGACACATGACCAGGGCAGATTCCAAAATTCACAAGACCCGTTTGAGCAGGCAGATCAATTCACCTCATTACAAAGGAAAAGGAGCACATCAGATGATCTAAGATTGCAGTTGACTAGTTTGGGGGAGAATCTGGTCTAAGAGAGTTTGGGGTTTTTCCCTTTGCTAAGGCAATACAGAGTACCTAAATGTTCTTTCCATCCCCTAATTAACAGTCTACTACAGGTACTTGATGTATCACGAATCTGCCAGAAGCCATTAATAGTTATTGTTAACTATACATCCAATTTTGTTTTCAGAGCAATTTTTTTTTATACTTAACTTGTCTTTCCCTAAGAAAATTATAATGTTTTAGAGGATTGCACAAAAGTTACAGCATTAACTTGATTAAACATGTGGTAGAGGACTGTGCCCACTGTGGAACTGAATACTAAGTGCAAATACATTACGTTACTCATCCATGCCTCTGCAGAATATTGTGCATTTTGAGACTTTAAATATATCTGTCACAATCAAGGACAGAATAGTACTTTCCTGGATGGAAAGTATTGTTTTAATTTACTTGAAAAGGGACTCTATGCACATATAAAAGGGAACTTTCAGCTCAAAACTGAAACAGAGGGAAATTGTTTCTTCAGTCTTGAACTTTGCATAGGTTATTACACGATATGGAAGCTAATTAGCCTTGGGCACATGTATGAACCTCTTTCCTAGATTCAGATTGTAGGCATGATGTTTCTGAAGCATGCATTGTTGCCTCAGTGAATCATACAAATGATAGGAAAAAAATCCCTTTTGATTCTTATGTAACAAAAATACAAATTAAAAAAATTTCCCTTCATGAAAGACTTACTGTCAAAAGACTGGAAAATGCCAGTAAAACACACCACAGTACCGCATCACCTATATCAGCAGGGATTAGTTTTGAGGCACTTTAATCTTCTCCCTGCAGGGACAGTTTGCTGACTTAGATACTTTCTGCCTCTGCTGGAAAAGAGCAGACTTGAGTGAGAACTTAACCAATGGAACCAAACCATTCCTGCTTCATTTTCATTTATTGTTAATTCAAGAAGCTTGGCTGAGCAACAGTATACTTTCCTACTTGGATATTTCAGCTTTTGCAGATGAGCAAAATGGGAAGTGAAAACAAAAAGCAGACGGTAACATCATCATCTCTTCTTTTTCCTCACTCCTTTTCTGATCAAATTTTCCATCTGCTTCTAGTTGCTTTTACTCTTGATTTATTTTAACTACATTCACCATTGCTCACTTTCAGCCAAATACTCCAGTCTCTGAGAGATACAGAGTGCTGTTACCTACCTCTTGTGATGGCTAAAAGCAGAACTCTGTCATTCTCTTTTGACTGGCACTCACACTCGCTTCAGCTTCCATTTAGAGACATCCTATTTGGCATAACCAGTTTCACGAACATTGCAAATCTCATCCTTAAATTAGAGTCTTTACCATCTGGCCTCCTGAGTACCCTGTCTCTCAATTACTTAGCAGCAACTTCTACCTTGTTCTCTATCATTATGTCTCAGCTTAATTTCATAAATGACTTCGGCACACGACCTGTGGACCTAATCACGCAATTCAGCTCCTCTGAGCTCTGTAGAGATCCTAGAGAGAATCACAGAAGTGTAGTAGTGCTGTGGGACATGAACTGCAATACTGGAGCACATGCATACAGAATAAATTAAGGTAGAGCGTCCTTAGAGATGCAGTCGGGATGCTTTAAGGGCTAGAATTAGTGATCATATGCTAAAGAGAGAGAAAAAACATGGGAGGGAAAGAACAAAAGAGAAAGAAGTAGAAAGGGAGGTAAGGAGGGGAAATATTTATATAGTATAGACTTATATAGTATAAGACACTGCTAGTAATAAATATTGCATCTTAATTAGTATAATTTTTAATATTGTAGCTTACCATCGATAGCCAATTTGAGATCAGTCAGTGTAGTTCGAACTCTTGATATAACATGTTGCATGCGGTCAATTTCCTGACGAAGAAATATGTTCATGGGTTGAACAGCTCCCATCTTTTGAAGCTGGGCTTTCACCTAAACAGGAATAGTGTAACGATTATAAAATTTAATCTCCTGTTTCCCACGCAATCATTTTTGAGAGCAAAAGGATGTTTTTTTCAATTGTATCGCGTAATTCCTGAGAAAAGAAACTTTTATGTAATAGATGGCCGTGCAAGTCCTGTCCCAACTGTAAGGTTTAGCACAGTGTGACTCATTAGCTTATCAAAAGGAGATTCTCCATCATCCTAAGGAGGGAAAGTTCCCTCTTTTTGAAGGGACACATCAGTTCCTTCTGTCCATGTTAGGCTGTATGGTCTTAGATCTTAAAAAAAAAATCAAAAAACCACATGCTATACAAAAGCACATTCAATGGTACCTTCTTCAGATTTCCAAATTATGCTGGGTGAACTTTCTCACCTCTTCTTGCCCTGCTGAGCTGAAATAATGCTGCAAATGGAGTTTGACTTAACTAGCACAATGATAGATAAAAGCTGCTACTTCCAATAGCATGTGACTCGCTCATAAGACAAGGTGCTCATGGCTGCATTACGAGAGAGGCAAGATTGCCAGGAACAATACAGATGCCACCGAATTCTGTTACACCATTATGTGCACCATTTTGCAGGCAAAAGCTTTTAGCCTTCTTAGTTTTTAAGGATAACAGTTTCACTCACATTCAACAGAGAACATTTTCACGATGGAATTAGTTGTCTATGTTACTTAAGGACATGTCACAGCAACAGTAGAAAAAGTATTCCCTGTCTCACTTCAGCATAAAATGCATATACAATATGATTCAGACGTAGACTGTATGTTCCACACGTATCAAAGATCACTGTATACAACAGTACATGAGAAAGGATTTAGTGGTATCCACAGAAATCATGGTGCCCGTATCTCACACAGTACCAGAATTACTGATTTTTAAGACTTTCAAGTGTTTTTCCCCCACTATGACTCAGCTTTCAGAAAGCCAATGGACTTCTCTCTACCACTCAGCCACATGCATCATTTTTCACACTGAAGCAGCCCGAACCCTGATCTTTGCCATAGACTCTGGAACGAAAAAGAGATCACGAACACTAAAATAAGATCCTAAATCCAGATACCTATATGGCCATTAATTTAGCATAAAAGAGCTGACCCATAGGATCAGTTTGCTGAAATAATTTAAGTGCTTATTTTGAGCTTACTTACAAAAGATGAAGAAAGAGTTAGAAAGTCCATTATTTCAAAGAACAGAATATCATTGGAATTCAGCCAAGTAGAAGCCACAAGATTTTGTATAATATATGCTATTTCACCAAGGCCAGAATTCCACTGGATTTTGCTTTGTGTTTTTCCAAATATACATCTCATTGTATACATTTTAACATATACTATATATTATATAGTCATAATAAACACTACTGAAGATCTTATTAAACTGAAGAGCAAGTTTCTGCAAGATGAATATAATATAGCAGTTGAGTAGTTGTAAGTGCTAGTATAAATGAGTAAATGCTTTGACAATTTCCAATTCCCAAGTTTCATCTCCAAGCCCAATAAAATACTCTTTTTCAACTTTATATGCTACGCTCCTTGGGAGACAGCTATCAGCAAGGTTATTCATCATATTTTAATCACAAGGACCCATGAGTTTGTCAGACAGAATGTCCAAGAAATAGGTGCCAGCCAATTATGCTAATGCTTTGCAGTATGACAGTTCATTTTACAGACTGAGTTAATGTGTCTCTTCCTGTAAAAGAGAAAAAACTACTAAAATCAGCTATCATGAGACTAGAGCTGAGATAATAAACTCTTTCTGGATAATTTACACAATGAACTATTCTGATTTTTTCATACAAAAATCAGGGAAAGCTTCTGCTTTCTGAAAATTTCACAGGAACTGATAATTCTCCTTCTTGCCAAAAAAGAAAAAAAAAACTTTGAAATTTTTTTATGCAGAATACTTAGAAATCTAGTGCATGCCACTAATAAGAAAGGAATTGCACAGAGTATAGTCCATGCATTTTATTGTTTAAATAAGAAATACAGTTTTTCTTTTCTACAAAGTATGTGTTCCTTTTGGGGATCATTTAGAGGAAGAATTTCTCCTGTTTGAGGAAAAAGTGTATGGAAGATGTTAAAGGAGTTATTTTCCAAAATATTAATATTTATGAATCTACAAAGAGAAGATTAAATAAGTGTTTTAAAGTATTGCTGTACTGATAATCATACAATTTAACTAGCGAGCTCTCAGAATTTAAACATTCTTCTGATTTGTCTTCATGTACCTACAAAAATATCTGTAATATTTTGAACAATGGAGTGAACTGATAATGCAGAAATGTGTTAATCCATCCTAGATATGTTCACAGCACTCAGCTTGGAGCACCAAGCATAACCAGATATGAAAACTGAAAAAAATTACATACTTTCTACTTTATTGTATACAAATCAATCCTGATCTGCAGTGAGATTTCCTAGGTATATTATAGTGCCTTTTTGAAAGTCTTGCCGTTCAGATTAGTTTTAAATACCAGCTCTAAGGTATGATTGACTGTTTCTGTATTAGAATTCTTATCAAGTAATCAGATGACTTACTTCCAGTGCTGTATTTATTATGACATAAAGAGATGGATCCCGACTGACAGAAAAAAACCCTCAAAAGACAAAACTCACTAACCAAAATAGCCTTTCTGAGATTAACGTACTAATTCTATAAAGCCCACTCACAATATCTCCTTTTCTCATGCAAACAGCTGTCATCTAACATAAAACAAGGTGGTTTAAGAAAGGAGCAACTAAAATAATAATCTTAATAGCTTTGTCTACAAGATTTTGCAATGCACATCTCTCTCGTGTCAGATTCCGCTATGCACATTTTTTAGCTGTCCTCAGGTAACCAACTTCTTTGTCACCACATATTTCACAGGATATTCTGCAGAAAAGCAGTTGCTGAACTCATGTCATTTAATGATCAGTGATCAAGTGATTATAGTAGTAACTGCCTATCATTTTCAGTAAATGCTATTTTCAATTAGACTTGCCTACTTGCTATACCCTTTGTTAGCAGAAATGGGAAGGCCATCATTCTGTGAGATGGTCTAAATAAGAGGCCTGAATCAGAAAGACAAGCTCAAGCTTTGTCCAAGCAAAGTTATTTTCAAGTGGTGTCAAGGATCTCTTCCCTGTGACATACAAGAAAGCGGGTAGTAATATATGTAGAATATTGCTGCAGCTTTAGAGGTGGGTGGTCACCGTATCTGATAGGGTTGGTAAGTAAACCAGAGACACCTTACGAAGCATCTATGTTAGTGTTTCAGTTCAGACCCTGATTCTTTTTTGTAGCAAAAAAACTGCACTGAAATGTAGACTCCAGGCACACTAACTGGCTTAGCTTCAAATCAATCTAACCCAACAGGTATGCTTCAGGCAGTCTAACGTACTCCAGCCACTAATGGGTGTCCAGCTTACAGGCCAGACTAGAGTTAGACCAAAGGAAATTCCCCAGTAAAATAGCTAATGCTGGCCTGGGGTCTTCAGGTGAACTCCTATTCCCATGCAATACTTGCTAATGTAGTGATAGCCTTAGCAGAGGATAAGGTGAAATCAATACTACATGAAAATTTTAAGGAAAAAAACCATTGCTACTTGTGTTAAAAGCCAACCTCCAACAAAGTGCAGTATCTTTGGAGTGTCTCTATGTCTATTCTCTAGCAAGCTGTTTTTCAAGTTGCAAGGATAATTTTCATTATCAACTTCTACGTGTGACAGGCTGACATTTATTCTCACATCTGTCTTCACTCACATGGACTGACTGGACCTAATCATTTTACCACTAATCTCTCTGCTACCTGTGAGGCAAGACCCAGAAGCAAAAGCAGTTATGAAAGCAGAATGCTTAGTCTGCCTCTGCCTTTGGAGTGAGAAAAATGAAGACAGTTTTAGGTCAGGAGGAAGGTTTGTTTTGCTCTTCCATCACCTGTGTCAAACTGCAGTCTGATAAAGCATGCAAAGGTGACTTGTTTTGTTTATACTCTTTTGGGTGGACATTGAGTCAGTTATTTGCCTGGTGAGAGGAAGCATCACAAGAGCACAACAACAAAAGAGGCAGCATGTATACACCATGGGGTAAAACAGTTGTCCTGTTTTGAAAGTTGTTGGTTCCAAAGTCACTACGGAAGGCCAACAATTGAGAAATGAAGGCCTCTGTGTGGCAGCCTGAATTTTCTCTGAATTCACATGTATCAAGAGAAAGTACAATACCGAGCTTTGAATGTCAGCAAATAATTGGTTTCAGTACCATCCGTCCCTAACCAAGTCTGTTGGGGTTTTAATTCTGATCCCATTCACTCCACACTTTCTAAAGGGAGCCACAGCAAAGACAGCAAAGGCACCTGCCACTTTCCCTGAAGAGTATCTTTTTTTAATTACCTTCATTTGTTTCCTCAATTTTTTGTTCTTTTTCTCCGATGATAGTATCTCTAGAACTTGATTTCCAAAGACTACCACACCGTGGCCTTACTGAATCACAATATTCTTCTAAAAGCAAACCCAAGCTGCACTGCTAGGACTAATGAATGTCTTTCTTTTTACTGCTCTCATCCAAAGAGGCATGCGTAGGAACTCTTTTTGACACATTCCCTCAGTCTCTTACAATTTAGTATATTAGCTTTTATTTGTTTCAGGATTGTTAAACTGATCTAGTAGGTAATAATCTCCTGAATATAGGTAATAATGTCCTGAATGACCAAATGTTGACTTAAATTGACAAACAACAGAACTCATCTCATTCCCTTTTTTTCAGACATCACAGGAAGTAATTACGTAATTAATCTCACTCCTTATACTTGCAAGCTTAATTTCATTTGCTTATTATATTGTAGTGTCTGCAAAATTCTGTTGCTTCTTCCCTCAGAGAACAGCTAAACTCCCTTTTTTTTTCTGCTCTGACTAATGAAATTCTTGGTTATATGCTAGTGAACATATTTATTTTTTTTCCTTTTGGTATTTTAGACATCCTTTTTTTTTTAGTTTATGCAAACTTCCATTTAAAAACGTAGCTCTCTTTACAGCTTACTCCTGCCATCTCTACCCTTTCTAAGAGACTCCAGAGTAACAGAGCTTCAGTTCACATGAGAAACACATTTGATAAAGATTTTTTTCTTATTGTGTAGAGGTGGCCATACTCCTGGCCCATGAATAACTGCAGCAAAGAGATGGAACTGGGCACTAATAGCAGAGTAGGAAAATTCCCCTCCAACAAAGAAAGCATTAGTAAAGACCAAAATGAGTTCTAAGATCCAGAGAATGAGAGAAAGGGTAAATCCATTAAGCACAATGAAGATGGAAATATTGAAGAATCAGGAACTGCAAGAAATAATGCCAAATCTCATAACACTGCAGATGTAAAATCTGAAGTTGTAGTGCAGCTGACACAGCCAAACAGATATACAGAGGAACACATTATTACCAACAATAAACTGTTAAAAAATGACTAGTGGATGCTCTGTAGAGCAACTTAGAGCAACAGAATGACTAACATGATATGGAAACGAAAGGTAATTCTTGGATGGTTCTATGGAAAATTACCATGTCATCTATCAGTAATGTGGACTGAAGAAGCGGAGTGTAAATCGAGTGGTGTGATTAATCAGAGAAGCACAATTCACAGATCAAGATGTACAGAGCCTTAGAAAACTCAGAATTACCAGGAAGAGGTGGTGATAAGAGAATGAAACAAACTTACATCTTGAGCTCTTAATACATTTACAAGAAATACCAAGGGAAAAAGTAGATCCAACGGGACATCCTCTGACTGTGCCTGTAAGAGCAAAGCCCAGGGAGGGGTGGGGAGCAAGCTGATGTAAAAGTATGAAATACTGGTTTATCATGTCTGAACATGAATCTCCTTACTTGGGTCATAAGAGAACAGCTGTCAAGCAAGTTGAAGCAAAAGGGGTTTCCTTGAAGCTCAGAGATGTCAGAGAAGTGGTACAGAAGCAAAGAACTATGTAATTGTGAGCATCATTATAAAGATGATTGCTTATAAGAAAATAAAAACCTGCATGTATGATTGGCAGATCATGAGAAAAGATAATAGCTTGTCATACTACTGGATGATGAGTGAAACAGCAATGAAAACAATTGGTGGTGATTTTTTTATATAGTCACATGGAAAAGTATGTATTGTACCCAAATATAGCAGTAAAATAGACAAGTTAAGAGTGCAGGGTGGAACCCTCCGGACTCTTTGTCCTTAGCTACAGATCCTGGCTCCATAACCAGCTGTCTCCAAAGCTAAGACACTCGAGGAAGTAACTGAAAAGGGGAGGCCTACTCTATGTGTGGTTTTTGTGGATAACCTGAGTGAATAAACCAAGACGGAATGAGAGTGAATGAGACCAAGATAAAACAGAAGAAATGCCAGAGAAAAATAGTATTTGTTCAAACCATTTAGAAGTGAAATTTGGATTAGAAAAGTATGTGTGCATTTTACAAGACTAAAAGGCACAAATTTCCCAGGGGTAAAATCTGAGGTCAAGAATACCCTCTGGTTACAATATAAAGTCCAGTACTATTGAATCTTCTAAATATTACGAATTCTTCACGAGGAAAAAAGTTGGCAGTTTAACAAAAGAATGAAGAAATACTCCTTTGGAGGATTCAGAAAATATATTGAAAAAAATTAGCTCAATACACCTATTACAAATATGGCAAAAACATATACGCTACCCAGGCATTCAGTATTCTATTGCTATTGCAAACTGAAAAAAAAAATTTCTAAGGAGCTGAATAAAACTAGAATAAACTAGTTCCATGAAAAATCTTTGCTCTGACAGGAAGGATAAGGGAAAAGGACTCAGAAAAATCCAGGGTGTAGATCCAAGGTGTAAATTATTAAATTTCTTAAATTAGTAATTGTTATTATTATACTTACTGTATTTCATTTTACTTGATATTTATAGTATCTATTTATTATTAAATAGTAATGTGAAAACTAGAATACTGACTCCATTCAAAATCAAATTCTACAAATAAATGATATACATACTATCACAGGGAATCTCTCAATAAGCAAGTGACAAACAGAAGACAGACATAAGCAGGGATGATTGGAAAAATAACCTTATGGAGAAAGATGTTAGGAAACCTCACCAAAAAAAAAAAAGTTGCAGATTGTAAGTAGCTTGCCAAGAGGGAATGAAAAGAGAAGTTCTGAGTGGAATTACGACAGCACAGAAGAGGCTATTTATACAAGACGTATTAAGCCTGAAATGAATAGTAGAACAGAAGACAGGAAATATTGCTGTGGCCCAAGGACTATTGGTTGCAAAGTGGACATTCTAAATTGGCCAGAGAAGAAAATAAAGTATAACATAACAAGTTGCAATACTGCATACTGGGCACTCTACAAGCTTGGAGTGTGATCAGGGAAAAAAAGCACTATCAGTGCAAACCAGAATTGTGAAAAATAAAATTGTGGCAATGAGGGGTTTTCAACAATTACTCTTCATGAAACACATGGCAAAACACCAGATCCTACTTAGTAACTGATGCAAGAGTGGTTTATGCTGCATTTTTCCATTTAATGAGACTGTTAATCAAAAATGCAAGAAAAGATTGACAAATATATCTGTTACAGCTCAAACTCTAAAAAATCTGGGGCATGAAAAGCTCCGTGGTAAAATCCATTATTCATAATGGTGGTATCATAATAAGACCAGGTAAATTGAAAGCTCTAACCACTATAAGATTACTGATCCTTCAGAAGGAGGCACCAGTGTCCTTCTCTAAGCTACTAAGGAGGGCAAGATTTTTCTGAAGTCTCCAATGGCTGTTCTGAGTTAAGGTGACTAATTAAGTGAATTGTGGCATTTGAAATATATGTTTCTGATGTAGGAATATTTTAGACAAGAAACCAAAACAGACTTATAAAACACTATGCATAATTTTAAGAGCTTTTTAAAACACGTGCCAGTTAAATTTAAGCAGCATAATAAAACTCATAAAACATATACATACATACATACATAAAACACCTGTATCTATAAAGCAGCATATACCTCATGAGGGTTATAATCTGGAGGTAACTTCTCTAGCATCTCATCAGCAAGACGCCACACCACTGCTTCTCGGGTTTCCCCTCCTCCAGTGCTACTGTCTTTGGGCTGGATGCTCACTATTGTACTTAATGTCTCGTTAGCCAGGTTAGTCTGGTAAGTTATATCTGCATTAGGGTGAAGTCCAAATACCTTAAAGTAAAAGGAAAAAAAAAATCAATTTTCCTTCTTAAATTATATCAATGAAAGAATTCATGAAAATGTATAAACAAGGAAGAAAATCCTCTGCTCTATAAAACAACAGATATGAATAGGTCAGTGAAAGTATACTCATTTAACTGGTCAAGGACCAAGACTAAATGACACTAAAATATTAACATAGCCCGCATATACAATGGCATTTTCATGCATGTGAGTGGGATAATTGAACTGATCCTTTGATAGTCTTCACATAGCAGGCTTTGGATCATGCCATGGAGAGCTATCTAGGGGTAAAACCCAATTTCTTTCCACTGGATCAGACTAAAACTTGTTGAAAACATGTGATATAGTGGATACTGACCCCTCACCACTAACTCTTTGTCTCTACAGATCTATTGCTTATTGCACCAGCTCAAGTTGATGCCCCCAATAATCAGACCAGTTACCTTTATAACACATTTTGGTTTACTCTGTTTCTTATGTTTATAAGGGATGCAGCACACTGAATAAAATACTGCCCATATTCAAAGTACCTAAAGATTTTATGACTGGTAATATATTCAGGATATTTTATGGTTTAGCTATTTTTGGTTTAGGTCTCCCACTCCTTACTTTCCCTTCTTCTGAAATTGAATTATTTTATTTAAGATAGAGCTAGCACAGAATTACTGCAAAGCTGCCCTTTGTCTGAATGATAATAGCTTTCTCAGAAACTTCCGCTGAAATATCAGTAAGTCTATAATTGTCAGGTTGACAATTGTAACTCTTCTCCAGGAGGAATTGTACTGTGACTTATTTCACAAGTCCTCATTTAATTATAGCTATTAACTGTCTCTTACAAACTTTGAACCACTGATCCAACAATGAGGAAGGCTTACCCTCAAACTGAGCGTCAAAGCCAAGCAATCTTCCATTTCTCACTTCTCATTTTTTATATTTTCATATTTTACATGTTTTTCACATTTTACATATCTTACATTTACTCTGGTCCTATGTTTTTATGCAAGTGATGTATGAAGGAATACGAACAAAGAAACCAGAGTAGTAAAGCAATGGGTGGACCAGTGTCCCGGATGTCCTGTAAATTAAGCAGCCAAATTTGTCATTCTTTTTGATTCTAAATCTCTGGGAATTTTGATTAAAAAGGGGATGTTGGATTCTGTCTTTCAGGGTTTTTTTAGCCTCATAAATCCTCAAACCCAATTGCTAAAGCTCTATACCCCTCTGAAATCAAAGTCATTTTCAAAGGGATTGCTGAGCTCAATAGCCCTCTTTAGAAGTCAGTGTTTATTCTGATCAGAGGTTGAAATTTCATCAAAAGAGCAAGGATACAGCAATCAGACTTATTCAGTCTTTCTTTCTTAACCAAAAATGGAAAGAGGAGGAAACAATGATACACTGTTTTGACTAGCACAATATCCTTTGTGGAACAAAGAAGACTGTGAGCTTAAAAGGTTAAAGGTTTCCATGAGCAATTTTGACAGATTTTGGAATGACAGAATAAAGTCATAGCTTTCTTCATAACCTGTGAAAATGTGAAGGAGAAAAAGATGTTTGCATTCCTGGACTGGATCCTATTTACATAAAAGTCAAAGGTAAAATTCCCCTACATCAAACCATACATATAGATTTTTTACAGGCATCAAAATACTTTAAAAATACATTGCAGCATTGTGAAATAGGTTCCCAAGTGCTTAGAAAAGCAGATCCATGAAAGTAACACCTGAAATCTGATAGAGTCAAAGTTATACACTGATAGGAACCACTTCATGAGCTGGGCTCAAATGGATCCCACTGGTGTATTATCATGGCTGCATTCACCCTCATTTGTAAAAGGTTCATTGTTGCTAGCACAAATACCTTTGCATTCTGCTTTTACTACCCTCAGAGATTCAAAACTTCAAGTTTATTTTATGACCCTGGAATCTTCTTGACCTCTTGGCCAGCACATTATCAGTAACAGAAAATTATTTTTTTCTGTTCAGTCCTGTCTATTCAGTTTAATAGAACTTACCTCCAAAGACATTTATCAACTTAATAGCAATGAGACAGAAATCAAAAGCATTCACTTCTGTTTCAGTTTTAACTAACTTTATCATGTGTGCCTGTACTAGAGGGAGCAGAAAGTTGCAGTCCTCCAATTAATGTGACCACTGCAGTATACACACACTGGGTCATGTAAAAGTGGTTGCAACCAGGAGATACCCTGCACCCTACCCTATCAATTCATGGCAACATCCAGATCTTCCTGTTGTCAAAATGTAATAATCTCCCTATTATAACTTGCAAAATGAGACTACATGGCTTTTTTATTTTCATTATTTCTTACTTCGCTTGTCTGCTCATTCCCCTACAGAATCGCAAAATCACAAAATAGTTTAGTTTGGAAGGGGCCTCTGAGGGTCATCTAATCCAAACCACCTGCTCAAGCAGGGTCAGCAGGCTGTCCAGCACGGTGCCCAGTTGGGATTTTAATATCTACAGAGACTGAGATTCCACAACCTCTCTAGGCAACCTCTTCCTGCACTTGATCACCTTCACTGTAAAAAAGTGTTTCCTTGTCAGATGGAATTTTTTGTTGTTTAATTTATGCCCATTGCCTCTTGTCCTTTCACTGTGTACCATCAAAAAGACTCTGGCTCCATCTTTACACCCACCAACAGGTATTTATACACACTGATAAGACCCTGCCTGAGCTAAAGAGTTCCAAGTCTCTCAGCCTTTCATCATATGACAGNCTTCCTGCACTTGATCACCTTCACTGTAAAAAAGTGTTTCCTTGTCAGATGGAATTTTTTGTTGTTTAATTTATGCCCATTGCCTCTTGTCCTTTCACTGTGTACCATCAAAAAGACTCTGGCTCCATCTTTACACCCACCAACAGGTATTTATACACACTGATAAGACCCTGCCTGAGCTAAAGAGTTCCAAGTCTCTCAGCCTTTCATCATATGACAGATGCTTCAGTCCCTTAATCATCTTCATGGCTCTGCTCTGAACTCACTCCAGAAAGTCCATATCTTTCCTGTACTGGGGAGCCCAGAACTTGACACAGTAATTCAGATACGGTCTCACCAGTGCTCAGTAGAGAGGAAGGATCACCTCCCTCAACCTGCTTGATCACCTCCCTCTTCCTAAGAAGCCTAGGATACTCTTGCCTCTTTGCCACGAGGGTGCTGCTGTTTCATGGTTAGCTAGATGTCCACCAGGACAACCAATGCAGGAATTTGCATTTCCTCTTGTCAAACTTAATGAGATTTCAGCTGTCCAGTTCTCCAGCCTGCTCAGATCTCTCTGGATAGCAGCACAACCATCTAGCCTATCAGCCACTCCTTCCAGTTTTGTATCTCCTGTGAACTTGTTGAAGGTGCACTCTGCCCCATCACCCAGGTCATTAACAAAGATATTAAACTGTATTGGTCCTAGTATTGACCTGGCACGCAGCACTAGTGACCTGTCTCCAACTGGACTATGTACCACTGATAACAACCCTCTGGGTCCAGTATTTAGCCAGTTTTCAAACCATCTCACAACACATTTATCTAACCCATACTTTGTCAGCTTGTCTATGAAGGTGTCGTGGGAGGTAGTGTCAAAAGGCCTTACTAAAGTTGAGGTAAAAAGCATCCACCTGGTCACCTCATTATAGAAAGCCAACAGGTTGGTTAGACATGATTTCTCCTTCACAAATCCATGCTGGCTATTCTCAGTTACCTGCTTGTCCTTCATATATTTGGAAATGCTTTGCAAGAGGATTTTCTACAGCACCTTCCCAGCAACTGAGATGAGGCTGACTAGCCTGTAGTTCCCCAGATCTTTCTTCCTCCCTTCTCGATTATTGGAGTGATATTTGCTATCTTCCATTCTTCAGGAACCTCTTCCAGTCACCATGACCATTTAAAAGTAATCAGGAGTGACCTGACAATGACATCAGCCAGCTCTCTCAGCACTCATGGGTGCAAGCCATCAGGTACTATGAACTTACATATGTTCAGTTTGTTTAAATGCTGCCTAACCTGGTCCTCTTTCACCAGGGGTAAGTTCCTTGTTCTAGACTTTTTGCCACAGGGGCCTGGGATTCCTGAAGGCCAGTTTTACTGGTAAAGACTGAGGCAAAGAAGGCATTGAGCCTTTTCTGTATCACTTCTCACCACTTCTCCTGCCCCATGCAGCAACAGACCCACATTTTCCATAGTCGTCTTTTTGCTGTTTACGTACTTGTAAAATACGTTCTCGTTACCCTTCACATACCTTGACAGATTCAACTCCACTTTGGCCTTGACTTTCCTAACCCTATCCCTGCAAGACTGGACAGTAGCTCTACACTCTTGCTGGATCACCTGCCCCTGCTTTCACCTCTTATACACTTCCTCTTTATGTCTGAATTCAGTTAGGAGCTTCTTGCTCGTCCATTTAGGCCTTCTGCTGCCTTTGATTTCCTACTTGTTAGGATGGACCTCCCTTGAGCTTTGAGGAGGTTATGCCTGAATATAAACCAGTAGTCCTGGATCCCTCTTCTTTCCAGGGCCATATCTCATGGGATTCTTCCAAGCCTGGAAGAAACCCCTGAAGAGGTTGAAGTCTGCTCTCCTGAAATCCAGGGCTGTGGTCCAGCTTTTTGCCCTGCTCCCTCTTCTTAGGGTCCTGAACTCCACCATTGGTCACAGCAGTCAAGGCTGCCTCCAGATTTCACATCCCTGACCAGTTCTTCCTCTCTCCTAAGTATCAGGTCCAGCCAAGTGACTTTCTTTGTTGGCTCCTTAGTTACCTGTGCCAGGAAATTGTCATTACTGCCCTCAAGAAATCTCCTAGACTGCTTGAACCCTGCTGTATCACCCTTCCAGCAGATAATTAGGAACGTTAATGTCCTCCATGAGGACGAGGGCCTGTGAATGTGAGACACCTTCCAATTGTTTGAAGAAGTCCTCATCTACCTCTTCTTTGTCAGCAGATCTATGCTAGATACCCCCTGTAATGGTCTGCCTGCTAATATTGACATACATATTCATGGCTCTGGAAAATATACCTGATTAAATCGTTTATCTGACAAAAAATCCCTTTAATACTTTGCAATATTTTACCTCAGGTGTATCAATCACTGGCAATTGGTCTATGTACTGGAGATAGTCTTCAACTGTTTTTCCTTTTGGAATAACATAATCTTTGTAGAAACAAAATTTTTCAGTAAACATATGCTCTCCAAACCACACTCTTGCATATGTGTTCAGCAGTGTTTTGTCAAGGTCATCAGTTACACGGCCACCATACTGTACTTCTCCAAGCATATAGCGAACACAGCTCCAGTTCACTCCACGTTTAATGTCCATATCATCCAAGTGATTCTGAATAAATTGCACACTGGCTGTAAAGTCTGCCTGATTAAATTCGTAAGGAATATTCCAGCCCAATGGACCAAACTTTCGTCTTTCCTGTAAAATAGATAGAGATAAAGGTAAAAGGCTGATTGATAATAATTGTGAAGAAAACATTAAGTGCAGAAGAATACATGAAATATTCTAAGAATGCAGTAGTCCAGCTGGGGCTGTATTTCACCAGCTTTAAAAAAATTATTCTTGTCTTGACATACACAAGGCTAAATTCTTGATTAATTATCCAGTAGTTTAATATTTCTTCATTTATCATCATCAGTAAAGAGATACGAACAAAGAATAGGAATGTTCACATTTTCACAAAGAAAAAAATCCTCTTTTTTAAGTACAGTGAATCTGTGAGTCTAAAACTATAGGTTTTGAATTTCAAAAATGAAAGAATGTCCAGATTTATCATTGTCTGTTGTCCTCCTATGGACTAGGTATATTCATACCACTGATGTCTCCGCATCGTGCAGATACAAGTAGCAAAAGCTCTTGCTGAATCATTTACAGATGCAGTTGGCAGTATGTGGTTGTTAGGGCAATATCTGGTATTTAAATATTCTTAATTTCCACCAAGAAAGAAGTGATGGGCCAAAGACAAGCATACCACAGG
This sequence comes from Chionis minor, assembly GCA_013398295.1. Lineage (NCBI taxonomy): Eukaryota > Metazoa > Chordata > Aves > Charadriiformes > Chionidae > Chionis > Chionis minor. Next base: position 231,637 of record VZSF01004846.1, read on the forward strand.
CTTCCATTGGACCACAACATATCAGTGCATGGATGCCACAGATTTAAATTAACTATGCACCAAATACAAACTAGGGATACTGCAAAATCTATCAACAGAATGATGAAAAGTTGTGGTTAATCCATAAAGCACTTTCTTTAATGGAACTTCTGAAAGGCAAGACCCAAAATCATCTTCCACCTTCATTTCCTCCTAAAGGTTTCAGTGCAGGAAGGATTTATAGTCACCCTCTTAGCCCTTCTCATTGTGAAAGCATCAGTTTTAAGGCTATAGTTTTCCAACCCAAGCTGTAAATTTCTTTAATGTGCGTTTATGATTTAAAATATTAGTAAAAAAACATTTAGTTGAAAGACAGATCACACAGCTATGCCCAAAGACTTTAACAGAAGAGTACAGTAATTGATCATCCGTTGAGTGTCCTTCTTTACTCTGAAATACCATCCCTGTTAGAGGTACAAGATCAACATGAGCAGAGTTCTAAGACAGTTGAAGTAAGAACTTCATTGCATTGTTTTATTTCCTATTTTATTTCTATTAATTTACCAACATGGGATTTCCATTTAAACATGTTTTTCTTTTAATAATATGGTGCATCAATAAATGAAAAACATAGCTTTATGACAGAAGAAACAGATTTTTAAACCTGAACAGTTGTGTGAAGAAATGCTACAGCATATAACAGTGGTTTCCACTGTGGCATGTTGCTCACTTCTAGGTGATCCTGAGTAACAGCTGAGTATGTTCGTTTTAAGCCAGCTTTCACACCTAGAAAATAAGTATAAAAATGTAATATAGGAACAAAAAAATGTATGGAACCCATAACTGCAACTTCCATTAAGCAGAATTCTCTATTCTAATTTACAGTATCATCTTATTTACAGCTTCAAATAATCTCTTTGAATCAATTATCTGTTCAGCTGGTCATAGCAGTCAAACTTCAGTTACATTTTGTTTCAGGTAGATGACACAGCAAATTAAGTTCAGGAGTCTGGAAGGAATTATACTCAAGTTATCATATTTTTCATGCTACCAATAACAACTGAAATACAAACATAACTATTCAACAACTATAAGGCAATCAAAAAGTCACCTAACATCATATGAAATATAGCACTGAATATCCAAGAGTTTCTGTTTCAATATTTACATATAAAATGAGATTTTTCTTCTACCGAAGACAATTTTATTTAGATTTCATTCCTATAACAATCCCAAAATTCTGCAAGCAGGTTCTCAAACTGGCATACAGGCACCAAGCTGATGAGAAGAGAACCAAAATTCACAGTGGAAATACTAATACTTGGCGAGGTTTGTTTGCGCACTGGCATTTCAAATCCCAGGAACAGCTTTAGGCAGATGATACTGATGCAATCTCAGCTTCCACGGAATACGTAAGCCCCACTACTCCCAGATGCTTTCAGGCAGTGTTACTGAAGCATCCTCTGTCTTTGGCAGACAACACTGAACACCAGTCACTGACACCAGGTCTCTCTTCTGATATCTTCCACCTAATCAGCTTAACACAAGTCTAAAATGGCAGATTTCAAGTGCATTGAATAAATCATCCAAGTCATCATACTTCCTATGACACAATAAAAGCCCTTTGCTTCTCTCCTATTTCACAAAGATCCCATAGAACAATATTCAAATAGCTTTTCAAAATACTGTGAGGGTATCTTAAGAGAGTTCCAAAACCAAGACAAAGTAATCAAACAAAATCATGCCAGCAATGTGGCAGGGCAGTATCAGAAAACTTAATTGTTTATATTTCATCCTGATTTAAATTGTTACACTGGGCAAATTTATATTACTAAATGCAAGTTGTAAATCAGTTATAACCTGACATAAAATAGCTTCTTGGAGCTATAGTGTGTTATCATTTGAATGGTTAAGGAGGGGTCACAGAAGAATAAAAAGATGCTGAGCCTTGAATTAAAAGGGCGGGAGGAGAAGACAAAGAATTTTTTAACAACAGACTAACTGCTGTTGAGAGTGGAGTATATACACTGAAACAGGATGTTTTTCACAACATCAGACATTTTGTAGACATCTTACTAAGGAAGATGAATACTGGAATAAGAGGTTTAAATGACTGAGGCATTAAATATGACCTTGGAAAAAAAATCCCAGCTCCTACTGACTTCATTAACTGAAATCAGTGGCAACACTTCTATACAAATAAAGGGCAAGTTAATGCATTATGCACTTAGTTAAAGATGAGAGAGTTACAAGACAACATAATTGTCAAGCTTGAGGATTTCTTTCTGCCATAGTCCAAAACACAAAGTAATCTTCTCTTATCATATATAATGAGTAGATACAAGGCAGGGTAGTAACACAGAGTAACACCAAATAGTTAAGGTTGGAAGGGACCTCTGAAGGTCACATTGCACAGCACCCCTTCTCAAAGGAGGCCAGCTAGAGATGGTTGCTCAGTACCTTGTCCATATGGGGTTTGAGGATGCAGTCTACATCACCGGACAAAGTGTTACAGCATTTGATCACTGCCGTTGTTTAACCCCAGCTGGCAGCTGGGCCGAGATCACTCACGTGGGAGAAGAGGGAGAAAAGGAGCGGAAAGGGAAGGGAAAAAACAACCCTTGTGGGTTGAGATAAAGACTGTTTAATGGAAGAATAACAGAAAAAGGAAAATAACAACAATAATAATAATAATGGTAAAAGAATATGCAAGATAAAGTAATACAACACAAGCCACTCTCACCACCCAGTGAACTGGCTGTACAGCCTGTTCCAGGGATTGTGGATTCCCACCCCTCAGTCAATCCCCATTTGCATACCAAGTATGACATCTATGGCATGGAATACTCGCTTGATTATTCCATTGTTCTGTCTATGCTCCTTCTCAGCTTCTATGGGAAGCTGAAAAAAAGTCCTTGAATAGTATAAACATCACCTAGCAACAACTAAAACAATATGCGTTATTGACATTCCTTTCATACCAAATCTGAAACACAGCAACCACTAGAAAGAAAATTAACCCTATCCCAGCTGAAACCAGGACAACCACCCTCACAGTGGGTTGGTTTTTTCTGATGCTCAGGTGGAATCTCCTGTATTTCCATTTGTGTCCATCACCTCTCTTCCTGTCACTTGGCACCACTGAGAAAAGTTTTGCTGCTTTCTTTACTCACTCCCATCAAATATTTATACGCATCGATAAGATACCTCTTCTCTCCTCAAGGTTAAACAACCATAACTCTGTCAGCCTTTCCTCATACGCCATGTTCTCCAATCCCTTCAGCATCTTTGTGGCCTCTCCCTGGACTTGTTCTGTGTCTTTCTTGCACTGGGGAGGTCAGACCTGGACACACCACTCCAAATGTGCTCTCACCATGGCTGAGTAGGGAAGAATCACCTTCCTCAACCTGGATCTTCCTAATGCATCTGAGGGTGTTGCAGGGGGAGTACCTGGCATTTCCCTATGTTGAAGTTCAACAGATTCCTGTCAGAGCATTTCTCCAGCCTGTGAAACTCCCACTGAACAACAACATGACCTTCTGGTGCATCAGCCCCTTCTTCCCACTTCGTATCAGCTCTAAACTTGATGAGGATGTACCGTCATCTAGGTCATTAGTGAAAATTTTAACCACTGCTGGCCCCAGTATTAGCCCCTGGGGTACATCACCAGTGACTGCTCTCCAGCAGGATTTGTGCAACTGACCACAACCCTTTGAGCCTGGGAGTTCACACAATTTTCAATCCACCTCACTGTCCACTTCTGTAATGCCTATGTCTATAAGGATGTACTGGGGAGCTGTGTCAAAAGCCTTCTTGAAGTCCAGATAAACAACACCCTATGATCTCCCCTCATCCACTAAACCAATCATCTTATTGTAGAAGGCTAGCAGGTTATTTACGAGGGTCAAAGAATAGTAAACAACCAATGGCTTAAGATATCCTAGCAGCTAGGAAAAAAGCAAGATACACCAGGGAAAGATATTCTTCAATATATTCCTCAGGGGCTTGGATAAAGAGACAAAAGGCAACCTCAAAAAATTTGCAGACAATACTAAATTAGTGAGCGTGGGTGACATATGAAGTGGCAGAGGCTTAGTCCAGAGGGATCTCGCCAGAGACGAAGACTTGGTCAGCAAAAACTGCATGAAGTTCAATGAGAAGTGCAAAGTTCTGCACCTACAGCACAATAACACCATGCATTTGTACAAGCTGAGATCTGCTAGCTGAGATCTACAGGTAAGCACTTCAGGATTATTGCAGATGCCAGGTTGACTATGAGCCAAAATTGCACTCTTCTTGCAAATAAGGCAATCCAGACAGTGGGCTACCTTAGAAGCAGCACAGCTGGCAGACTGAAGGAAGTTCTTATCACTATCCACTTAGCACTGATCAGGCTTCTCCTCAGATGTATTGTCCACATTTGGTACACAAGGGAGATGTTGAGAAAGTGAATGGGGCAATAAAGGTGGTCAGATACTGAGAGTGCATGACCTACAAAGATAGGACAATGAGGTTGAGTTTGTTTAGTCTGCTGAAGAGGAGGCTGTGCTATGCAAAAACCAGCTTAAACTGTGAATACTGGAAGGTGGCAGATAATTGTGTGCATGTATGAGGGATGGTGGCTGTCGAAAACTGAGATTTTGAACTCTCAAGGACAAACCTGCTACTTGCAAGCTGCGAATGGTACAGGCTGCAAAAAGTGAAAGGTCCAGAATCCTCCAATGAATGAGCCACAACACGAGCCAGGACTGCCAATTAGTATGCTGATCACACATTGCGCCCCTGCATATAAGCTACTTAGGCTAGGAAAACTGGGGGCTTAGAGGCCCAGAAAGCACGAGATGAACATCCTAGCTTGAGGAAAAATCCTGGAAGTGGTGAAAGATCAGAGAATCATAGAATAGTTTGGGTTGGAAGGGTCATCTAGTCCAACCTCCTTGGCAATAAGCAAAGATCCTGGAGGTAGGAGAGATACATGGAGGCAAATACCAGGCGATGTTCATGGACTTAAGCCAGCGATGTCGAAGACTGGTAGCTGCAAGTCGCTGCACAGAATGAAACCAACACGATTTTCTGTCTGAACTTCCTGCATGAGCAGCAATCTCTCCAATGGGAAGGGAAGATGGAATAAATGCAATAGAGGAGGCTGGGAACATGCGAGAGTCAGTGTGTAAAATAAACAAGTAGCATAAAAGCCCTAATCTCATCAGTTCTTAAGTAAACCACAGTACTCAGATCCACTATGGGTTGTTACTGACTGTCTTTACTGTGACAGAGGCTAAGGAGTGATTCAGTAGCAACTCACAAATACTTGAAGGACAATTACAAAGATGCTGGGGTCAGTCTTCTGTCAGCAGTGCCAGGTGACATAACAAGAAGCAACAGCCATCGCAACATACTGTAGCTTGGGAGGTTGGGGTTGGGTGTTCAGAAGAGTCCTTCCTTTTCCTTACCCAGCAGAGCACAGGATTGGTCCCCCTCTGCATCCTTGGGTGGAGTCAACAGGACAAAAAGAAAAGAGTGATGGAGTGCACTAAATTTTAAAGAGGACCACTGACCTGGCATTCTCCACGGGTTCTACACAAACAACAAAATCACTATCAATTTCTGTTACAAAAATAAACAATATCCATGTTCTCCCCAAGAGAGTCATGCTTTACACATCACAAGTGACTTACACAGTGCTGTATTTAGCTAATGAAACAACAGAGATTAAAACTAAAATACTGCACAGACTATAGTGATATGGGGCCAGGGCGGCAGGGAGGGCAGGGAGGAAGCAAGCCCCAAAACTCAGAAAAAGTATGTTTTCTTACCTTGAGGAGGTTCATTAGTAAATTTGATAGAAGACTGTAAAAGATTAATAGGAAACTCTGGGTGAGCCTCTGTAGTGATCCAGGTCCTGAAACCTTCACTCATAGATTCTGTTGATGTGATGGTGTCCATCAATTCACTAAGAAACTCCAAGCCAAGGTGGCAGTTCTGGAGAAGGAGCCATCCTCCATCTTGCATGCACTGATTTAACAGGCGCCTTGCATGGACTTCCTGGCCCTGACCCATTGAAATGGCACGACAGGGAACATTCTGGAAGGAAAAAAGAAAGTTTCTTTTATATATAGTTCTTTAGAATGATTATACATGACATATTGCTTTTGTATGTTCATGTGTAGTGACATTATGCCACAAAGAAAACCATTAATATCAATGGAAAGTGATTATACTTAAACAGAGTAAACAAAAACCCAAATCCCTCCAAGTTGCTCTTCCACCTGCTGAAAGAAAACTACACCCACTGGACATAATTTTTTTTTTGTAGGTCTGACAAAGTCAATGGGACAAGACAACTGAAATGGAAAATGTTCCCCTTCCTTTTCCCCCATTCCCCAGATAAAGCAGGACATACACACCACAACACAGCTGCCTGACTATTCTTTTTCCTATGATGTGAACTATCTTAAGATGGACAGATATTAAGGCTTAACATAACAATGCACAGAGTAAAGCCAACAACTTTGGTGTATTTTTACTGTCTGAATGTATTTATTTAATTTAACAGAGAACTGTCAAGGAAGCAGGCAGGATAGGAAAGATTGGTTCATATTAAGTCCTTCCCTAGCAAACATTCTGTATTGCTAATTGGCAGCCGTAGAGCTACTGATTCAGAGGATTCTAGTTTGGTGATCTGCTGGCTCTAGCTAGTTTTCTATTAGTTTTCTGGATTCAGAAGAGATGTAGCTTATAAAAGCAAACATAAGAATTCTGGAAATGTATGGAGTCTTTCCCCTGGAGGCTAAGAGAAAAGAAAGCCAGTGGATCAGAAAAACAGAAGATGATACAAGCTCTCCCAAGGGGATCTGAAAAAGACAAGCTGACTAGGTTGCAATCAGGGCCATACAAATCTGTAAGTAAAGTGCAGGCAGACACCTCTTGCTCATTGTTCTTACTACCCTTGTTCTTTTGAAGTAGTCCCCTGGCTTAGGTTCTCTCTGACTCCTACCAGGGAAGACCAGAATTATCAAACCCACTTGAGCATATTATTCTATATACATGCTAAGGGCAAAGGAATCGATGAAAACATTTTAGTTTCATGGACAGTTTCGTGTTCAAGACCTACAGCTGAATATCCCTCGTGCTGTGAGCAATGAGCTGTATAAAGACTTATGAATGCAGGCCTATCTTCAGCTGGCTGAGAGCTACAAAGGGTAGTCTTAAGTTTTCCTGCTACTGGGACTCTGTCACTGCGAAACAAAAAAGAAGTCATCCAGTCCTAAACAGCATGGACGAGGCTGCCCTACTTTTGCAGGAGAAAAAGGTTAAGCATATGGACAGAAGCTACACTGGGACATTTGGCCCTAGGGACAGAGAACAGACTCCGACCTGATTTTACTGAACGGTATAAATACAGCTGCTGTATAATAACTGTCCACACCTGGGCAAAAGATTTAAGAAGAGAATGTCAAAGATAAGAAAGCAGTTAAATCCTGCTCTCAGGTCAGTAAAACCTGAAATTGCAGGTAAAAGAAGCAAAGCTAAATAGTTTGTGAAATTGGCTGTGTGCTGGAGGAGCAAAACTTTACTTTTTCTAAGACATATCTGAATACACCTAGCACTCCCATCAGTCAAAGACTATGACTTTCCCTGCAGAGTGCATAAATATTCAGCTTGTACATTATTCCCTAACAAAGCATCTGCTCATAATTTGGTCTTCTCAGCAATGTTACATCTCAAATGTACAATCATTAAAGGTTATAGAAACATCAAGACAAGGTAAAAATATTTTTCACTATGGGTTGTCCTCATTTTACTCCTTTTGAAAGAACTGTATCAAAATATCTGCGTACAGAATGTTTCTCTCAATAGTGAGTCATACTAATGTATCTGTGTCATCTTAATACAATGCTATCCAAATTAAAATAGTATCATTTTAGTCACTACAGTGGCCCTGACAGTTCTGTTGAAGGTTCTGTGCATCATTCCCTGAAAGAAGAAACTATCTCTACAATAATAAAAATATCTGTTTTTAATGAAGTCAAAGTGCTAGGCATAAGTTAAATTTTCCCACTATCTTCAAATGAAAGTAAAGGGGGCAGAAATCCAACTAGTTTTAAGACAGAGCTTGCTTGGTTTATAAACGAGGTTATATAGCTCGGTAGTCACTGAAACCGTTTCCGTTTCTTTGGGAGAAGGCCATCTGAACAACTGAATTTTAGAGTGAAAAATAAATTCTGGTGACAAATGTGAACATTTCAAACTGCAGACAATTGATTTATATTGTTAATATCATACTTAGAGGTACTATGAGTACTGACAATTCATTTTAATAATGACTATAAATCATGCCTGATAAACAGGCCCAGCATGTCTTTTGGAAGTTTTCTATCATTACGAAAAAAAATTAAGGTATTAAGATACTTTGGAGCTAACCTATGTTAAGTCAAAGGTTTATCCTGGAAAAAAGCAGAGAAAGCTCATAGAAAGACAGGAAACAAGTACAATTTATTGACAAGGTAGCAAAATAAACCAAAAGCCCTCTTACAAATGTTTCAGAAAACCATAAATGATTTCTAGATATATTTTTCAAAAGTAAGAGAACTACTGAAGTGTTCCTCCATCCCACAATGTTAATATAGATTTTTACTTAAAAGATCTGTGTTTCTCATTTGACTTGCAGAATCTGGGTGGCTTTTGTAAATCTGAAAGGTTTCTATATGCTGTGTGGTAAGATCTTTACTTCAAGAGATCAGACGAGAACTTTACAGTTAAATATTACAGTTAACTTTACAGTTGACATTACAGTTGAACTTCAGGTCATGACGGCCTAGCTGATGTTGCCTTGTTCATAAACCATGTGTGAATAAACAAGTCAATCCCTTTAGCTCTTTTGCAACCTCACTTTCTATTACTTTACACGTGTTTCCTTAAAGCATGTAACATATTAAAACTCCCCAGTGCAATATACTTTCAGAATGAGAGCAAAAACTGCTGTCTTTTAATGGTCAAAATTACAGAGCACCTTCTACCTACCAGTACTTCTCCAGACAGGCTAAGTTCTTGCTTAAGATTTGACAGAATGGGAGACCATTTTGTTCCACTCCTTACAAGAGTGACTCTAAGTGACCCGCTGACTTCAAGTGACTCAAGTGATGAGGTTTGTGTCCCTCATCCCCTTACATTGCCAATAAAATAGAAATACTCAACTACTCAATGCAAGTCAGAGTTAAGTTTCAGTCATGTGCTTTGAATTGCTTTCAAAGGAGCCACTCTTTCTCTTTATTGATTACAGAAACTAACTCCTATTGGAGACAGGGTAAGTACCTATCTAGGAGTCCATTTCACAGGATACGTATGTTGAAGAGCCAAAAAGGTGAATATAAACATCATCACAAAGCTGACACTCCATTTGTATTACAGAATCACAGAATCACTTAGGTTGGAAGAGACCTTTGAGATCATCGAGTATTCATACCATAGGCCATGAAAACAGGAATCCAGTCACAACCACCTAATGTGTTTACTTGGATTTGAAAAGGAACTAAAAAAATTTGTGCATTTCTAGACTATAAATATTCTTGCAGTTAATTTCAAATCTTCTATGAGGTCAAAATGCCTCTCATATCTTAGGAAAAGGCAATAGAATATTTTTTGAATAGGAATAAAATTATTCTTCCAGTGCATCACTTCCAATAAACCTAAAAATCCTGCTCACCCAACTGCTGTCCTTCTCCCTGTCTATACTGTGTATTGGTTGGCTATCTGGCTGAAAGGTTTTTGGGGACAGGGATCACATCAACAACTTCAGAGTTAAGATACCTAAATTTAAACACTCAAGTGAGAGTTAGATCCTAAATTTAAGCACTCTTCATCACAGTCAGACAAATAAAATAAGACAGTCCTCATTTTCAAAGAGAATGAGTGTCTAAACTTTCTAATTAATAAGCTAAAGAGATTACTGGGTGTTCCCAATTTTGCAAGTCTTAGCGCATACCAAAACCCTGCACCTCTAAATGAAGATGCATTCTAACAGGGAGGAAAATTTATGGAGATCTACTGTGAATAACTTCTTGGGAAAATTATACTTGCATCTACATTGTGAACTATAAACCATAAAGCACAGAGTGCCTTAAAGTGATGCTATGCTGTAAGAAATGTTGAACGTCTCCATCAAGTAAACTGATTAAATGTAAGGGTCTCCAAATTAATTTTTCTTGTCACTATATTTATGATTTTTTTTCTGTATCTTCCTGTAATCATCATTATTGTCAGCTCCTACAGTGAATGCAACACAAGTATTGCTTTGTTCTTATAGCTAAGTACTTTCACTAAGTAATGAACTATCATAGTCTGCTGGATTAATATAGAGGTCTCACTGGAATTAAACAACTGGAAAAAGAAGGAATGTAACATTTCCATTTCCTCAGTAAATGCATTTTGGCTACTGGTCCAAAATTAACGTCCAGAGAACACTGATATGAATATAAAATCAACATTTGAACTTATATAAAAAGTGGAAATACCATTTCTAGTTCAAAGGATAGTTTTAAATGTCTTTAAGAGCTCTAGAAAACTCAGTTTAGGAGGGTACCTTTGACTTTGCAAGACGGTCTATATTTTCAGTCGGGTCAGACCCCATTGATAAAAAGCATGTCAAAGGTGTTCGACAGTCACTTTCAGTCCACATGGCTTCCATTTCAAGAATAAATCCTTCTGCATATTTCCCTCCAAGAGATTCTGCAATGTAGTGTCGAGCCTAAAAAAACCCAAACAAGTTACCAGAAATATATACTTTTTATGGTTTTTCATTTAGCGTTAATCACTGTTGTGGAATTTAGCAATAGTTACATTGGAAGGCAACAACTTTCTAAACTTTCAGTTTGAACTTTGGTGTACAAAAGTTACAGTCCACAGGAGGCAACCATTGAAATTCTCACATAGCAAACTTCAAACAAAGAAAAGAAAGAATTCTGCTCACATAACAGCCATCCTGTGAACATTGTTGCTAGAGGATGCTAAATGGTTTTTTAAAAAGAACTAAAGAAATCCATGCAGAATAGATCCACTGTTGGCTCTAAGGACAGCCCAGATATTGCTCCTAAATTATTGACTGCTAAAGCTTGGTGGATAGGCAAACAAAAGAGTTTCTCTATACCATCCTCATTCTTAGCTCCTCTAAGCATGTATTGTTGACACTGTCTCTACAGCATAGCAGATTAGACAGATCTTTCATCTGACCCAGTTACAATCTTTCATATATTTGTTGAAACTTCAAACAAATTCTCCTGTCCAGTGGTTATCCAATTCAAGTCTCTTACGCTGAATGTCTGCTTCTACAAAACACAAACACAGCTCAGACTTTATCCTTAAAGGTCAAACCTTCCCTATGCCTCTATTGTCCTCTTTTCACAGACATTTTCTAAAAGGACTTCTAAAGCTATCTTGGTGTATGAAACTCTTTTTTTGACTGACATGATTGTTCAACTGTGTTAACTACCAGCACAGACTCTAAGGCATGTATTATGGAGAGTAACACCCAGGAGCAAGGTGAACAGAGGAAGATGCCAGTTCCAGAAAAAAATAACTCAATCTTCCACTATTAAGTGTAATCTCTGCCCTAGTGAAGAGAGATAAAACTTTGTAACATGTGGGGAAACACAGTAGGGAAATAAGATATAAAGAAGATAATAACAAAAGGGATCCCCTCTTTCCTCAAAAATTAAAATAGTTAACAAATTCAAAACAGTTTTTGAAACCACTGTTCAGAGACATTCTTTCTCAAAGATGGTTGTGCAAGACATAAGATTATTGATAAACGAGCAGTAGCAGCTTTATTATTTTGGTCTGTTTAAATTGTAGCAGATGGAGCTCCCATACTTCTCTCTTTTTTACCAGCTGAAAAGGAAAAAGGATGGAGGGGGTCTTGTTGAAAAAGAGGTCCATTAAAAAGTGGTATCCCCTAAACACAACACAGATGCTATCACAACATGTAATGTGAAGTTGAGGTATTAAGGAAATCAGAAGTACTACTTTCCAGTGTAGCTAAAGACAAAAAAAAAGTGAAAAGAGGATACTCATAGGCTCATACACCTCTTTTAGACCTACAGAGAGAAGAAAAAGCCAAATATCACAGGCTGTGGAGAAACTGCTAGTCCATTGCAGTTGCTTTTATGGCATCTGCCATGACAGAGTCTTAACTATTACCTCCTTGGCATGGAGGATAAGTAAACAGTTTACCTGCTATTTTAGTGCACCTGTCATCAAAGTGAACTGTTCTTTTTCCACTTCTTCAGTGAAAAAATAGGAATGTATCTTCTGATTCACCAGAAGAATGCAACTGCTTTACAAATTTCATGACTCCCCTTTAGAAGTGCTACACAAAAGGAATGGTATTCTAACAGCTCCAACACAATTTATTTCATGTTTTGCAATGCCCTTTCTAATTCATTGCAATTAAATTAATTAATATTTCTTTCACATATATTTATTATAGGGTTTTCTATATCTGATTTGCAAAATAGCTCCCCCTGCAACAAATATTATGATAAAAACAAATTCAGAGAACGTAAGTTTGGAACTAGCAGTTCCACAGGCGATGCCACATGGCATAACCATTGTACGAAAGCATATCTTACTTGGGCAACGGTATGATCAGGGCACCAGCTACGGACAAGGAGCAGTTTGCGGAATTGATCCAGTAAGCTGTCATACCCATCAGGAATAATAGCTTTTTCAGGTGCTTCTTCATCAAACCAAGCTTTCCAAGACTTCTCATTCCTAACAACTTGCTCTAGAAGTTGATTAAAAGGGTACAAGCTAGATAACTGCACAAGATTAAGCCATGTCATGTCAAGGATCCACTTTTTTGGTTTTGGTTCCACAGAATTGAGATCCAAACTGGCACCTCCTGCAAAGTGAAGAGCATTACAGAGGAAAAAAAACACTGTTAAACAGAAAAATGACAAGTAATAAAAAAATATTTATTTCTATAGTTTAGGGAATAACAAACTTTGTAAACCAGGACATGGGGACGTAGAATTTGCACGGAAGAGTCATTTAACAAAGGTGGACTGGGGAAGTGGTCCCAGTGCCTCCCAATGTTGATATCCCAGTAATTTTATGCTGCCTTTTCTCCATCTGTAGAGCTAGAATAAAACTTGCCTACCTAAAAGGATACTCAAACCCAAGTCTTCAGACCAGGTATAGAAAGGACCTATGGTTAGTCTAATCTCCTTTCACCTAGACTACAGAATAAGAAAGCATGTGGTGCATTCAGTTCCAGGACGGTGCAACTTCAACAGCCTCCTAGCTCAACCACCACTCCAGCGTCATGCCCATTTGCACCTCCAACACAGCTGAGTCCCAGCTGAACATTAAATTGCTGTTTGCAAAAACAGAGATATTTGCATGGCAAGTACCTGACTGTACTCATCTTATCTCAGTACCTGACTGTACTTATCATATCTTGGGGACAGTGGGGTCCACCCCCATCAGATTTTATAAACTTTAGGAAAATTTTTCTTTGTCATTGTGCCCGAGTAGTGACATGCAGTGGTTGCATAATGCAAGGCAATACAACAATGTTTTACAACATGTAACAGCTTTCCACTTTTTTTATACTGGCACTTAAATGTGGTACAGATTCCTCATGAGTTCACATGCCTGCTCACTAGCCATCAAAAGAGATTTTGCTGACTGTCTCCAAGCTCACAGACATAGATATGTGGCAAGTCAAAAAAGAGGCACGCAGGAGAAAACTATAGGTTCTCTTACAAAGTAATGGACATTTTTTCCTCTGTTTTGCAATGTAAAACAGTTAAATATCCTCATCTATCCATTATTTTGATAATAAATAATCTATACTGCTCTTGTTTTGGAAAATTTGTCTCTTAATTTCTTCTTGGACTATATATACTTTCATTCAGCAGTTAAAATACTAGATCCACTGGAAACAACATATTGTTAGTGAAAGCACTGTGAGATCTGAATTTGGCCATTCACAGACCTATGTAAACAGGAACATTTTTAAACATTTTACCTTTGATCAGCGTCTCAAACTCAGCGTGTGAAATTTTCTTGGCCTGCAAGTCAATCTTCAGTGCCAGAAGCAATGTAAACAGGAATCTGTGATTTTCATACAACCCTCGAACTGTGTACTTGAAGACTTCATAGGTGAGATGCTCAATTACATATACCACCCTTTTTGCTGTGATCTGAGATTTCTGAGATCTTTCCACTGATAGGTCAAAAATGCCAAGGAACTGCCGTAAGGATGTTTGGTACATGACATTAACCAAGCTCATTTCCACAATTAGGAAATAAAGGATGCTACCACGACTAGCAACGGGCCGATACTCTTCACGTGCAGTATTGATTTTCACCTCTGTCTCCGCTGCTGTGTTTAATTTTTCACTGACCTTAAAATTAATGGAAAAGACCATGAAGATTAAGTCACACCACTTGCAATTTCTGCTGCACAAGTAAAAAGAAAAGGTCTTGATTGAGATCACAATGATCTTTATAGTCAAGCTTTGCTTCCTTCTGTCAGTGTTTCAACATAGACATTGCGTCTTCATGTTTTCAAATGCCAAGCAGAATGGGATTTGATTTAAACTCACACCTGCAAAGTATGCCTGGAATATAAAGCAGTATCCAGGTAATAGCTTAATTTTTCAACATTTTATGAAGAAAAATTGATAGTGTTTCTACTATTTATTTGTTAAGAAGTCAGATGTTATATAATGGCTCTGAATGGAAAAAACAAAACCAGAAAAAAAATTCTGTCTACAAATAATCTTTAAATTACAATTACAAAATGAATCTGCAATGCATTCAAAATTCACCTCTTCTGCTGTTGTTTTACTGATTCTTAGGACTTCTATCAGAGACTCATCTTCAACCAAAGAGCCCTCTGTACTGGTTAGACGGAATAGTAGATTATCTTCAAGCTCCTGCATTTTCCTCTTGTTAGATGTCACTTCCTCCATCAATTTGACTCTTTCTGCCTCCAGTTCCTGTATTCAGAAATTTTCCTTAGAATATTTAAGATTAATTCAAAGACAGATTCCTTATAACAACACAGAAATCATGTCATTTCATGCATGATAGATTGAGGGCTTTGCTGCTTTTTAAAGAAATATTATATACTAAAGTAATTTATATGTATATGGCATTTATTTGATTAATGCAACATACTGAGGACTGAAAACACATCAAAATTACCAGGAAAAGCTTCCTCATAGTAAGATGCACAATGCACTAAAGCTAGTTTCCAATGATAAGTAATAAAAGCCACATTACATGAAATACTTACTTAAAATTAAATCAGACAAAGAACTGAAAGATGCATTGTATGGATGGATTTTACATTGTTAGGGATGCTGACTGGATGACCTTTCCCATTTCTGACTTCTGTGATTCTCTAACTTTGCAAGATACATTCCTCTACTGCTTATTAAATGGGAAATGTTAAAATTATTATGTATGTCATATGGAATTTTTATGCTATTTCTACTAGACAGACAATGGCAAAGGAACAATGACAGACAAGTCAACGCAATTTCAAGTGAAACGAGGCATCTATACTGCAGTCCAACAGAGCTCAGGAATACTCTTGCTGGCAACCTTTATTTAATCAATCAAGTCAACCTTCCTGTAAGAAAAGGGTAGTTAATAATACCAGTCTACCTACACCTAGGCTTCAGTTTATTTTCATTCTTACCAACATGCCCAGTTAGAGAAAAAGGAGATGTAGAGAGTTATGCAGTACGGGAGAGGTTCTCCTGTATTTCACAGAAGAAGTGACAAATTTCTTTACTCTCAAAAGCTTCTTATTTGGAAATCTGTTTGTAATATATTCTAGGGCTATAGAATGTAGCTCAGTGAAAGCTCAACATGCTTTTAAGTATGTGCTTAAATTCTACTTAAGGATGTGCTTAGTTTGAGAACAGGCACCTCACCCATTCTAATCGTAAGCCTGTAAAGAGTATCTTTTGGAAAATTAGCAAGCATATCAGACGCCAGGCTTTTGTTTGCAAGAGGATTTCACAATTGCATTTGTAACATAGAAAATAGCTGCTCTGCACAAAAATAATGGCAGCAACTTCATGATCAAAGTGCAAAAAGAAGCTGATAACTTTCTTATAGTTACAGGAACAACCTTTAAAGCTGAAAAGAATAAACACTTCTTTGATTATGTATTTCATTGAACACTATAGCAATCTTTAAGAATGTCTTGGTTCCTTTAATCTATTACTTTAGCTCAGTGATCATAAACTTGTCTTCTTGTTTGCAATAGAAAACCTGTTCTTCAGATTCTCTGTTCATGCTGTCTTTTCTTTGAACAAAATTTATCAGAGCTCCATTGGCTCTGGCTATCTACACCAGGACATTCATCTCATATTGAGACAGAAGAGCCAGAAAAAACATGATTTCTTCGGATCTGCTGAAGGGAAGAAGTTTAATAAATGTTGATCAGCTGCAATCATGTCCCTGTGCAGCAAGAAATGCTGATACTAACCACTACCCTTGCAGGTCTCTTCAGCTGATATACAGCACTGGATAAATATTTTTCAGTGACTATATTTTTGATCCAAAAAATGCAGTCTAGGTATTGCTACATACATACAATATGAATTCTCTAACAGTTTTGTCCAGGAAAAAAATCCACAGAGTGAGCATTTCTGTGTGGGAAGATGAGTTTTACAACTCAGTTCTGTCTTGATTTACACCTCTGTCTCCCATCAGAGATAAATTACTTAGTCAGGATAGTCCAGGCCACTCCTGCTGATGCTGTTCAATTTTGCTTACATAAACATTCATCTACTGGAGTAAAGATTGAAAGTTTTTCATCCCCAGCATTTGTCCCACCCTGCTAAAGAATTTGTCCCACTCTTCTTCCTCAGTAACCTGCTGTTGTAGCTTCTCCAGTTTTCATGGAACAATTCACAGGAAGTTTGGACATAACAATAACTTCCTAGCCTCTGGTTGTGACCGTCAGACTGAAGGAAGGGCACTTAGATTCCAGTCCTTACTTCCACAAATGCTCGTCTGAGCAAAATGGAAAGGTGTTGGCTGGAGAAAGTGACAGTACCACTAAAGTGCATTGGTTAAAACATGCTTTGGGAAGTCGAAGAAGGAAGAATTAATTCCCTCAGGTAGGGAACTGCTCTCACATGACCAAGCGTGCCTGAGTTATTGAAAGCGGCAGCTCTGCTAATCCAAACCTTAATTTTTGTTACATTTCTCACAAAGACACAGTTATGAAATGTTCTATTTGAAATAAATAATTCATTCAATTTGATGTGAAATAAAACTCCTGTGCTTTCATTTTCATGAGAAAGGAAGAAAATATTTCATTTTAGTGTAATTGGACTGTAACATTCATGTATTTATTGGTATGACTGCCACAGTAGAACTTTGTCCCCATTGCCTGTGATGAATTGACTCCTAAGTTTTTGGATAACTATGTTGTTAAATTAGAACACACAAAAAGAAATAGGAATGATCTAGGAATTAAATTACTGGGGCTGATGTCTCAGATTTGATATTATGAAATAAAACTCTCAAAAACCAACTGAGAGAGCATTTTCTTCTTTATATTTGCTTCCACATAATCGATGGAAATTTTCGTAAGAACAAAGTCAAGTCAGTGTTCAGGGCTCCGTAAAACTCTCATATCTCCTTGTACACTAGAGCCTGGCTGGCAAAAGTAGTTTGAGTTCATAAGCATTTTTTCATGTAATTCAAATTAAGTTTAAAAAGGAATTCAGAAATAAAAGAGGTTTCTGACTGAACAAGGAGCCTTTGCTATATATAAAGGAATAAAGATGCTTTATGTATGTCATGTATATGCCTGTGATGTATTTTTAATGAATAATTTTCTTTCTTCTGTTTCCAAGGCCAGATCTTAAAATAAATGTTTAGGTCCCTCCATTCAATTAAAAACCTGCTCCACATTGTCTTTCAGCAAATCCACAAATCCCTAAGCTTTCATTCACATTTTTGTTCTTGCATTTGATTTCAACCAAGACATCCACTCATGGTGCAAATATTGAACAAGCCTTCCCTCTATAAAAATATTGCAAACTACTAGATACCTGTTTTTCTGTGAGGATGACACGGCCAAGGAGCTGATCTTCCAGCCCTTTCATAGTAACAGTAAAGTCAATAACAGTTGTTCTTGCACTAATTTCTGGAGTATAGGCAGGATTAGCCAATTTTGTTGTCATATAAAGGGTAAACCCCTTCATCAGATCTACCTCCTTGTCCCCTACTTTCACCTGAAAATAAAACATATTCCTCAATTTTCAAAAGATGAATGCAGAAAAAGTTATTTTATCCAGTGAAAAATACATTAACTCTTTTTTTACATTTTCATTTACACTTTTTAAACTTTCTGCTTAAGGAGTAAAAAAAAACAAACCACCCCATTAGTTCACTACTCATCTTCCTAAACGGTGTGAATCTTGGCAGTATCCACACTACCAGATACCCAGCATCTGTCCTATTTTTTAATTTCATGTTCACAATTCATCTTACTTTGTGTGCTGAACCAGATTTTATGAAATTTTTTTCCAAGATGTTATCTAGAGCGGGATCAAGTTCCTCTCCAACATCTTCAATTAACAAAGGTCGGCCAAGGGACAAGCAGTCTTCTACATGACTTCGGAAGAACTTGTGGTTCATAGCTGTAACCTAGGAAGATCGGTGCACAATACAGCATGCATTTGCAAGCACATAGAAAATAGTATAAAATCTATTGCAGCTTTCAAAAATTATACTCATTCTGGGACATCTACACAAATTATTACATTTTAGGGACCAACACTCACCTCTGATGAAATGAATGGAAGTTTTGCTTTAAGCTTAACAGAATAGGAGATCACGCTTCTTTATTGTTATGTATTTATTTACTTATCTACATATCTATCTAATCACTGTACTATTTTAACATCTTCTAAATATTAATGAATTTATGCTTAGAACACTAATGTGAACTAGGGAAGTATTAATAGGGTTCAGACAGGGAACCAGTGTTGCATTGGAGGCCTGGTCTCTCATCAGATGTTGAATTTCCAGTTCAGTTCCCATTTCACAATATAAAGTCTTAAAATTGCTAAAAATCTCATGGACTCCTTTTCATTTATTCAAATTTAATAAATGTAACATAAGCCTTTGAGATGGTAATTGAATAGCCATTCCAGGCATCTGTTAAGCCATGGGTTTGGAGCGGTTTTCTGGTTTTTTAACAGAAAAAAACCCTAGGCTAGATATGTTATTAAAATAAATCCTTTTCTTGCAGGCAGTGTTCTTTGAAAAAGGTATAATTAAAATATCTAGAGGCACATTACACCATTTTAAAACAGTATATTATTTAAAAATTAATACTATATTCCATCGCTCTGTACTTTAACTTTGTTATCACGTAAACATATGTATATCCACCAAAACAGCACGTTGCTTACATTTTTAGTCCAAATGAAACTGAGGGATGAAGTTCGTGTCTTAGTGACCAACAATATAACCCTAACAAGACGATAGCAAATTGCAATATCCATGATGTAAAGACATAATCTAAACACTTGGCTATTTAGAGTCTTGACAAATCTCTGTTTCTCCTGGACTTTACTAGGGGAGAACTCAGATTGTTCTACGACAGCCAAGAGAGGATGTCTAAAAGCCCATTTCTGGGCTTTTCTGACTGCATTTTCATCAGGAAAGCTTCCTCTGCATTTAGAGGCTGCATCTGTGTGTATTCAAAGCTGTGTAAGTTTTGAGAGTACTCAGCAGCTCAGGAGTTAAGCCCCATCAGGATTCACACATTTCATAGGCTGAATATTCACAGAAGGCAAGCCTGGTAGACATTTCTATCTGGCTTGTCAGTCAAATGTCATCATCACTTACAGTGTATGAATAGTGGGGAAGGAAGAAAAGGTATTTTAATCTACATCTCCCCATTCTGCTTTGGAGAGTGTGTGATATAAGGTCCTTACGCAATTACTGGACCAGAGAATGGAACCTGTGTGTTTGCAGCCCCCTTCCTCAGGCTGCCTGCCGGCACATGGCGAGAGCAACCACCTGGAGGGTGAACAGTGACAATTAAGGGAGGGAACTGAAGCTGCAGCTTGCAAGACACTAAAATTATTGGGGGAAAGGCTACAGCATGATAGAAAGAGTCAGTGTAGGTGCCTAACTGAAGGAGATTCACTCTTGCCAGTTCTGCGCTCAGCTTGGCAGCTCTCTGAAACCCTGAGTAGGAGATGCAAGTCTCAAAGAGGGTGGAATATAAGATCCACCCTTCTCTCTACTTCCTGTTGGTTGCTCACACTAGCATTTCTTGATTCAGTTTTGCGGGGCAAAAGTAAGGCCTGATGTAATTTAGAGGAAGAAATGTTATCTACTGTAAGACAGTAGATTTCACACAGTCACAAAATGCCTAAAATCTTCTGTGAATATAACTCATATGTTTTAGGAGAGCTTTTCATTATATCTTTAATAAAGGCATCCATTTTTCCAAGATCTTTGAATGTTATACATTATTTATTCTGTCTCTTCTCAGTCAATACTTTCCATTTCTAGCTGTGTTTCTACACCATTTTTAAAGCATCTTCCACTTACCAGAAACTGTATTTGGTGTGGGATTGAATGCTGGGCCTTTCTTAACAATGCTAGGAAATACAGATCTATGTCAAGCTCCAGAAGCTTAAGGATTTAGCTAATGACATCACCATGATGTCATCAGCTCTCTAGATGTCACCATCCTTACCTTCAATCTCAGTTTCTTTTTCTTATCCATCACTCTCATGTTGAGTGAAGATAGTATACCATAGCATTCATGTGATAATCTGCAGCTGTAGGATTGACTTGATTCATTAACAACTAACCCTTTAGTATCATGCTCAATTTGGCCTGAAAATATATCATGTATTTAGATCTTTATCATAACCCATCCTATTGTTATTGGTGTAACAAAACATGGCGGGTAGGCTGCTTAGAAGAGGAAAAAATAAAGGTTTGAATTAAATAGAAGACCCAGATCCCAATCAGGATGCACTGCTAGACAGAAAGTGAGAAGGGTGAATAAATTAAGCAATAAATATTTTTATCACATGCATTTAATCATCAAGATGCAGCCTAAATTTGGACTTTGTGTTTTATGTGCCTCAAAGACCACTAGATTTCCATTCTACCTCAGGTCACCATTCTTTTTTCAATTCCTCCCTTTTTCTTGTCCCTATTTTCCTCTTATAAATGCTGACCCTAAAATGTCATTGCCATGCAGCACCACCTGCCTGATCACGGCTGGTCTTAATTTTGCAAGTCAGTTACTTCCCTCTACGTTTCTCTTTCTCTAATTAATGAAAAGATTCATCACAAAAATACATATGGCATAACATAAAATTCCAGTTTGCTCTTCAAACTGGGAGATGACAAAACAGTACAAGCTATTTCACCTGATACAGATAGGCCACTGATTTTGCCTCAATCTTGTTTTAATTCCTGCCTAACTATATACAATAAACATCAGATTTAAATTACACATCACCGAATGTGTAATTTGATGAAATATGATGACAGAAAAAATAGTCTGCATTGCTAACTATGATGTGAAATCACACACACATAAAAATTATTAAATGAACTATTTACCTGGAGTCCATTATTCTTTTCTTTATTTTTAATCCAGATCTTTCCTTGACCTTGTGGATCAATCAGCAAAGGATATCTAGATGCCTTTGTGACAATGATGCCGTTCTGAATTGAAAGGTCATCATTCGGAAGACCCTGGAGGTTCCATTCACCCACTGTAGCATTGTCAACAAGCATACCAGTAAGGTTCAGGTCCTAAGAGAAAATATGTAATTACAAAATTAGTACCAGTTAGAGGAGGTAAATTGGAATGTTTGATTTAAGGTTTTTCTTCTTATTCTGATCATAATGCATGATAGAATGTATTTGGTAGTTATTGTTTATTGTTTCCTTTCTTTAAAGTTCAGTGCCTAAATCATTGAAGTTGGGCAATAATGAGAGTGAATTCTGTTGAGGCTTTGATGTTCATCAAAGAGTTTCAGAGAAACTCTGAAGTCAGTTCAATATCTAGTGACAAGCTGATTTTCGTATTGGCAAACTCTTTTCATGCTAGCTCAACAGGAAGGGTCTTCTTGGTCACAAGGGATTACTCCTGCTGTAAAGTTGTAAAGTTCCCTCCAAACGTGTATATGAATAAAAGACGGCTTTTGGGTGAATCACAGAAGAAAGACGATCAATAACCTTGAGCTATCATGGGAAGCTATTGTTGCTGTGGTCAGAACTCTTCCCAGCTCATATATTCTCCTAAAGTTTGATTTGCACATGTTGACTAATCTGCTTTATTTTATTCGCTATGAGCAGTGACTGGCCCCTCAAGAATATGTATGTGAAGAAAAAAGTGCTTAAAATCACAAACCAAGCTCTCCAAATTAGAAAAGTTGCTTAATAAAGACGTGAGTTTAAAAAGAATAAAATTGAAGAGCTTTTTTAATTTGCTTCTTACAGTTTTCACTCAGGAATTCCTATTTGTAAGCTTTCTCTACAAACAACATGTTTAAAAAGAAAGGAAAAGCCTGCAACTCCTGCAAAAAATCACATAATTCAGCATTCAGAGAGCAAAATTTCAAATACTGTGAGATGTGATACAATCATGAGAGTTAGTGACGCCAGTGGTTGCAAGGCTCAAAAGATTTTTTACCCTTTTGATTTTATTACTACTCTGATTATTGAGGAATCTGGAGGAAGCAACACAAACCATTCTCAGAAGACAGAGAAACTTTAAGAATCCAATTTCCATTTAGGAAAAGGACAGTAAAGCATTTAATAGCCAAAATTGTCAGCAATTGGAACCTAAACACATATTTAGCTCCTCAAGCAGATGAGTAGGGTCTAAACAGCTTTGAATTTTTTCTTACTGCAGCAGGAAGTATCAGTCACTGTGCAACTCTGAAACTTAGCTAATTTAACTGCCTAACTACATGGATAGATAGCTAATTTAAACAGATGTCTTTAAATTGTTATGTCTAAATGACTCATACACCCACAGCCAGTTAGTCTGTGACCAAGTAAGGCAGATGTTAAGCTTTTTGCTTGAACCGCAAAGCTGCTTTAATTCCTGTCGTGTGAAGTATCAAGAGAAGCCCATATGCTGCCTTTTGTGAGTGCTTAATTCACTGGAAAAAATTAAAACTCCCTTCTATACAGTATCATTGAAATCATAATGCTGTCTTTAACAGCACCTATCTAAACAGAATGGTAATTATGGTTTGAAACTCATTAATTATGACATTCTGTGTCTAATCTGTCCACATATATATATATTAAAAAAAAAGCAACAAAGAAAAAATCAAAAAGTATTCCTCAAATTTTGAAGGATGCAGCTGAGTAGTAATGTGGTCAGAACATCTTCATAGAGGCAGAATTTTAATCCTTTATGTCTCGCTTTCTAAGTACATTATACATCTGAGTTGTTATCCTCAAATGGTAAGAATCTTGACAGATATTCCTCAAGGTAAGTAGCTACTAAGAACGTTTTGTACACTGACTTTGAGAAAGAGCCTCCCTGGGATGAATGTAGGATAACTCCCATAGCACACAGGTAAAGAATCTTGCCTGAGACTGTACTGCTACTGGTACTTTATTAGTAAGTCCATCTTGGTCTTACACATTACTTATCATCAGAAGCTTTCAAAGAGCTTTGCTGGACAGGTCAGAATCCTTCATCTTTTGTAAGTCATAGCATAAATTGGGCTGGGCTGTGAGGTTCACTCTGTCAGGTCAAGGTTAAGCACTGTTACAAGAAGCACCATGCACCACCTAATGTCAAAAAAAAGAATCACAAGTGACTTCTATGAGATGAACAGCATGACAAACCTCTCATGGCAAAGAGGTCTCCCTAACACAGGTTTGGAGTGTCAAATCCCCCAAGAACCTAAGAAGAAGATGCAGCAGGGGTACTAATCTACCCTCACCTGTTTCACAGGGGTACAGCCACAGCTGTGCACAGGTTGCTCACTTGCTCCCAGCACATTCCAGCAGCACCCGCTCTGTTAAAATCTTTCACAGCTGAGGACAGGACCCATTTGGGCTTAATGCCTCCACTCCTGTGCTGAGAGTAAGAGAGGCTCCCTAAACTATTTCTCCAACCTTTACGGCTGGAGAAAATGTACACAGGTATTTACAAAACCAAGCGGAAGACAACATGAACAGATTACTCAGAAAGACAGTTTTGATTATTATGGCCTAAATTCTGCCTTCAGCATGAAAATGTCTTCCAGGTACAAGGAAGAACATTAGACAGACCTCCTAAAAGTCATAGAATAGGAGCAAGGCTGCTGCTGTCCACCAGGAAAGCCTATGCACCAGAACAGCTGCCAGGTGCGGCACTCCTGAGGCAGGTAGTGGTAAAAGGAAAGAACAAGATTCACGTAAAGGAACCTGCCCTCTATCATAGTCCCAGCACCCAGGCTGGTCACTTTAATAAAGGTGGCATATGATGTGGCAGACAACTGAAGCTGCATGATGGGACTGTAGCTCGGCTGCATTTTGGGCCATCTCTGCCTGCACAGACTTAGGTCAATTGAGAAGCTGTAATGTCAGACTCACTGAGAACAGCCTCACTAGTGACAAACGTACACGGATTTAAGAGCTTACACTGGAGCAAGCTGAAGCAGTGTGAACCAAGCTTTACAAAATCCAGGGTTTTTTCAACTTAATAAATTCAACAAGACACTTCAAATTAAATTAAATGGTGTGGCTACACAGCAGAGGGTACAACAGAAGCATATTAATTGATAATACACAGAGGTGTAGAGGTGATATTTCCTAGTTCAAAATGTGCAATGGTCTTTTCTATCATTGGGTGTAAGAACATTTTTATGTCAGTCAAGAATTAATCAAGCTACACTAAGAATAAAAGTGCAAAGCTTTCAAAAAGAAAAACTGTTTGGTTTCATTTTAAATATGTTTTCTAGCAAATGTAGATTATTAAAAAGTTCTACTTAAGTAACCCTAAATGAAAATAATGAAAATTTTTATTCCTAGTTTGCTGTGTTCAACATTTAATATACTAAGAACAGTAGGTTAAAGAATTTAGGATGTAATATGTCAGAAATACAAAATATATCAAAAATCTTTCATTCAAATTCACCCTTCATATTCTTCATTTACAATTCAGAGTGAAAAGTGAGTAGCTAGACAGAGAGCAGATTTTTAGTGTTGGCACATGAGACTGTAGGTGGTAAAAGTAGGAACAGTGTAAATCTTGCTGGGTCTCTGGAAGCTGGTTGGGACATAACTCCCACCCAACTGAGAAGCCACAGACCAATCTCCCCACCTCTGTTCCATCCTGTGGGCCTAACTTGGGAGCTGCTGCTTCAAAGACTGCCTGGAAAACTACAAGGCCACAGAAATACCAGTTCTGGGGTGGTACTCTCAATCACATATTCAGAAGTTATTCCTTTTAAGGAATGTTGAGAGAGACAGTTACAACTAGTGTTTTATTCAATATACATATTTTCCACTTTCAGTAAATGCTCAATATGGCTGATTTGCTTGACTTTATGACTGAAATTAAGGACACAACATGGCATTTTCAAAAAAAAATCAACTATGGGGGAAAAGTGTGGCTACCTGACGGAACCCCTTATGATAAGGTAAATCTATTTTAAGCCGGTACATTTTACTTAGTTTCCCATATTATGCAATTTCCTCTCAAAGCAGCTGACCTCAGAAAGTATCTCTCTCAGATTTGACAGAGCGATAGCCTATATACCAATCTTGCAATGCATGACAGTATAAAGAGGATCTTAAAACACATCTTTTTAGAAGCTCAGTTGTCAACTGTTCAGATTTTTTATATTAATAATTTGATGGAATGTAAAAGCCTGTAAATAATCTTCCAATTACGTACTTTTCTGGAACAGAATGCTCTGAACATCATTTCTCTGCAAGGCAAAGAGTAAGATCAGGGCAGAGTGTGAACACTTACATTACTGTATGGAATCTTGCTATTGTCCATCTCTTTCTTCCACAACTGGAGCAGCAAATTCCTGTACTCCTGATTGAAAGGTCCAGAGTAAGAGAGAAATCCAGTAGCCAGAAGAACATTGCCCACTAAATTTATAATTTGATTTTGAAAGTTTTTGCTGCTTGCTGTCCAACGAAGCTGTGTGTAAAAGATTATAAAGAAGTTAGATTAAGCAGGCAGAAAACTAATATGAAGGTCTAACTTATGAATTTATCTCTTTCTGGTAAATAATCATTCTTCAAACCAGGAGTATTTTTGGCTTTAAATCACCCTTTTCAGAAGTAGAAGTTTGCTTGGAGGAGATGGCAACCACCTGACCAAGTGGAGAAAAAGCATCTTTGTCAACAAGCTGGCCAAACCAGTAAGAAGTGCTTTAAAGGAGGAACAAAGTGGGAGAGAGATGATGAAAAACAATCGTGTGTGGAAGTAAAGGACTGGGCTGGCAAAAAAAATATGTGGGGTGATATAAACAGGAGGGACCTTGTAACCAATAAAACAGGGCTAACGAAGGACCACCCCAAGTATATCCACATAAGCCAAGAAGTGCCTACCAGACAGAACGATGGGGATAGCTTTCATACTGCTTCCGGGAAATTAGCACAGCTGGGCATTTCTCTGAAGTGCTTGTACACTAATGTGCACAGCATGGAGAACAAGCAAGGAATTAGAGGTCTGCATACAGTTGCAGCATCATGATCTCATGGGGACCATGGGGACATGGTGGGAAGGCTTCCACAACTGGAGTGCTGCAACAGGTGTATACAGCCTTGTTACGAAGGACAGGCTGGGAAGGTGAGGAGGGGAGTTTTCTTTTATGTGAGAGAACAGTTTTAATGCATGGAGCTATGCATCTGAGACTCTGGGATGGACAATGAGTCAGTTGAGAGCTTATTGGTCAGGATCAGAGGGCAGACCAACATAGGTGATCTTGTGTGTGTCTGTTACAATGTCATCAGGAAGAAGTACATGACATATTTTTCATACAATGGGAAGAAGCTTCACATTCATAAGCCCTGGCTTACACAGGGGACTTTAACCACTCTGGTATCTTCTGGAGGGACAACACAGCAATACACAAGCAATCCAGGAGGTTTTAAGGCATGAACTGAGAAAAAATTTCTTAGCACAGGTAACTGAGGATGTAATGAGGGAAGGTGGTTTGCTAAACCTCAGACTTGCAAACAAGAAATAACTGGCAAGGGATACAAAGGTTGGGGTAGCGTTGGCTGAGAGAACAGACAGCTCAGGGAATTTTATCAATGTCTACAAATACCTGATGGGAGGGTGTAAAGATGAAAATGCCAGATTCTTTTCAGTGGCACCCAGTGAAAGGACATGGGGCAATTGACACAAATTGAAATACAAGAAATTCCAACTGAACACACAAAAACCTTTTTTAAAGTGAGTGTGGTCAAGGACTGGAATAGGTTGCCAAGAAAGACAGTGGATAGCCAAGAAAGAAATTCCAGGTTGTGGCATATCTTTAGAGATATTCAAAACTCAACTGGACAATGCCCTGGGCAACCTGCTCTATTTGACTTTGCCTTGAGCAGAGGAGTTTCGATTAGATGATCTCTAGAGGTCCTTTCCAATCTCAATTATTCCATGATTCTGTGATTTTCTGAGTTTTGCTGATTCCTTCCTCTCCAGATTGCTGTTCTCTTCCCTTCCAATCACTCTACATGCAATCTTGGTCAGGACCTACTTGTTTTAAATTTAGAAAATAGACGCTTAACCCAGTGTCAGTTTTGCCCAAGGCTCCACGTGCCATACACAGGCTTAATTTTCTGTCTGAATTTTCCAAAGTAGAATGGAATAACAGCACATAGAAGACCTCATAGCACAAGGCTTCAGAAAACCCACAATAAAGCACTGTAACTTCCTATTTTGGTGTTGCTTTTAAATTGAGAAATTCACTGAAAAATATGATAGAACATCTAATATATTTGACTGATGCATTTTGAAGTACAGCTATGCAAACAAATGCTAAAATCCTGGCCTCACAGGACTCAATGGTTGAACTCAACAATTTTGACTCTGAAATCAACCAAGGAATTATCAAAGCAAATAAACAGACAAGAAAAAAAGAGTATCCCGCTTCCTCTGGAAACCTTCAGGCTGAAGCCAGAAAAATCTGCAGAGGAAAAGTAAATTTCAAGCTCAGTGCAGAGGATAATGATTAGTCCATTATTCTGTAAAAGGCTCCAACAGAAATCTGAACTTCAAATATAATTCAGGAAATTAGTCAAGCTTCAAATTCCTATTCTTGTATACTTGGTGAGAAAAAGAGAGTAATCCTTCTTATAAATATTTTAGGGCAATTATTTAGGTTAAGCCTAATTCTTCTTCTTACTAAAGCTAAAAGGAATTTGGCTCCTTGGATTTAAATCTGAACTTTATCCCAATACGAACTGTATGATATGACATAAATCTTCACACAGAATTAACTTAACACGAGAAATTGTTTCACTTTGTTAGCTACATTAAATTCAAGCAAAAACCAGACATATAAGTAAAATAAAATGTCATGTGATAACAAGATGTCACCATGCCTTGAATTTCTTGAGCACTACTAATGATCATTACGGAGTATTCTCAAAACTGAGCACCTACTTTGTGCTAGAAACCTACTCATATGTGTTAGTACCTTTTCTCCACCTAATCCTTCAATCAGAGCTGTGGCGTTGTTCATCTTCCTTCTGCATGCCTCAGCATCATCAAGTAAGGCCTGCTTCTCTTTCATAGCAGTATCATACATGGCTTGTACTTGATCCAATTCCATTTGCTTCTCATCCAGCTGAATTTGTGCATTATTCAGTTCTATTTGGGCAGCTGCAAGTCTTCCCTCTTGCAAGGCTAAATTTGCCTACAAGCATTTAAAAGCAAGGAGCAGTTAATATCTATTATTTGGCAAGAGCAAGCAACATTCATTTAATGGCATATGTTGTAGTCCATTGGGTACTTTAAAAATAATATATGTTTAAGATGACAGCATATTTTTTCCCTTTTTACTTTTCAATCTAAAACTGGAGCACAAGCATAACATTAAAGTTATTCAATGCAATCTTAAAATGTTTAACAATATTTCATAATGATTTATGGATCACACAATGATCAACAATTTGAAATCAGAATATACTTGAAATAGGTTATACTAGATATATAAGGCAATTCATACAATGCTTTCTGTAGTATATTCTCAGTGCAAAAGAAAATAAAGATTCTCCTCATAGATTATAAAATAGTAATAATGATAATGATAATACTCTTCTGCTCTCTTTTTCCATCAATTAGTTCTACAATAAAAATATAACAAATGCATTTTTTGCTCCTCTGTAAACTACAACTCTAGAGATTTTTCTCACATCTCTAGATAAATTTGAATGAGTTGCCAGTCATTTAAATGTGGCTTCTTAACTTGTATATTCCTAACAGGGGGGAAAAAAAAGTGTTCTGTGAATTCAGAATGTGTTTCCATATATATGTTTGCAAAGGATTAGAGACTGACAAAGTTCTTAAGAAATTCAGACTTACAGAAAAAGGTTGCTTCCATTTACCCTGAATATTTAAAACACTTGTTTAAATATCAGGTATCTTATTTCTATTTTTTCTGCTATAAGAGTTATGAAGATGGAAACCAAAAATCTGTAAAAACTGTTCTATTACAAATATGAAACTTGACACTTACATTATATCACACCAGAAGAGTAACAGTACAAGAAATCTCTGGGATGACTCTTAGTAAACAGTATAACCATGGGCTGGGTTTTTACATCAGATCTTAACTAAAAATATAGATTTAACTCTCATCAAAATATGCTAAAATCAACAATTTTTTCTTGCTTTGCATAGGAAAAAAGAAATAAAATATAGAGGAACCAAGATCATATTTTGATAAAAAACACAGCATGAAGACTGGTGGATTTCAAAAGACAGGTCTGTGAGCAGGGAATTAGAGAAGCATATATGTACTAATCAACAAAGTAGTACTGCTTTACGAGTTACACATTAGAGAATAGCACTGTCAGCAAAAAATTCATTTACTGTAGCCACCGTGTCTGTTGACAGATCCTAGAGATAAACAAATGTTTTATAATGGAGATAAGCCAGTGAAACGGCTGCTCATAAAATTCCCATCTTGTAAGAATGCTGAATTATTTTTACCCTGCTGTTTATCAAAGAGCACGTTAAACAGCATCTCCTAGAAATAAACACTGCTAAACCAGCGAGTCTTGCTAAGACTCAGCTAAGCAGATTTCAGAACCACTGCTGTCATGTTTTAGTGAATCTTGGACTATCAGGAGAAGTTTAAACAGTAGCAGAGTTTTGAGTAGGTGATGCAGTACTAGTGTGTCCTGCACTGGGGGAAAGATGAGGAGGGTGAGGGAAGAACAAGAGAGAGAGACAGTGCAGGGCTTTTTCTGGATATTAATAAAAAAGGCTTAATAAGGTAACTGCTTTAAAAAGATCCACAATAAGAAGAGGAACATAGACATCGAGTAAATCTTACACCCCTTCAGATGCTGGGCACCCCACATCATGCAGCATCAAGCAGAGCCTGTATAGGTTTTCCCATGGCATGCTGTGCAAAGCAGATCCTGTCCATGGAGAGAAAAGTCTCTCTTTTGGGTATTCAAGCTATTATAAACTCCTCTTATTATTTTGTCTTATTGAAGCAGTTATGTTATTAAGCCACTTGTTGTAAGGCCTTTCTTACTGAGATCCAGAAAGAGCCCTGCACCAGCCCTCTCCTTTCCACCCCATCCCCAGCCCCCCTTCCCCACTGCAGAGCATCCTCTTATCCTTAAGCTCTGTGTGGGCTAAAAATGGGAGTAAAACAAAGTTATGACATATTGTTCCACCCCCAGCTGATAAATAGTGAGATTAAACAGGGGACAAGATCCTTGGAGAGTTGGGAAGAAAAGCCTAGGCAGAACAGCTGGAACAACAGAGAACTTACACCTGGCTGTGTGAATTCATATTTCACCTTAACATTTATCACAGCAGGATGTGAACCTCAATGGAAAAGATTAGCCACGTGAATCCCCGGTACATATGAGCAATATGATGCCTTGTAAATATGAAAAACAGACCTCTCTGCAGCAATAAACTACCCAGAAAGGTGCAAAAGATTGATAAAACAGACTTTCCAGTTCTTAAAATCTCTCAAAAGGCTACCAGCTTTGAAGATCTAGGGACAACAAAAAAATATTTCAGATGAGTATAAAAAAAAAAAAAAAAAAAGTACTCTAACACAAAAAAACAACCAAAAATTATTTACACAACTTTATGGGATCTCTAGAAGACGATTTATGATAAGAAATTATTTTACAGAAAATTTAACAAAGGTTTTCATCTAATTTTAGGGTAATCATAACAAAGTAGTAATACATTTTGGTATTAGTTTGATTTGTAGGTTGTTTAATCACATGTGATGAATAATGGTTGGTTGCACAAGAATGGCTGCTAACATACCAGGATGACCAACCTATGTGATTCCCAAAGGTAGGAAGACTACTTGTTTCAGATTACCCTATGAAATCATCACTATTTGCTCTCTCCCTGTCTTTCTTTCCAACTCAGTTTTTCAAAATTACATGGATACAAACACTGGTTTTGTATTGACATCGCTGGCAGGTTGGCTGGCAGCTTCCTGTGCTTTGCCATGAGAGCAGGAGGTATGTTCTGCTGCCAAGGAGACTCTTCTGCACAAGAAGGCTATTACAGCCACAAGCAGCTTCACAGAAAGATTTCCAGCCAATTACAGGTGAGAAGGAAATGTGTCTCCCAACCACAAAGAACCACTGTGGCCTTTTTAATTTTAGTGGCATTGCTATGTGAACAAGCTTCACACCCTGCGTTTCATCCCTCTGAGTCACACAGCAAAGCAAGGATTCACAATGTGTTCCAGTTGGATGCAGTGTGAAAGCCTGAATAAATGGATTTTATGTGAACGAATCGTGAGGATTTGGGACATAGGTGAATTTGATCTCATAAATGTTTACAAATACTTAAAGGGAGGGTGCCAGGAGGAGGGGGCCAGTCTTTTTTTCAGTGGTGCCCAGTGATAGGACAAGGGGCAATGCGTACAAACTTGAATATAGGAAGTTCCACCTCAACATGAGGAGGAACTCCTTTACTTTGAGGGTGGCAGAGCACTGGCACAGGCTGCCCAGAGAGGCTGTGGAGCCTCCACCTTTGGAGACATTCAAAACCCACCTGTACGCCATCCTGTGCAACCTGCTGTAGGTGGACCTGCTCTGGCAGGGGGGTTGGATCAGGTGATCTCTAGAGGTCCCTTCCATCCCCTGACATTCTGTGATTCTGTGACATGAGATCCACGCTCTTATCTGCACTCCTGGAGAGGGAGGCTATGCTAGAACATGCCTAGGTTTGGGGACAGCAGCAGCTTCAGCCTTTTCTCAGCATTGGCTTTGTGGGGAACCACAAACAGACAATCCTCTCAAATTCCGCTCCAGTCAGTGCCTCTGCCTGCTCTCTGTGTCTGGCTGCACGGGGGAAGTACGGAGATGGTACCTGTGCCAACAAGGGCCACAGACTGAATTGTTAAGCAGCTATTTTGCTGCCTTCTGAGGACTTCATAGCAGGTGGTGAGATGATCCTGCCCCTTTCAGCCTTTTCGCATTCCACATAAAACCAGCACAAATAAACATGTAATTATAGTCCACAGCTATACTATTAAATTAAATATGCCCAGGCCGCTTCTCTGGCATCCAAGTTAATCGGCATAAAGCAGCTCACCTTAAGCTCTCCCAGCGTCTAAAACAGTACAGCTGCATGTAAACAGCCTCGTGGAAATGGCCCTTGGACCAAGCTAGTACCTGAAAGGTACCCAGATATTGCTGAGAAAATGCTGCATGGCCAAGAGCAAATTCACACTAGGGATCATTCTAACGATTTAACAGTGCAGATGATCACTTTCCAGTGTCTAGAAAAATTTTTAATTTATTAGTATTGACATAGCCATAAGTTTCTCGTTGATTCATTGCAAACTCAATTTTGCAAACTAGCAAGTATTTCTGGCCCTGGTCCAAGAAGGCATTTAAATAAAAATGCCGTTTAAATAAAAATGCCTTCTCCATTAAAAAACCCTCACACCATTTAATGCTATGCCCGGTCTTGAATGGAATGCTCAGACCAACCCCAAATCACTCTGAAGACCAGCTGTTGCTCAGTAAATTCAGGAAATGTTACTAGAAGTAGGAGAATACATAAGAAAAAAAAAAAAAGCAGCTGAAACTTTAGACTTCACCATAGGGAAGGAAGATTTGGAGCTTTTCCAGTATCTTTCTTGTTCTAGGAATTTTAGCTTTCCAAGTTCATTGTTCTTACAGTCTAATTGAGCACTCATTACTGCTGGACCAGACCAGAAGGCTTCCTGTACTTGGACACTGTGACTCTGCTCATGAGCCTCTGTGGGTGTGCTGTGTGACCACCTTTGCCTTTTACTTCAGTTCTGTCCCGGGCACATGGTATCTGACTGACAACTCTTCATGGAAATTGTCCTGGTTTGAGGTAAAACAGAACCAATTTTCTGTTCAGTAATTTTACTTTTAAATTAAGTCTCTTCTAACTAACTGAACTCTGAAATTATCAGCGTATTTTTAAGACAATAGTCTGCTCCCAGAGTGCTAAAACCTGATTGTTTATAATTTATGCCAAGGCATGGTGTGCAGAGAGGCTCTTGCTTATATTTATTGCGATAACAACCAAGGGCAGCCAACTTTGTTATTTGCCCCCTTGGAAGCTCAGAAGAGGAAAAGCGTAAGGGGTCACACCTGCAGGGAGGAGCGGACAGGACAGGTGACCCAAAACTAACCATTCAGTCACTGGGTATTCCATCCCTTCTGGATATAACTGGGTATTCCATCCCATCTGCCTCATGCTCAGTATAAAAGCCGAGGCCAGCATTTGAGTAGGACAGACTGTTGATCTGCTGTCGATCCCGAACCATGCATTCCTGAATCCAGATCCAGAATCCAGTTCCTGTCAATTGCTGAGTCCAGTCTGGGACTTTCCCAGTGCCTGCCAGTGACATGATCGTCATCGTGGGAGCTCAGTACGGTTTTGTATATGTTGTATATATTTCATTATTTTCTTTTCATTATTTTGTTAGTATTTTCATTAAAATAGTTCAGGTTTTTTTAAACTCATAAGTCTCTTTTCTCTCTCTTCCTTCCAGAAGGGAAAGAGCTCAGAGAGCATCTGTCATTCATTTAGGTGCCAGTCCAGCCCAAACCACAACAGACATGCAATCGCAAGCTGCTCTTGTCCCAGATTACTTCAGATTTTTCACATAGACACTCCACTGGTTTTGTATCAACTTTCTCCGAGCCTCAATATCATGATAAGCTTGGATTCATCATTATTTAGGGAAACATTACAACAGTGGCAAACACATACACAGGTTTTGCAGACATTCCAAAACCAGTGTTTTCACTTCACCAATCTAAAAAATGTATACACATATACAGATGTATACATATATATATATGTACAAATGCTAACCGATACATGCAGAGGGACATTAATAAAATCGTGGCTTCAATTTCTTTGCTATCATTGACCATTCTTTGGGATTAAAACAACCTTTGAAAGGCACAGAGATCATGCCTCTTATCTGCCGTTCACAGCCCCTACTAGCCACTGAAAAATTCTCCATTTTCTCTGTTTAGTTACATGTCTTGACTTCAATCTGTGTTGTTACGTGATCTAATCCTCCACTTTACACCCCAGGGTATATGCTTTCCTTCCACAGTTATTGTGGGCCTTGAATTCAGACTTGAATGCTTGTTTTCCTGCCCGGTGGGCATTACCTTGACAAGGACATGCTTATTTAAATGGATGACCATCAAATTTTGATGCTCCTTGACTGTTACCTCTTCCTCAGGTGCAAGATTTCCTCTTATTGCCTACTGTGGTTTTTAGAGACAAGTGAAAGCAGAAAAGGCAACAAGGTCTTATATTTAAAACTGAGTTTGACAGGGAGAATCCTCAATATCAAACAGAATTTATAAACTGTAGACAAACTTCCCTTGATCACCATAACAGCCTAAGGAGAACTTAATTAAAATCACTGGAGACACATCTAAGGGAAATTATACCCCTCTACACAGCATTTTAAAAGGAGACTCACAGAATCACAGCAAAAGCCAGGGCTGCTTCATTCTGCTGTTACATTCTTCAACTAATGGATAAAAAGCAGATGGTGTTTCAGAACTATCAGGTTAATCCAGCAGGCTTGTAGGTAACTAGGTAACAAGCTAGAGAGGAAGAGCTCAGGGTCCTCCTGAAGGTTGATAGGAAAGTAGTACACAGATGGTGACCACAGCACTAGAAGCAACTACACAGCATTGTATTTGGTTATACTTTCTGTGGTTGATTCTAACTAATGACCCTTGGGCTGCAGGCCACATATCTAGAGGATGTAGGTATCCATTTCTAGGAATGAGTTAATTTTTGCACACTATATTTACTAAAATATAAGTCCCTATTAATTTGTTTTCGCAAGTTGTCCCATTTAAGATAAATGAGGCACTGAGTCTCAGTTAAGATGCAATTTAAAATTGTATTGGATGGATTTTTTAGGTGTTGAAGGAGGTTTATCTCCTAGAACAGCAGTTAGGAAAAAGCAGCTTGATTAATTCATTCAGTAAAACTGCTTTTAGCACTGGATGATTTAGCCTGTGCTAGTACTTTACGCAGTTTAATTGTACATTTATTTTCAATTATTTTCTTAGTATCACTCCAGTGCTTCCTGCAATATCTCCTGCATACTTTAAACACTTCCTCCCTGTCATCTTCCATTTTAAAATATTTGTGACCATTGCTATACCTGACAATAGGCACCACTTTGCCAAGAAATGCATGCTCAGTTTTTTATCAGCTACAGTGTGACAAGAATGTAAATACTTGAATACAAAGTTAAATTTATATGTAACCTTAAGTCATATATATATTCAAATAAAAACTGCAAGAGCACTTTTGCAGCTTTCAGAGTTGCATCTGCATATAAAGCCACTATTTCCTCTAGGTCTTGCTCTCTTTTATAGCTCTCAATAGCCACATTTCAAATTCTGTTTTCATTAGTGAACATCCCATTATTTGAAAAGGGAATTGCTACTTATATATCACAGAAATATAGTCTTCTCTACCAGTTACTTGAATCAAAAATATCATGCTTTTAACAAATTTGAATCAGATCTGTCTAGATATACTAAAAGAATATGCCAAGGGTTTTGAATATACCATTGATACAGGGGCTTATACAATAGGAGACTGAACATAACTACAGTGGAAGCATAACCAATTGAATGCATTTCTTTAGAAAAGAGCCATAAAATCCCCTGTAGAAGTAATGATTATAAATCACTATACAAATATTCAAACTCCTTTTTTTTCAATCTGCTCATAAATGAAACATTTCCAAGACAATAAAGCTACCTGTAGGAATGAAGACAATGGTAGCTGATCCATACGTACTGTAATTCAATGTTACAACAGAATTCTACTCCAGGAGTTCACTTCTTTTATTATGTATACACTCACATGTAGCAGTTTGACACTCCAAAGTTTTAGAGAACTGAATTCCAGCTAAGTTCATTAAAGAATAATTCTGTGCCACGCATGATCTCTCCTCTCCCAGATTCTACTAAGACCACAGTAAGTATGCTCATTCCCAAGCCAGGAGGACTGAGGAAAAGTTTTCTTGAAACCATAGCGCCTGGAACCAAGTCTGGGAGCAGAGAAAGTATCAGATCTGCCACTTGCAGATAGCCAGGCTCTCTAAAGAACCTGTGTACTGAAGCTCCCATTGAAAACTGACTGCGTTCACACAAGTAACGACTGTACCACAGGGTAGCTGTGTAAAGGGAAAAACTTGCCGGGACATATTCAGTGTGCTTGACTTCACAACTGGATGTACAAAACAAGAATCTCTTGTAACTTGTGATCTTTCTTAACCAAAATAACGCAACATTATTTCCACTCAACTACAGCCATCCCTCAGAAAAATAAAATAAGCAATACGAAATACCTTAAGAGGAAGAACTTCTTTATTAATACCATAGAAGTAAGCCATTGCTTGTGTCCATGAGCAAAGACCTGCTACATTTCCACACACTTTTTTAGCAGTCTCAAGATTATAATCCTCCATATCCAAATAAGGCTCTAAAAGCTCCACAGTTTCTCCTGTAATTGAGTCCTAGTCAATAGAAAGGAAAAAAAATTAAATGGATTTTAGACTAAAGTCTGCTTCACAGAAACATTTTTCTTTTTAAAACCATGGTGCTGCCACTTCTTACAGAAGAAATGCACAGAACAACACTGTTGAATTTCACTCTTATAAAGGACAGAAGATTCGTTGGTTTCTGTGAACTCAAATGAAAACAGCTCCTACTTCCATTGCAACAGATTCACTTGAGTTTGCATTTAATACCCCTATTTCACCCATAAGATTTACAGACATTACTTGTACTCGTAACTCCATGACAACTTAAGCTGATCTAAGTTACTGCTGTTACAGCACTGTACCTTCTTTCCTCTCCCCCTCAACCAGATGTTCTTGACCCATCTTTAATACTCTCACCAATGCTCAGTGAGCTAGTTTGGAAGCTAATGAGACGGAAAACTACCTCAGAAAACTAGGGATTAGTTTTCTTCTAGGCTAGTTTCCTGAACAAGCTCACCATGGCTTGACTCACTCATCAGGCAGCAGTGTGAACACAGCTAAGGGAGTCAAACATGCAGCCTTAGGAAGGAAAAGGGTGAAACTGCAAGGCACTGACTTCACTTCACTGAAGCAAACCCTTTTCCTTAGCTGTAAAAGCGATTTCTCTCAGCTGTTCCCTTCATTATTCCAATCTCAGATTTTTTCCACCCTAACCAATCTGTTGAGAACATAAAAAAACAGATCTTTCATGATGGTGGTTAATATATAATTATGTAAGTGTCAGAAGAAAATGGAATTCATCTCCTTAAGCAATGTAGAAAGTAGAAGAGCTTATACAGGGTAACAATGGTTGCCTAACAATAGAGGCATTAAGAATCTTCATTTTTTTGGGGCAACGTATTAAATGCCTTTCTTTTAATGCATCTAAAAATCATCTTCCATTCACAGTCAAGCAATATACCCTTTTTCTGCTTTTCTGCTTTTCTGCATAGCAGAAAGGACTGTCTTGTACTTGTCTGATCCCTAGCTACTATAATAACAAAGACATTCATTATATTATTCCTAAGATCAAAAATGGTTATGTTTTCACTATGTGAATTTGCTAAAATGTAAAATAGTGCTGGACAAATATTTTGATGTTTTCATTTTCCTACTCAAAATTATGAGCTAGCAAGCTGGCAAAGGTGAAGCAAAGACCAATCAGCCGTGGCCTAAATCTCTGTTCAAGAGCTTGAAAAATGTCCTGCTTTTCCTTCTAAGTAATGAATTCTGAACCCAAGGAACTAGTTCATCCACTAATCTCCCGTGCCTAAAAAAATTATGAAAGAACAGAATTCTCACAAACAAGCAGTGTAGTCTAATCAGAACCCCAGACATGATAAGCTTTCGTCTCATATATACTTAATCTTAGAAACCAGAAACAAGGCAGGAGGACAGCATATGAAATACCTCATCGGGGATAGAAGTAGACTAGTGTTCTTCTCCAGATTCATCAGTAGCACTTTCTGCAAGAATTCAGTACCACAGGGGTTGCTGTGACTCCTGAGTAAAGTTAAATGTGTTGCAAACTACCAGCAGGAACACATACACTATTAATAAGTGCCAAAACTGGAAGCCTCATTAGAGAGAAGCTTGAGTAAGGAGTGCATAATTAGTCCCCATTACCTTAAAGCTACTCTCCTCTTTCTGTTTAGTGAAGATAGCACATGGAAAAGTGACCAGATTGACAGCCCCAGGAAGAGATTGTCTACAGAGGTAGCGTGAGTTCCCACATGGTGCCCTGTCAATATGGCTCACTGGGAGAAATGGCTCCTGGGCAGAGTGAGAACTGTGGTTTCAAGCCCCATCTGCACAATAAAAACAATCCAGTAGCTTAGAAAAGGCATCAGCAGAATGGACAGCTGAAGAAGATTAAACAATTAGTGTACAAATGAAAGAATATGTTCTGCAACATTGCAGAAAACCTAGGTTTTGCCAAAATCTGCTTGGTTTTCTGGATTTTAAAGTTGCACCATGATTCCGCCATTCCATATTCCAGCCTAGCTCTTTTTCTGGTCCAGCTACCTGTGACATCTTCCTTCTCTTCCTTGCAGAGAAATTTCCCTTGTCTCACACTTTAGTGAATCTTGCTGTAAACGGGACAAGTTTCTGTCCTGACAGAAATAAAAACCTGTGTTTGCTAATTTTTCTTATAGTTGATATGAAGGTTCTCAGTTCATTCTGCATTTTACTACTTTTCTAGTGAAGGAACCCCCAAAAGTTCCTAAATATCTCAGTATTTTTCCTGACAGGATGCTCATATTCTTCTGTATTTCCTCCTATTTCCCCAGCAGATAATTCTGGAGACAGACTTCTAGAGTGCTTTTTATGTAAACAGGCCTGGCAGCACTGGAGATAGTGAGCCATCTGAAAAATCAAGAGTGAGTCCTTTTTAGTCAAATTCCTACTGAGAAGCAGGAGCTGCCTGAATAAAAATAACACTAAGCTTCTCAAGATTTGATCTAGTCCTTGGGATACTTGTGCCTGACATCAAAACTGTGTGGCACAGGAGAAAGATTACTGGAATAATGAACCATAAAAATGGAGAGGAATACAGTTACAAAGGCATCTACAACTATAGGTACACAAAAGCCTCATCTGTCAAACTGCCTTTGAAGGTAGAAGACACTTTCACATCATCTCTAAAGGTAGTTATAGGAGTAACAGTACCACTATTAACTTCTTACCTTCTGGAAAGTAAGCAACATGCTAAGAAATCCTGAATTATTCATTAGCTTCAGAGCCTCAGTCCACGATGGCTTCACACTTGGCCGTTCTTGATCAGGTGTTACTGAGTCTATTTTTCTTTGGAATAAAAGTAGCACACAATCCATAATTCGCATTATCAAGTGAGGAGGTTTACCCAGTTTGCGAACAGTTGCAATGTCAGAAGGTTTTATTGTCTGAAAAATTAAAAAAGAAAGCAAACCATTTATTTAAGCATTCACTTGGTGGTAGAGAAATATGTTTTCTGGGAGGACTGTGCATGCAATGCAATTGCTGCGGTTTTTGCAGGTCACTCAAAACCAGTGCTGCAGAAAGTCCTCAAAGGTAGTACCACTCAATGGCTGCTTTATTACCTGACAGCAGAGGAGGTACTGCCCATCCTTCCTCTGCACTGCCTCAGTTTTCAGGATGTTTTCCCACAAGGATTAGCAGGTCAGTGCTAGTCCTTTCAATATGTTTTTTTTTGAAGTCAGACACATAAGCCATAATATTAGAAATAACAATCATTAACTGCATGCATGTTCAGAATATCTTTGATTCTGACCTGCAGGGCTGCCTCAGCTTCTTCCAGTGCAGGTCTTGCAGCTTCAAGCTTCTCTTCTGCTGCTGCTTTATCAATGGCAATGTCATCCACAATGGCCTGAGCTTTGTCTTTTACCTTTTGCACCTGCATTTTCACCTTTTCGGCAGCTTGGGCTTTCATAGTTACTTCCAATAAAACTTCATCAGCTTTTTTTGAAGCTACAGCCAAATCTTTCTCTTTCACCACCAACTCTTTGGAGAGCTGGTTTACTGAAACCTCAGCTTCCATCAGTTTTGCAAGACCTGTGTTGAACATACTCCATTTTAGCAACAGGAAGACCTATTGAGAAACCTCAGTGAAGCAATCTGGATACTTAAAATAAGTAATTCAGATTCGTATTATTGGAACCCCAGTGTGTAATTCCACTTGTTGAACACCAAAACTAAGCAGGGGTAATATCTATTTGCTATTTAACTTTTCTTTTTTTTTTTTTTTATTTTAATGGGTAAGACTTCAGAATCTGTCACTTGATCAACTGTTTATATTCTTATACGTGAGCGGGACACTAAATATTAAACACACATATTGAAAAGCATTAGTATTGTGAATAGCACTCAAGAATTATGTGTGCAATTTCAGAAATCCATGAGGCCATAGAAGTACTAGACTGTACTCTGTACAAAACAAAGAGGAGGAACCTCGCATCCTGAGCAATGTAAGTGAAGACACAAGGAGACCAGGCTGAGCTTCTAAATTCAACATTTCATGAACATCCAGATGATATGGGTGTAAAAGAAACTAAGGATTCTTTTGTAATGCAGTGCTCCAACATTCTTATCAAATGACAAGAAAATCACCTAGAAAAGTATAAAAAT
The DNA here is from genome assembly GCA_013398295.1 of Chionis minor. Taxonomy (NCBI): domain Eukaryota; kingdom Metazoa; phylum Chordata; class Aves; order Charadriiformes; family Chionidae; genus Chionis; species Chionis minor. The sequence continues at coordinate 273,021 of VZSF01004846.1, forward strand.
CCTTATCTATAAATGCATGCATGTAAATGTAAATGCTCATATTTAAAAAAAAAAAAACAAAAAACCACATATGTTCCTTCCAGGCAGCCAGCCACCCTCTGCCTATGGAGATACATGTACATAGCACAGTTCTACAATTGCTAACAATGGGAGAAGAAACCATTTAAGTTCACATTCACTTCCAAACACCATTCAGTTTCAGAAACTGTTTACTTGTGTAGTGCAATATTTTTGAAATTTTACATTTGGCACATAGCTGTTTTTTTAAAAGATTCTTCAGAGTGACTGAATCTGAACATTTACTTACCTTCTCTCATATTTACTTTTAGTATGCTTAAATGTGAAAACTAGGATCTCAATAGTGCCTTGACATGCATACATATCAAAGCAGGAGTTTCAGGAATTTTAACTGCTAATTAATATTATTTCCAAATTTCATCTGCAATCTGCAACATTCACAAAGTTCATTGAAACAAAACCTCCATATATTTTGTAATCGCACACAACACAGTTGGAAACATAGGAGTTTGCTTCCAAATGAAAGTGAGCTCACAATTTAAATCCATAAGCTAAATCTCTACGTGTCTAAGAATCTACGCTTTTACATTCTTTTGCTCAGACTCTTCTTAGCTTTTAAAAACAAAAAAACCACAGACAAACAAACAAAAAAAAGAAACTGATTTTACAGTACCTGTTCTCATGCGTTCAGACAAGCTTCCAACATTGGCAAACTTCTCTTTGTAAATAGTTTTGTAGCCTCCAATGAAGGACAGGTAAGATTTTGGAGTCACAAATGTTCTTCGCCTATATCGTTCAAAGTATTCAACACATTTTTCAGCTACAATATCTTGAAATGTTCCCATGGTGTTAACAACACTTTGTTTCACTTCATCTGTGCACTCAATATGGTAGGAAACTAAAAAATGCTGTGCAACTGCTACAAGAGCATCTTTAGGCCACCGCTGGAACCAGTCCATGGTACAGCCTGAAATCAGACCTGGAAATTTGAGTGCACGAGTTCTGAATTTTTCCCCAACAGGAGAAAAACAAAGAACCACATGCAGGTTATTACGAACTCGAGCAAGAAAGTAATTATAAAGATTTTCACCAGTGGGAGTACGCCTTGGGTACTCCTTCTTCATTGCTGGTATCAGGTCTTGTGTGATTTCACCTATTTCATCTCGTGCAAAAAGATTTGAAACTTCACCTGAAGCCAAAACATTGTTCATGTACTCGAGAAAAGATTCATCTCTGATTTCATTGTCTGTGAATATAAAGACAATGCCCTTTCCTTTTTGCCCAGCAGTGCGGTACAAGATTTTCAGATCATCCAAAAGGTTATTGGTGGCATATGTTCTGGGATAGAAAAGGATTAAAGAAAAAGAGACAAAAAAATTACAGATCATTTTAGGAAGCATCTATCATCTGGCTCAGCTTCCTTAAGGCAAGAAAAGAACTACATATGAAATTAATACCATATCTCCTGGTTTCATTTTTTTAGGGTTCTTCTCTTAAACATTTTCCCAAAGTGAATGACCAGTACCACAAATCATGGGAAATGAGGTGAAATCAATGCAATAACATGCTGGAAAAAGAGATGGTAAGAGAAGTACTATATCTTAGGTAATTATGCTGCTTTGCATCCCTACAGTCTGCAGGCGTAAATTCTTTATTAGAACTATTGGATTAAGTTGTCAAGTAGGTTCTGATACCTGTCATCATTACAAAAATACAGCTGGATTATCTTTCAAAGATATTGAGAGAAGGTTAAAGGGAATCATCATTAAGTGATGAGAATAACCAAGACTGAGCTTTTTATTGTGTTACTTGGTTTAACTGAAATCAAGCCCCACAAATGCTGTTTGAACATTACCACTTGGGCTGATCAACTCTGCTGCAAATTGAGACCATGACTAGTTCTTTCATTACACCTCTTATAGCTGGTGCACACAAGTAAGATTCAGATGAAGTCCACACAGATTCAACAACAGATTTCAGATTATGGAATATAAAATGAAGTAAAGTAAAGTTCATAAAATGGCAAATTGTGCCCATTATGTTCTTAGCCAATTTAAGCTGAAATTAGGAACCTCTTTTCTTTGAAACAAGTTTCTTACTTCCAAGAGTCTCTCCAAAGTCATAAGTAATACTTGCAATACACACATGACCCATTTTTCAGTATTTGAAAACACTACTTTATTTTTATATTAAATACTCCATGCAGAAAGTCTGAGAGTTATCTCCCAGCTCCATCTTACCACTGGTCTATAGATACCCCTAATGGAAGCACTGAAGAACTTGTAAAAAACCTAACTCTTCAGTTTGCATGGGTCAGCTACAGTTATTACAGTGATTTGTGGTATTCTCATAAGAACATAAGAATTTGTCTACTGAGTCAGAACAGTAGCCCATCTAGCTCGGTACTCGACACTGGCAATGAGAAATGCTACTGAGACAGAAAACATGAGCCAGCATTCTCTCTCCACTGCTCATTTCTTTCTGCCCCCCCCCCCCCCCNTAGGAATATTAGAAGGTATGTCCATCTTGTCCTGCCGGTATCCATTTATGAACTTGCTGATATTGTCTTCCTCCACAGCCTCCTGGGGCAAATTACAAAAGATGACTATCTGTTTTGTAAATACCCACTTTCAGCGACCTTCTTTTAGCCCACCTTCAGCTAGCTTCAGCAAATGAACATTTTCCAAGTGACAGAAATATTTATTTGCCTTATCAATGCATTTTGAATCCTGCAAGTCTAGGGACTCCATTCCATGACACTACTCTTTCTTCTTTCCCTCCTTCTTTTGTTCACACGGTTCTTTCTTTCTGCTTCTGGGACACAGGAAGAGGCTGAGATATGTATGCATTTCTCTTCTTTTCATCAGAAACCTCGTAACATTGTTCAAAGACCTGATATATCTCTCTAAGGAAGATTTCTCAGTGTATTGAGTAGTTTGCAGGGCAAAATGCATACTGCCAGCCCTCAGTGCTCACCCCTGTAAACCCCACATCAAAAGGAAACAGGTGGAAGGCAGTGGTTACTCCAAGTCACTTCAGGGAGGTTTATATGTAATGCCTTCCAGATAGTTAGGTGGCAATGCTGACCAAGCCTTGGAGAGATTTCTTCCAACCCTCTTGTCAGGAATGACAGGGACAGTTTCAGGACAGCTTCAGAACAACACCCAGAGAATAAAGACAGAGAAAACAAGCAGTCTTGTGCTTGTACTCTTTCTCTGCCTGCCTTCCCACAACTCTTTCTCCCTCTGAAAAGAGACCAAGTAACCAACCAAGAGACCAACTTAAAATACAGGGCTCTAACTTAAATTTAAAAAAAAAAGTGCCCCTCTAAAATTTCTACAAATTGTTAAATTCCAGAACTACCTACAATTAAGTAATTGATAGCAGTTGTAATAATACAGTCTGGGTACATAAGAGTCTATAGAAAAAGTTATTATTTCCCCTGGTGGCCATCAGCATTTCCCTACTATGCAGAGTACATCAGCAGATTATTCCATGTTATCTTTTCTGCAAAATGGTATTTTAGTGGGATTTCACAGTGGTACATTGCAGATTCAAATGCTGAAGGAAACACAGATTTCTTGTCAATAACATAAAGGCACCAAAGGAAAGACCCAGGATCTGTCATCTATAGACTGTGCATTTGCACAGGTGCTTTTGACTGAAAATGCAGTTTACAATGAGGGATAGAATGTTTGATAGGTTTGCATTCCAAGTTGCTTCCAACTGGCAAATTGAGGAGCAAATATCTATGTACGCTGCATTTTGTTACCTTGTCAAAGTAATCTGAAAGGTCTCATATCCAGCGATATATGACGCTAGTCTGGTCAGACTCTGTTTTCCAGATCCACCCACACCCACCAACAATGCATTTCCTTGTGGAGTACGAATAATCCGTGATATTTTAATCAAATGGATGATTGCATCCTGTGTATTGAGAAAAAAAAAAGGGATGAAAAGATAAAAATAATATAATGTGTATTCATCTAGAAGCCCATCACTGAGCAATTGCTTCTCAACAGCCAGATGCCTTCTCTGGAGCTTGTGCCAAAGAGTCAGTGCTGTACTCGCCAAAATCAGTAAGAGATTTCCCCCTGACTTCACTGGGCAGCAGGGCTTACCCAAGAAAAATGTCCTTGTTTAAAGCTCACATGAAGCAATGTCATATGCAGGGTTTGTAGTCGGCAGAGTTGAGGGCATGCTCCTTAGGGGATGGAAGGAAAAGTGGAAAGGATGTGGATTAACACCCTCCCCCAACCTTTTAGCTGAGCTATTTACAGGCTCTCTAAATAGGCTGCCAAAAGTAAAATACAAGTACACTATTGATATTTCTGTATTTATCATAGAGAAATAAGTAATTTGCTAAAGCACCCAGTCTGAAGTTGAAGAAAGCATCGTGCATCAAGAGACCTTTGAGGAGGTAACTTCCAGAGGTGCAAGATGACATTCAGAATGTGCGCTGTAAAAACAAATGAGTCATGCTTTGCATTATGCAAGGCAGGAGAAAGAAAGCTGGGAACTGCAAAATGATGGAATAATTTATGGGAGTGAAGGCAGATGGGAGACAGCAGCATAGCGTTATAGAGTTTATTTGTAAGACTGGCTGGATATAGGGTTAGCCATTCTGAGCTATGTCCAAGATAATTTGACAGAAACATTCAAGATCCATGTATCATTAAGTGCAAAAGACTGGGCAATTTTTGTATTAATATAATTACAGGCGTTAATACCTTGAAAAATACTAAATCCATCCTTGATCCTCTGATTGTTTCATTGTATTGTTGCATGAACATCTGTAATCTTTCAGCCAAATAATCCAAAGAAGGGATAAGCTCATAAATTTTAGGAGCCTTGAACTCTGCATCATCAGGTTCATCTCCAGTAGCTTCTGGAACATCACGCAAAAAATCCACAAAGTATAATTCTGTGGATTCATCTTCAAATAGATTTTGACCATGTTCTGCAGCAGCAATCTACAACAATACATTAAGGATTGCTTTAGTAATGAAACATTTCATTGACCTCTTTCTTTCTGTGGAAAATACTTGAACATTATTTGCCTACCTTTTTCATCATATCTTCAAACCAGTTTTTATCACTTTGGTTGATGAACCTGTCTGCAATAACACGTCTGCATTCATGCTGGAACAATGCTATCAAAACACTGATGCTCTGGCAGACTTCAGAAGTAACCGTAAGTATTCCTTGCCAAATACGACTGAGGTCTCGTAAATTAAAGATGTAATGAAATTTAGCTGGAGTTGGTAACATCTACAAAATAACGTCGTAAGCTATATTCAAATAACTACTAAATAAAAATATTTTCTATGTAGTATTAGACAAATATAGAAATTTTCACAAACTTCAAAATCAATATTGCATTAAAGCAGAAATACATGTTTGGCATTTAAAAGGAAAAGGTAAAAAGGAAGAAATGACAGCAGCAATGATCAGCTCTTTAATTTCGCATAGATTTCATTTGAGTTTCTTTGAATCTTTCAAGTCCCAGGAACACAGACTGAAGGGTAGCCAAGACAGGTTAGTGAACAATGGCATTAAAGGCCACAGTAAAAGTGTCAGCATTGTTTAACCTGTGGCGTTGCTCCTGCCATTTCTTCTAGATCATTTCTGTCACTCTCTTTTGTCCTTTCCGAGAACATGTGAGGAAAACTTCATGAGGAAAAGGAAAAGTAGATGAGGAAAAGCAAAGAAAAGAGAACAGGAAAATGAGGAAAGAGGACTGAAAAAAAATGAAGAACTTAGCAAAAGCTTTATTTTCTCTGGAGGCAGCTAATTGCATTAATAAGCACCATTTCTGTTGAATATACTGCTTAACAGTTGACTAGCCAATAGTTTCACTAGAACTCTCCAGTGAACTTCACAGAACTCTCTGTGAGCCATGTTTATGTCTACAGTTGTGTTGTTTGGGAAATTCTGACCAACCTCTTTTGGACTACAAAATATCATTTAGCAAATCCCTGTCTATCCCTATCTTTCCACCACTCTCGTCCACTTTTTTAATTAGAAGATCAAATTTGGCACACATTTCTATGCTGTCACTTTAGTCCTAACTGTTCAAAATTATTTTTATACATAAACTTTATTTTCTACTTCAAAGCAACATTTGCTTAGGAATTGCAGTTAAATGTTTTCACAATCTGTTTGAAATGGAAGAAGTAAATATTTAGAATTTACTAAATACCAGATTTCATTTGTTTTGAACTGATTTCCTGTCTGCCAAATTTGACTTCTTTCCTTTAATTCAGATCTTTCAAGATTCTCACAATCCCAAACATCTTTATAGAAGATTCCTATCTAACTTTTAATTTATGGTTCCTTATACTCTTGACATTTTCTCAACAAGAAGACACCTAAATCTTCCTATCGGCTATGATGACTTTACTATAATTACATAATGTAGTTCTTGTGTTAGCTATAGAAGGCACTGCATATGATTAAGTTTTTAGTCAGCTAACTAGGTGTTGATAGCAACAAATTCAGAACAGAGGCATAAGCCAGCAGTTATACATACAGGTCACAGCTTCACAAAATGAAGTACAAACAGACATGACCGCACAAAAGACCTGGGTCTTGTTGCTTTGTCATGGTAGAAATGTTTCAAAGGCTTCTTAACACACATAATTTTACCTTCGCTTTTGTTGCTTGCCAAACCTTTCGCGTTGTAGATACTAATGCTGAAGCCAGTTTACATATTTCTGCCGGGAAACCTCGTTGTTCACAGAAATATCCTTCAGCTATTGTTTGAAATATTTTGTCAACAGAAGAACTGGATGGCAGTGTGCAGTTGAGGATGGTGAACTGGCGTTTCAGGCGCTGTGGGATGTCATTCCTACCTCCCCCAGGGTGAATCATAGCGGCTACAAATTGGATGTCAACCACATTCGTGAATTCTCCTGGCTTTTCCAAATTGTAGAAACCTTTCTGTTCCATCAGCTGTCTTACAATCTCATTGGTGATCTAATTATTGCGAAGAAAAAAAAAAAAAAAAAAAAAGAAATGGAGCAGTTAAATATTTCAAACTTCTCAACTTAAAAAAAAAGAGGAAGTCTCATGTATAACAAATTAGTAGACAGAAGGAAAGACATCTCTTATCTTTCTTAATTTCAAGTATTCTGCAATTTATAAAAGCAATTAATAAAGTCATGAATTTATTCAGCAATTTATAAAGCCATGCAACATATTATGAAGCAATCTGATGGAGTGGATTGGCTGCATGTAAGTATCACATGCTAAGCAGTTGTGGACATGAGGTCAGACATTCAGATGGATTTCCATAATATCAGTTTAAGAAAATTCAAGACTTCAAAGTTTCAAGACAGACTACATATTCAGATTGACACAGGCACTTAGACAGTGACAAAGAATGGTTAGTTTAGCACAAAGTATAGTCACATATTCACTTGTATAGAGGCAGAGGGAGAAATGGGTTACAGAGCTATACCAGGAGCAGGAAAATTAGTTTTTTTCAGCAGTAATTTTTTTTTTAATTTAAGTCAGATTTTCAAAGTACAGGTTTATAAGTATTCATTTATAGAACCTCAAGATATCTCACTAGTCTTGTATGTCAAGTGTGATGTTAGATTTCACCTAATATAACTGTACTTTAAAGCCCAGAGCAGATGGAAGAAGGAAAGAGTCTCCTTTCCCAGCCTGGTTCATAGTACAGTTAGTTTGGAAATTCTGCAAGCTCTGTGTGTAACCAAAACAAAAGGCCTAAAAGCTACAATTATTGCACCAAGTGGCTTGATGTTGACCCTAATCTTTTGGGACTGACAGCTTATCGTTCTTGGAAAAACTGACTTAGAGAAACTACTTTTAGTAGGTATACTTGGTCTAGACCATATTATGATACCTTTTTCCTCAACTTTCCTATTTTTGCAACCCACAGATCAGCAGCAATGGTAAGACCACCAATTCCCATATGTTAATATTTTCCTTTTACCTGATCACCCCATTCATTAATCACAGGCATATTGATGTCATCTATAAAGACAGTCATTTTCTTCCCTGCTGGAGGACCGTATGTGGTGCCCATTCTTTTATCTATGTAACTTTCTATGCTTCTTTGAAACATATTCGGCAGAGTTGCAGAAGAAAAGTTTAGGCATTTGGTCAAGTACACATCAGGATCATACTTGCTTGTGTAATCCTGCAAGATAAACCAATTTTAAGTAAAGTGCACCAGTAACTCCAGATGGATTCAGCCAAAGGGAGATGCAGATGCTCAGCAGTCCTGCAAAAATCAGACATCTACAAAATCTCAGTCCTGCTTTTAACTTCAGAATGTCAATGGGTGGCTTAGTTAAGATAAATATACCATCTGCAACCTGAAATTCAAACAAACTCTCAGTTAATGTTTTGCATAAAGTTTCAAAGTATTAACATTTATAAGCTTTTAACAGACTTCACTAAGTGTTACAACAAGTAGACATGTGACAACTCAAGATGAAAATAAACTTTACATTAGCAATTGTCAGAGTTTTTCTAAATTCAAGCTATTAGTGATGATCTGTTACAGCAGCCTGCAAGAAACAAGTAAAACCCAAATCCTTTTTCACTTTTACACTACAACAGCGTATCATACAGCAAAAGCAGTGTAAAGGAATGGTAGTGTAAAATTAAACCCAGCTACATCACATTTACTGATAGTTATCCTCCCCTAATTAAGAAAGGAATCCTTGGGTTTATGAATACATACAGTTCCCACAGCTGCTGCTGATGCCCTAAAGCAACAAAGTTCCACTTTTTGCGTTTAGTGAGGTCTTTTTTAATAGAAAAGTAAGAAAAGAAAAGTAAGCCTGGAGTCACACCAAAGCATACATATAAAGCATGGGAAGTGTTTTGTTTAGCAAGCATCCTGGGACATAAAAACAGTATTAAAAATTCCAGATTTCCAACATTATTTCTTTTTAAAGATTTAATTCTTCCGCAATGATGACAAAGTTGAGTTTCATTTAAATCCTTATCTTGATAATAGGATTGACTAGAAATGTTCCCATTTTGGTACCTCAGAAAAACAAATCTATATCATTGCTGATTAAGTGCTCTAAGAACATCTCCAGCGAGACATACACTCTGTGAGACAATAGCAAGGAAGATACAGCTAAGCCCCCTCAAAATATTTTGACTAATAGCATTAAACCGTTAATTTTGTTGATACAATGTTGAGACAATGATCTCAATTTAAGAAAAGGTGCCCTTCAGAAATAAGTTATTCTCAGACATCACACAAATGACAGTCTACACAGGCAATGTATACGCAAAAGTCCTGTATTTGGTGCGAACTCTTGACAACTGATGGGTTGGTGCAGGTCACTGCTCAGACCTCTCCTCAGGGCTCCAACAGTTTACGCAAAACTAATGTACCAGGTGCAGGTGCCCAGGTGCTGGCAGTGGGGGCTGTGGGGCAGCCCCTTGCGAGAAGAGGATGGGGCTTCCCTACGCCAGACACAGGCAGTTCCAGCTGGCTGCAACAGACCCACTGGAGACGCTCAGATTGTGTAAGAAAAGGCAAAGTGCTGCCTGGCAGCTGAGAGGGACAACTGAGAAAAACGGTGAGAAAAACAGCCCTGCAGACACCAAAGTGAGAGCAGGAAGAGGGGCAGGAGGTGCTCCGGGAGAGATTGCCCTGCAGCCCATAGAGAAGACCACGGTGGTGGAGGTTGTCCCCCTGCAGCTCACGGAGCACCACATTGGAGCAGACATCCATACTGCAGTCCCTGGAGGCCCCCATGCCACAGCAGGTGGACGTGGTCTGAAGGAAGCTGTAGTATGTGGAGAGCCCTCTTCAGAGCTGAGGGCTGTGGAGAGGAACTGCTGCAGGAGCAGCTTTTCTGGCAGGAACTATAGCCTGTGGGGGAACTATGCTGGAGGAGTCTGTTCCTGAAGGGCTGTGCCCCATGGAAAGGACCCACAATGGAGCAGTTCATGAAGGACCATATCACATGGAAGGGACACCACGTGGGAGCAGGGAACAGTGTCACGGGGAAGGAACAGCAGAGGGGAGTTGTTATGGACTCACCACAGCCCCAACTCCCCATCCCCTGCACCACTCAGGGTGGGAGGAGGTAGAGGAGTCAGGAGGGAAGGAGTGAAGTTGGGTCTGGGAAGAAGGGAACATGTTTTTAGTATTGTCCTTGTTTTTCATCATCTTACTTTTAATTAGCAATAAACTAAATTAATTTTCCCCAAGTTGAGTCTGTTTTGCCCTTGACGGTAACTGGTGAGTCATCTCCCTGTTCTTCTCCCGACCCATGTCCTGTTAAGCAGGGGGAGGGAACCAGTGGCTAGGTGGGGTCTTGTAGCCGGCCAAGGTCAACCCATCCCAACTATGAATATACAACCATTCAAAAAACACACTTGGGTTTTACTGTTACAGCATTTCAGAATCTTTATATGATAACAGTAATATCCCAGAGGACATACATGAGAACTAACTTTGAAAAGAAGAGGTTATTAAATGGGATTATTTTTGTAAATTAAACTGTCAGATTCTGGGTGCAGTTTTCAACTCTACCATACCAGTTTCATGTTAAATACTGGATTTTTTGCAATTCATGAAGTAATAGTACAGACAGCAAAGGTCTTAAATAACACTCAAAGTTTTTTATTTTGAGATATACTGATAGCTTACTCAACACTGAAGATTACTTGAGATTCATTCAGATTACAACCTGAATTATCTTTACTTTTTCATGAAACCAGCTGCTTATATCTGGAAATTTCTTCTCCCTGAGGTGTAGTAAAGTAAAATTCTACAGAAGGTAAAAGCAGAAGGGGAACAGTTGTAATGGCAGTTAACTTTCACTCCTAACCTTAAATGACATCAAATACCTACTGGCGTTAAGCTCCCTTGCGCAAGGAACATACCTGCTCTATAGAATAGATACTGGGTAAGCAGCTCCCAAGAATCAGCTCCAACTATTTTTAGGAACAGGAATGGCAGCTGAAGGCTGGAGGTTGCCAGTGTCTGGCCAAAATCCAGTATGCAGAATATCAAGACCACCACCCAGACCCCGCCTCTTCACTCTGCTAAAATAGTTCTCCAGCTGGTGCCAGGAACAGAAGTTGACATTACACCGGCATGCACGTTGGCATCAACAGCTAAGCTGAAAAAGTAGTATTAATGGCGGCTGGCAACGGTACAACCTGCTTTATGTCAGGGCTAAGAAAGCACATGGCAGGGGGACACAAAATGGCTCCAGATTTTAAGAAAGCCAAAGGTCAATTTAGGCCACTGTTTTTTAGTTATGTTCCATTTCAAGACCTCTGCAAATCCTCCAGTGGAGGTACAGATGTCTGTATAGTAAATTCAGCTGTCTCAGCAGGTCAGTTTTATTTAGCTACTTTTCACTGGTCAAAGAGTCTACAGACTGCCTTGGAAATTACAGACACCATGCTGAAAACCATTACACTTGTATTTTTTTAAATAAGGGATGCCAAATTTAGTATGACATCTGGGTTTATTCAGCCTTCTTATAATTGGCTCTTCTGTAGTAAGTTATTAATTTTTTTAAGTGTCTTATGATTAATCTGCACCATTTTATAATATGGAAAGTGTGTATTTGTTAATAGGCATCCTGTTATTATTTTCTCCTACAGAAAGAAAAATATGTCATTTTCAGTGAAGGAATTAAGAAAGCAGTTAATAAAGACTAAATTTACCCTCTGAAAAATCACCCTGAGTAAAGAAGGAAGTTCTTAGTTTCTCTGTGAAGAAAGTCTGTGCAACAAGGGTGTACAGAAGAGCAGTTCACGCACGGCACCACCACCAAAGCACAGGGAAATAAAAAAATCCTCCAAGGATCAATATTTTCTTAGCAAAATCTCCAGTTTGACTTCTCAAAAGAAAAGAAAGTGCACAAAAGAGCATTTATCACATGACCTAGTGGCCACGGTTAGCAAAGTTTAAAAGCACCCTTTATACTAAAGTATAGACAGTTATAGTTTTCTGCCTGTAGTCCATGTCAGTACTGGCAAAATGCTTTAGTAAGAATGCTAGCATGTACTTTGAAGAAAAATCAAATTACTCTTAGACTTCAATTTAACATTTGTGCCAATGTCAATTATTGCAATGTTATCATACAAAGATACTACATGGTATTCCATTCCACGTACCTTAATCATAACTGTTTTTGCTGTTCCCTGTTCCCCAATTAGCAGAACAGCTTTTCCTTGCCTCATGATAGTGTGCATTAGAAAGCTTGTTCGGACACTGTCTACATTTGGAACTAGAATGGAAGTATATTCTGGTACTGAATCTTTAGGGTAAATATATTCAGGGACCTGCATAAGACAGACATGCAAAAGGTTTAAGACTTTCTACATGGCCACGCAATCACTTTGCAGCACAAGAAAACCAAATTACTTTACAAAATGTACATTAGCAAAACTTTTCTTCCTGAAAGCCAAGAATCCATTTATAATCAATCATTACCTCACCAAGCTTTTCTAAAAGGGTGTTAGACTCACAGGATATCTTCACTGCGCTATTCTCCATTACATGAAGAAAGATTTTCCTTGCTGGGAGTTCTTAAATAGCAGGGCAAGAGACAGTAGACAAAGTTAAGATCACTTCTGTTTCACTTCCAGAGCTATTTCAAATGCATGTTCCTATTCTCTGCCAAAGACACTTATGGAGAAAGGAAGAAAAATCTTTCAAAAAAGAAACTCTTGAGAATTTGTTAGGGATAATCTTCCTAACCAAATTATGTGGGTTTTAAATAAAAAAATAATATGCCTCTTACCAAATACATCTTTCTTGTATACTCATTAAGAAAGCTTAGCATGTTACAGCATACAAACCTTCTTTGACCAGTGCTCCCACTGGCCACAGGCATTGATACCAAATTCAAACATGGTTTCTTCTCCATTGACAGATGGAAGTTCTTTCACCACAGAGTGCTTCCGTAGGAACAGCTCCATTTTCATCCTGTCGTCCGGTTCCAAAAGAGCTCCGGCTGACCACATTACAGCAAAAACAAACAAGCGAGCAATATGTTCCTCACTGAGCTGCTTCTCATCTCGGTCAGACAATAAACCCTGCAAAGCAGATGCAGTATGTAACTACTGCCCTCCTAGAGCACAAATAACAGAATGAGAGAGAGCAAAACCAAATGTCATATTTACCTGTAGGAGGTCGATAGCTTGTTTGATGTACATACATTCTAAAACTGGCATTTTTGGTGTCACAGCAGAGAAAACAAAATCTATCACATCCTAGAAAGGAAAAACATCATTTGAAAAACCTGTTTACCAGTTTCAATGGTATGATTTATTCTTAGATGAGAACAATTTCTTAATTTCAGGTATATTCTCAACTTAATTCCAAAAAACATTTTTCCCCCTTTCTAGGATTATAAATATTCACATTTAGACCATGAAATTTTGCTAACAATAACATATTAGAAAAATAACTTTGATGTACCACAATCAGCAGAATTATTCATTTGAGCTCCACATGGCAATTTCCCAAGAACATTTTAAAGACTGCTTTTCAGTACATCAGGGATCTGCCATTTGTGCTCTCCACTGGAGATTTTAATCTACCATTGCCATTTTTGTAGTGGGAAGATAAAAGCACTAGAATTGTTGTAACGATACATATATAATGCACAACCTCACCACTATAAATTTCTATCTATCATCTGATCTGTTCTGACTGCCCCACAATGTACCTGTTGCTAGAACCCTGGCAGGATCCAAAGGGAATTTTTCAATTGATTTTAATGGAACCTGGACTTCCCTCAGGTTACTGCATAGTGATGGATACCATGTCTGCCTCTGCCAAGTGTTCTGCAATGTATTTAACAAAGTTTCAAATTGATGTAAAGTCTTCCCTGAGATTTGCAGTGAAGAATTATTTTAAAATACCGATTGCCATCCACAGTACAGACTGATGTAAATTATAACCTACTTTCACTTTCATTTAACAATTTTTAATATAATTCCCTCCCTATAGGTTACATTTGCCTTTGAAACCTTTGGAAATCAACACTGCCTACTCATTCTGGGAAGTAAAAGTACAACAGGGCTACTATGGGAGATAGTAATTTTGGAGGATTTCCATTTACGTCTCCCATGTGCTGTCAGTGAGAAAGCTAAGACAATGAAGACATTCAGTCACCCAAAGATCTAAACAATGACCTAGATATTTTTGAAAAATCAGTGAGCTGCTTACCCACATACTCCAGCTTTGTTCCAATTTTCAGTTTATTTTTTTTTGCCACTGAAGCTCTCTAAGTACCCTATGCTGAGTATTTGTTGGCACAGAGACTGAATCAAGATTTTTACCTATCTCACTAGAAGAGTAGGTAACACATGCAACAGAGATACATATTATGAGAAAAAAACTCACTTGAGCATCTTAATCTAGAATAGGTTTCATGGCTAAGTGTCTGAGAAAGAAGACAGTCTGAATGTGGGCACACATAAGGAGGGAGGCTTAGAAAACATCCCTTTTTATGTTATTTCTTGTTGACTAGCAAAAGTGCTTTGACCTCTGTGTGTTGCTTTTTGTGGTTCACCCTCTAAAATGCGTGTTTTGCTCCTAACAGTACATAAGGTGCTCATGTGACTAATTGGGGGTTTCTGGGTTCCACAAGGAATGGGTAGAAATAAGTCACTGAAAGCAGTGTAGTAGATTTGAATCTAAAGACCTTTAAAATTCGGATCTAAATCTCTCTGAGATGCAGTTTCTTCATCTGTAAAATAGACTAGATGTCTCACAGGGCACTGCAAATTGTTTAATAATTGATTTGAGACACTCAGAATAAAGATATTTCATGAGTCAAAGTAGTCTGTACTTTCAAGAGCCCAATTTTCACCAGAATGAGTTTTACAGTACTTATGATTCCAGTGAGATTTCTGTAATTCTTGTTCTTTGAGTTTATGAAAAAAATAAAAAATCAGGTCCATATACAGTAATACTTTATTACTACTATTTTTTAAACAACACGTGGCAGAAAGAAGGATGCAAGATCAAGATAGCAATTAGCATGAATTAGCTACTTATTACAGTATTTTTTTTGGACTGCGGGGGTCTGGAAAAATGAGTTGTATACAAAAATACACACAAATTGCAAAGATTTTTGGATCTGAAAATTGCTGTCCCTTTAAAGGAGGCTGCAAAATGAAGTCAGATGGTAAAAACTCATATGAGAAAAGACTCTTTCGCACAGTGTACAGTCACTGTGGAACTCAGTGGACTATGCTCTTTAGGACAAGAAATTGGCAACATACTCAAAGGGTTTAGACAAGCACAAGAACAATTAAATAATTCAAAGTTATTAGTATTTGTAATATTAATCCGAACATAGCATTTAAATATTAAAGCCAAGAAACTCTTTGGATTATATATTCAACTCTATGCTCCAGAGGCATTAGCAGCCTTTACCCAAATAAGATTAAGATGAAATTTAACGTGGTGGGAGGAGTAAGTCAGATCTGACTATTCTGTTGTTTTTAGGACTTCCCTGAAGTCTCCAGAATAGGTCAGTAAGGCATCCAGGACACCAGATTTTATTTAAAAAAAAAAAAAAAAAAAAAAAAAAGAAAGAAAAGAAAGGTTTAAAAAAAAAAAA
>VZSF01004846.1:288670-306615 GCA_013398295.1 Chionis minor
AAAAAAAAAAAAAAAAAAAAAAAAGGAAAGTAAGGAAAGTGATTAAATTAATCAAAAATTGCTACTTTTTTGCATTTGAAAAATACATAGATATGCTGAATCTTACGTTACTCATATAACATCCATCACTAGTTTGAGCCTCACAATTTACAGACAAACTAAATAACACCACTCAGGATATTATTTTAATTATTTCACTTCTTTGAAACTGTCTCAGGTAATTACTTCCGTCAGCCATGCAATTCTGTTGCTTACAGGTAGCACCACCATTCACAGACCAGAAATTGGCAGTATAGCTTCTAAATTTAAGTGAGTAGAGACTTTAGATTTGGGGTTTACTTGAAATTACTCCTAAGCCGAGAAAGGGAGGGTGAAAGTCTAACCCCCTTGATGATAATTTTAAAAAAATCCTGTGCAAATAGAAAGGACTCAGAGATAATCTCAATTCAAAATAAGGTTGGCTCTCGGGGGCTATTTGGGGGTGGGGATTGTTGGTTGTTTTGTTGTTGGCTTTTTTTAATTTATCCTTGTCTTTTGGACTACCTCCTGTTTTTTACATAAAAACTAATGACTTACAGTGGAATTTATAGTATACATGGAAAGAATAAATACATTCGTTCCAGATTCACAGCTATTATTACCTGGTGCTTCCTCCTACATAATTGCTACTTGCTGTACCTTCATTAATAATGATTTTATCCAGTCTGCAGACTTTCAGTGACAAATACTATTTTCATTACCATAAATAATGTTTATTGTAAGCAAATTCCAATTACTATAGCAGTTGTCTTACATCTATTCTGGTTGATTTTAGATTGATTTCTGAAGGTCTCTATAGGTATACTGAAAGTGATTCTCCTTACTTACTGTATTTCCATCTACAGCCTAACCTTCATTTTCTTCTAAAAATCAGATATTTGAAAGCTGCTTATATCCATGTCTTTCTCAATACTAGCATTAATTCACCAAGGTCTGTATTTGTGGTTTGACTACCACTGTTGATGCATCATATTTCACAAATTTTCTTTTAGAATTTATTTACCCATTCTTTTTTACGTGGGGGAAAATAATAACTGTGAAAAGAACCACATGAATACAAAAGTAGCATTACCCTCATCTGTAAAATCAGTTATTCCTTCCATTATTTGAGAAGAAAAGATAGCTCATTAAAAGTGAAAGAAAACTGACAGCGTGACAGCTTTCATTTACATTTTGGTAGTTCCAAATGCAGCCTTCAGCACAGAACTAACTTCATATTTCACTGCATTTTCATCTCTCAATCTAATAAAATACATATTTTTCTGGACTTTATTGCTATTGCTTCAGGCTTGGGTATTTTAAATGTTGTTATTATGTTTTCAGAACAAGTTGTAGCATAAAATATAAATAGAAAAGTGGCAAAGAAGCAGCAAATTGACCCACATATACATTATGTTGAAAGCATATTTTAAAATTCATTATCAGAATTGTTTCTCTTGCTGCTGCAGTAAATACTATGTCATATCATTATGTTTTGGAGGTAGAACAAAATTAATAGCTTGTTAAGCATCTGTTTTAAAGTAAATGGGCACTGAAATGAAACATATCTGTAAGAAGGTATTTGTTAACATTCAAGGCATTCCAAAACTGTATTAATCATTGCTTTTATCATGATTTATAAATAAACTTTCTTAAATGTCACTCAAAGTTCATTAAAAACTGCATTTGTAAAATCCAACAACAATGAAAAATATTACAGGAGAAACCACTGTGAAATCTGACACCAATCACACAAGAAAACTGTCAGAAGAGAGCCAAAGGGAAAACAAGGAATTTTATTCCTTAACAAAATATAAGGAAGTTGCATTTATTCCACACATGTTAAGGAAATCAGAAGATAATAATGCTGAAAGATTGCAAAGTAATGACTGTTTCTTTTAAAAATGCCAAAGAAAAAATAAGAATTTCAGTGTAACTGAAAACAGTATACTACTGAGATTATGCTGTTAGATCCACTATTGGGTACAACCACCCATAATATTAAGGAAACCTTTTTAATGATTCAGTATGCTAAGGCCAAATGGAGGGGAAAAAACATTCATAACTCTCCCTTTGGATCTACTGATTGAACAGATTGAACACAATTTAGTTAGAGAATATATCAAAAAGATACTATCTCAAAAATCTTATTTGGAACAGAATCATTGATTATAAAATCACAAGAAAACACCATAGTCATCTGCACTGAGCTTCAGAATACCACAGAGCTGCCCTTAATTAATTTGAAATATAGAACATCTTTTAAAAATAACTACTGGGCCAAACACATTCCTGTTGCAGCCAAAATTGAGAAAGATTCCACCAGAGTGAATCTATCTTAATTTCTTTTCTAATTTACTTCTTTACATTTAAAACAAACAAGGAAGTTTATCCACTCCCTTTATGTATCCTAACAAGAAATACAATTTCAGTAACAATTGCAGCCAAAGAGAATCTGTTTTGCCAACATGCTTTATAAAATAATCACAGATTTAACAATTCATTGCCAACTAACCTATGCAGACAAAACAAGCATCCGAATTATTCATCTGTCCTAGTTTCACTCATTAATGTTAGAGATAATTTTCTTTTTTTTTTAAATCCTTCATCATTATTTTATTACATGAACAAAGAGAAGTAAATAATTGGAAAAGCACCGAGGAAGAAACAATGCTGCATTAAATGAAGAATAACAAATGCAATTTTTTTTCTCAAGTTGTTGAATTAAGTACCTGAAATACAGCATTAAAGCAATTCCATAGGATATCAGAGTATGTAACAGGTAGGGTTTGCAGCCAAGCTCTTAAAATAGGCTTCCAATCTAACACTGAAGAACTCATGAAGACCATCCCATTGCGAGAAACTGTTGCAGGGGAAGCATTGTCAATGTTGTGAGGCTCAAAAATAATTTTGCAACTGGGGGACATTGGAATACGGTCTCCATTGGCCAAAGTAAGGGTTTTATTATCATCCAGAACAGAGTTCAGATTTTCAATCCATATTGCATCAACAGGTCCGTCCAAAACTATCCAGATATGCTCACCCTAAAAAAAGGAGACACACAAACATGCAACTTCATGTACATTGACCAAAAAGACACATTTACTTAATCCCAGAACATGTACTCTTGGATATAAATAATGAGTCATAATTTGGTGCTGATTAGTTCAGTGTGAACTGCAATTTTTTATAATTTGCTTGGTGATTTTAATCCTTCTTTTCTCATCCTGTGTCACACCAAAAAGGATATTAAGAAATAGTGACAAAAATTAATTTGGGCAATTTGGGCTGTTCTAAGCATAAAGCTGTTTCTTTCCTCTACAAAAGTACATCAGCCACCCCAGCATTCATCAAGGTGGATGAAAACATTTTCCATTAAATACAGTCATGGACATGCGCACGTAATCAGTCCTCGTGCGATGTTACCTAAGTATTTCATGTACGGCTTCCCATTTTCCGAGTGAGAACTGAATGAAACTTCTGAAGATTTGAGTGTGATTATGTTTCCATGAAACATCATCTGCAGGTTTGACACGAGAATTGGGCAATGACTATACTGATTCCTTACCAGAGCCTCTTACATCCTGATATAATTAGTGAAATAGAGTGGCAATGACATAAAACCAGAAAAGAAAATAACTTTCCTGTCCTCACAGCAAAAACATGAACATCCCCTGCTTTTGTGTTAGAATGGTAGGACTACCTGCTTACAGAAGGAAGCAAAACCCCTAAAATCTCTTCCAATTTAATTCTGGAACCTCAGGTGCTTGGGAAGCCTTGTGCTCTGTGGCATATATGCGTAATTGTGACTCTGGCATACATTGAGCTATTCAGACACAAAGCAAAACTAATACTGTATTTTCCCATTTGACTTTGTAATGTAAGATCTTTCACATAAATGACAGGTAATGAGACCTTATAGAAACAGTATTAAATGTCCTTATTAACTATCATGACACACTATCCATTACCTTCTTTGCTTTTAAAGTTTTTCTCCATAATGTAGAGAAAATACCATCTGTCCAGTCATTTGTAGCAACATCAAGGGTACCAAACATCTGGGAAGCTGTGATTGCCTTTGGGTTCATTCTCATCTCTTTATGAGGAGCACCACAATCTGTCATTGCTTTCATCAAAATATTAATGCATTTTGTCTTTCCTGCACCAGTTGGACCTAGAGTCATCATACCTTAAAACAATACAAACATGGTTTAAAATGAAATGTCAAAATGTCATGCTACCATTTAATGGTTCTTTGCATCAATGATCCTTGGTTTATATTTATTAAAAGACAATATGAAAAAGATATTTCTCACTCCATTTACTCAATGTTGACTGAAATGGAATTTAAAAACACTATTAGAAGGCCTCTATAAACGTCTGCTCTATTATGATAGGCAAGCCTATGTGGGTCTGTACCTTCCCTCAGGCAGTTCTGTTCCTTTTTCTAATTGGAAAACACAACTGCCTTTTGATGTTCGCATGCAATGACATTGACATGACTGCTAGTAAACAAAACCAGTAATTTCTGAGTGTATTTAATGAGAATGAGTATTTCCCAATGATATACAAAATCAAGTGTATCTTTCTGAAACAAAAATTAAAAAATATGTACCTGCATCCATCCATGCTGACATTTGAATGCATTTTTCTTATATAAAAAAACATTAACAACAACCACAATTTTAATTTCATCAGTGTATACCATATATTGCCTAAGGAAAAGAAGCTACATCTTCAACAATAAATTGAGCCTACAGCTGACCCTTTTTAGTTATATTTTTCTAAATCATCTACTCAAGAGGCCCAGAGTGTGTCCAAAAGCAGATAGGACATTCAAATGGAGACTTCCAAAGTCATCAAAGGCAGCTAGATAACTCCTATTAACCCTAGAGGATCTGGACAGCATAATCCTTAGTTGGCTTTGAAAAACTCTTCAACAAAGGTATGGAACAATCACAAATCCAAGTTACAAACCTAATCCAGTGTAATGCAGACTGCTTCCAAAACTAAAGGGAGCTGAATGTTCCCAAAACCAGTTTGGGCACTCACACAATCACTTACTCATGCCATATATTACATACGGGGAGATCTAATCCAAGCCCCTCAACGTTAATGGAATGGCCTTTCTGCTGGTTTCAACAGCATTTGGATCAAAACTGTTATGCAGAAGAGATTTCAGGATCCATGCACCAAATCTCCATGCATACATGTGTGTGTGTGGGCATGAGCACTCCATTTGCATATATTGCCTCTATTTCGACCAAGAGAAGTCATGCTTTTTGCAGGCTTTTCCTCACTACTTGAAATCCCATGGTGACCTCTCTATAAATGCAAGGATCCATGAGGAGGACAAATGGAAGTCATGAAAAGAGAGATCTTTTTCCCCTCTGTGCAATAACTTGTGTCATAGAAAAGCCCTGGGTGTCCAAGCGTTAGGCCAATTGGAGCTGCATGACCTCTGGGAATAGCAGGGATGTGTGGAGAGAAGAGGCATCTAAGCAGAATACCACAGTGAAACCTGAAGATTTCTGCAAACAGTGATCTGTGGTGTCTCACAGACCAAAGAGCTTCTTCTAAGAAGAGACACATGACTGAAATCATTAAAATTGTCATGGTTCCTATATGGATATAGGTGTTATGATTTGACATGGAACACTGAACCCAGTGATCTGGATGTAAATTACTAACTCAGCATAGCATTAACTTTGGTCTAACCAATAATCTGAACTAAACCCTTGAGGCGTTAAGCTCTCAGACTGTGCTATGCAAATGAGTATTTCCTTTTATTTGTCCCCTTAGTTTAAGCATCATATTTTCTTATTATGACATGAAAAGGGACAATAAAAAGGATGACATCTTCATAAATCTTTGCTACTTTAGTTACATTTCCTTTATATTTTCTCCTTCATATACGAAAAAATCCCTACTTGTTAGAGGTTGGGGAGGTGAGGATATTTAAAAGTAGGGGTATTTTTTTTCCACTCATCTTTGAAATGTAAACCTGATTTTACTACTGTCTTTGGTACCCTTCCTGGGACAGGATAAACTTTACTAATTAGCATTTTGCGCACTGTAAAAAATGTATTTTCACAGAATGGTTGAAGTTGGAAGGGACCTCTGGAGGCCATCTTGTCCAACTCCCCTGGTCCAGCAGGAGGTAGGCTTATTTCTCCTCTGTTGAAATGGCCAGAATTGAACACAAAGAACAACACTTGGAATTCAACTGCATGCTTGGTAGAATCTATGAAAGTAAAGGTTTGAGAGATTATTTTTTGTAATCTTCTTGGCATCATAATCTCACAGTAGCATTAAATATGAGCTTCGTGACTGAACTGCGTCTGAGGGCAAAAAATTGTTTTCGGGACACTGAACAAAATTGGCTGTTTCTGAATTTTAATACATACTCTTCGTTTAGAATCACACAATAGTTTGGGTTGGAAGGGACCCTTAAAGGTCATCTAGTCCAACCCCCTACAATAAACACGGACATCTTCAACTAGATCAGGTTGCTCAGAGTCCTGTCCAACCTGACCTTCAACATCTCCACAGATGGGGCATCTAAATCTTTGGGCAACCTGTGCCAGTGATTCGCCACCTTCAGTGTAAAAAACTTCTTCCTTATATCTAGTCTAAACCTTCCCTCTTTTAGTTTAAAGCCATTACCCCTTATCCTATCGCAATAGGCCCTGCTAAAATTTTGTTTCCAGCTTTCCTGTAGGCCCCCTTTAAGTACTGAAAGGTCACAATAAGGCCTCCCTGGAGCTTTCTCTTCTCCGGGCTGAACAACCCCAACTCTCTCAGCCTGGTGGTGCTCCACCTCTTGATCAATTTTGTGGCCCCCACCTTAAGAGGTGTTGCGAGAGAGCTTGCCAGTGAAGCTGTTGAGTACCTCAGCCTTGTCCTTGTCCATTGTTACCAGTTTATCAATCTTGCTCATTGGGGTGAGAGGGTAGACTTTCTTTGACCTTTCTTTTCTGGATGACATACCTGTAGAAGCCCTTATTATTATTCTTTGCATCCTTTGCCAAGTTCAGCTCCAGCTGCGCCTTGGCCTTCCTTACCCCATCCCTACACAAGTGGGCAGCATCCCTATACTCTTCCCAGGATACCTGTCCCTGCTTCCACTGCCTGTGCATCTCTTTCTTGGCCTTTAGCTTGACCAGCAGGTCTCAACTCAGCCATGCCAGTCTCTTGCCTTGCCTTCCCTTCCTGATTCCTTATACTTGAGGACGGAGAGCTCTTGCGCTCTTTGGAAAGGATCCTTAAAGATCTGCCAGTCTGTTCTGCTCCCTTGTCCTTAAGGGCAGTTTCCCAGGGGGTCCTATTGACTATTGTCTTGAAGAGATGGAATTTTTCTTTCCTAGAATTCAGGGTCTGACTTTCCTCTTTCCCTGACCCATACCCGTCAGGACTGTGAAGTCCATGAGTGCATGATCATTGCATTTTAAATTGTTCCATAGAAATTTCAGTCACTGAAGGCCGCACTCTTATTTCCCATAAAAATGTAAGACAATAAAGCTAAAATCTTACTATGCGTGCAGGACTGCACACCAAAAAAAGTCATAACAGTTTCCTAGAAAAATATCCACATAGGCTTTTAAAATTACATCTGTTCAATTTTAAAACACTTTTTTTTT
This sequence comes from Chionis minor, assembly GCA_013398295.1. Taxonomy (NCBI): domain Eukaryota; kingdom Metazoa; phylum Chordata; class Aves; order Charadriiformes; family Chionidae; genus Chionis; species Chionis minor. The sequence continues at coordinate 296,329 of VZSF01004846.1, forward strand.
TGGTGAAAATAATCTGCATTCTGTAGCAAATAATACAAAAAACTATTGCTTCTATGCAGTCTCAAAACTTCATCTAGCATGCTAACCATGTCGGACTTGTTGAGTTTCATACAGCTGAATGAGTTTAAGTATCCATGGTGGATGATGAATAAGCCCGGCTTTCTCTGCCTGTTTCTGAATGGCTGACTGTAGTTCAGGATACCCAGCTTTATCCAGAGTAATTCCAGGGAACAGGTCATTAATGAGACTCATAAATAAAGGTTCATCTTCATCCACCTGTCAAGAATAAAGTAGGGAAAAATACATTATTTATTAATTTAAATTATTATTACAGCTGTAGACAATCTTCAAGAATGCCATTTAAAAGATGGCAGTAGAAAACCTTATCTTTTCCAAAACAAATACTATAATTATGAATCAGTTTTATTAAGTGAATTTCATTCAATGCAACCACAAGTAGTAATTTCTAAATTAAATACTTAAAGCTTATAAAAATGTTAACATGTTAATACAATTTTCTTCAATATATACATATGCACATAAGCCAGCAAGATTTATTCAAACTGTGTTTCCTCTTGTTTTTTTATGATTTTTTTCCTTCTGTAAATCACTGAAGCACGCCTATAGATTTGAACGCATGTACCAGTGCGCTGAATAGATTAACATCAGAAACAGAGTTATTGGTTCCATCACAAAACTGACTCCCAGGGTAAATACACAGAGTCTAGACATGCTATAACCTTTCAATAATAGCAATAAAAAGGAAGATGAATACTTTAAATAGTAAAATCTTAGGAGATTAGACTATACAAGTAGGCATTAGCTGCTTCCAATTACCTCATTCATTGCAATTCTTATGATGCTCTGCAAAGACAACAGACTCCCAAGAAATTTATAAATTGAAATTCTGGATTATGAAGGATGTTTAATGACATTATGAAAAGTTAATACAATGTATTCTTCCTTTCAGTCCTTAGATAGGGTGGAAAGAAGAAAAAAGCAAGAGCCAATTAGAGGACCAGGTTAGGTCCCTTAGGTTCTGATGGTATTTCCAATTATTTTTTTCAGCTAAGGCTTCTGATGTGTTTTCTGCTCTTTAAAAGACAAATAGTGCTCACACCATAACTATTCTGATTCTCCACTCACTGATAGACCATATTAAAAACTGCAAAATAATGTATCCAGCTGCTGAATAAAAGATCTTTTCAAAGTGTATAATAAATGCATTTAAAAATGCAAAGTACTCTTACTGGGAAAGTCACCAGTGTTACAGTACCAGTTTGGAGAGGTTCATGTCCCGCAGAACCCTCATCACTACAGTTTTCTCTGGCTCTTTGGGATTAGATCTTTTCACTGCTCCAAGTGTTCTTAAAACAGACAGGATATTTCTAAGCCCGAAGTCATAGTGAACCTTGAAATAATGCATAAACACAATTGGTATGAGAAAGATTAAACACTTTAAAATAAACAGAGGGCTGAAAACTGAATTTGTTAAATAAATAAATATGCTGTTGGACTTTTAAAGATTATTAATTTTACAGCTCTTCATCTTTTCAACTGGATTTACAGTTCTGTTACTGGAAATATCCTGAAGATATTTTCCAGTGTTGCATTTCCATACCTGCCAAGTGCCCCTTTTGGTGGTAGACTACCGCTTTTACAAGTCATTTGTAACAGAACTGCATCTTCTGTCATTTGCCTAAATTCATTATTTGCCAGATGCACAAACAGCAAACCACACATCTTCAGACTACCCCGTTTCATGCTTGTGCAAGGACCGTTGCTATCTTGATATACGGTACTGGGATTTGTGACTAAAAGGGCCAATATCATAGAATTATGGAATCATAGAATGATAGAAGACCAGGTTGAAAGTGACCTCAAGGATCATCTGGTCCAATCTTTTTTGGGAAAGCACAGTCCAGATAAGACAGCCCAGCACCCTGTCCAGCTGAATGTTAAAGTGTCCAGTGTTGAGGGATTCACCACTTCCCCTGGGGAGACTATTCCAATGGCTGATTGTTGTCATTGTGAAAATTTTTCCTCTTGTGTCTGACTGGAATCTCCCCAGGAGTAACATGTACCCATTACCCCTCAACTTTTCCATGGGACTCCTTGTAAAAAGGGAGTCTCCATCTTTGTAGCCACCCTTTAAATACTGGAACATAGTGATAAAGTCTCTGCTACGCCTTCTTTCTCAAGACTGAACAGACCCAGTTGTCTCAGCCTTTCCTCATACGGCAGGCTTCCCAGCCCTTTGATCATCTTTGTGGACCTTCTCCAGACCCTCTCCAGCCTGTTCTTATCTTTTTTGCATAGTGGGGACCAAAACTGAACACAGTATCCCAAGTGTGGCCTGACAAGTGCTGAGTAGAGTAGAGTGGGATAATGACTTCTTTATCTCTGCTGGTAATGCCCTTGTTGATGGAACAAGCATCCTGTTGGCTGATATAAAGAAACACACTGAAATCATTCAGATAACAATTTGTCATATGCAAGCCTATCCTATCTTGTACTTAATGACTTTCTGTTCTGTGGATAGTTTCGTAACAGCTTGGTTCAGAACAGAAGGATTTACTTCTAACAGCCATGTGCAGCCTAGAGGTGAATCTAACCAGTTTTGGACTTAGGCAGGTAAAGGCTGGAGTATCTTCCCTTTCACTACGGGTGCAGCTGCGTATGTGCAGAGCCATACAGAAGTGTACCTGAGCATACAATTCTGTCTTGGTTAACACAGATTTGAAAACATATGCAAATGTTCTGTAATGTGTTTCTGCTTCGGCAATTGATGCAAATCCTAGAAGGAAAGCTTTCAGGGTAAAAGTTTTTAATTACGAAGTCTCCACTACTACTGGCTGCTTGGAAAACTAAGTGATAAAGACAGACATGGAAGGAGATAATAAAGATATTCTCACATTTGGAGAATAGCTTCTCCCTCTGATTGATTGGAAATGTTTTTGAGACCAAGTGTATAGACTCTTTTTTACACTATCTGTTGTGCGTTGACCTTGACCAGCTTCCAGACACCCAGCCAGCCACTGTCTTATTCTCCCTGACCAACAGGACAGAGGGAGAAAAGAAGATGAAAAGAAAGCTCATGGATCAATACAAAGACAGGGAGCTCGCTTACCAGTTACCATCACAGGCAAAACAGACTTGACTTGGGGAAAATTAATTTAATTTATGGCCAACTATAATATATTTAGATAGTGAGAAACAAAGACAAAATTAAAACAATACCTTCCCCGTAGCCTCAGCCCTATTTCCCAGGCTGACAAATTGGAAAAATACATTGAGTACATCCCAGGATTTTCAGCAAGAAATAACTTATTGATTAGGTTTGCAGATGACACTAAGCTTGTGAACTAGACCACAATTAGAGTTCAAAATTATCAAGAGAAATTTAATAAATGATCTATGTATGATGCAATTAAATAAAGACAAGTGCAATACTACAGAGGTAGAAATAACCAACTGCACAAATAACAAAGAGTAACAACTCATCTTCATTCAGTTGAGAAACAAGTCAGGTGCAGAAAGCTTTGCAGAAACATATCTGACATTGGACTGAAGCCACAAACTCCCCAATGACATATCTGTAGTTATGGTGGGCAATTAAAATCAAAGTGCCCTTTTTAGGACAGTTGAAAAGATCTTTGCAGTTGGCACTTCTGTACTGTCCCCAAAAGTTGGATTCCTTACTTGAAGATGAACCCTACTGAAGAGAATTTAGAAAAGAAATTAAAGTTATCAGCTGACTAGAAAACATGCTACATCAGGAAGAAGTAACCCAAAATCTACTGTAGAAGTAGAAGAGCAAATATACAGGATGTAATGATAAAAGTCTTTCATGTGCAAAAAATACCTGCAAAGAGGAAGACAGAAGAAATAGAAAGGGAAAGAAGTCATGTGCTTAACTACAGCAAGGAAGATTCAAGTTAACTTTTAGAGAAAACTTCGTGATCATAAGGAAAATGAAACTTTGAAACAGCTTGCCTGGGAAACTGCAGGCTATCTGTCACAGGAAAATGTTCAAGAGGGTCACAAACACCTATAAAATTTATAGCAAATTATTTAGCTAATAATTATTTTTCCTCCAGAAAGGTAAATGGATGACCCCTCAGGGCCCCATCCAGCCTCGTTTTCTATTATTCAAACAGGTGCCAAGTTGTTACCAATTGAAAAAGTTAGATACAAATATTCAGCCAAGTATTGCCAGTGAATCTCATTTGCAGATGGAAACATTAAGACAAAAAGATTAAAAACTTCCTGTGAAGTGTGGAAGTCAGATTATATATTGATGACAAAGTCCAATATTGTTTAGTAAATTATATGTCCTCACGAAACATCTAGAATCATGATAAGTGCTAATGTATTTCTTTTTCTCCATGCTTGATGACCATCATTGACATACTGGAATGAGTCCAGCAAAGACCAAGTGAGAGGAAAAGAGACAATGGTCAAAATCTGCAAAAAGGAAAATTGCAACAGTTTGGAGAAGGAAAAGATTCTTCAGAATGACAGTGGTCAAACACAGAAAAGGTGCGCAGAGAGACTGAGTATCTCCATCCTCACAGATATTCAAAACCCAGTAAGTGCCTTAGCAACCTGCTCTAAGTTAACCTGCATTGAGCTAGAAGTTGGACAAGGTGACCTCTGGAGCTCCCTTCTAACTTAGATGAGTCTACGATTCTATAGAAGTGACGACTTCGTTCAATTTGAAGAAACACTGTCATTATTAGAAAATTTAAAATAAACTAAAATTACTTTTAAATACAGGTTTTCTGGTGCGTTCCAACTGACCTACACGATGGGTCATTCCAAGAAACCATCATTTATTTCCTTTAATCAGTCTGCTAGTTTTACAACAGCTTGGCCTTTCAGGAATGGTACAAAACAGCTAGAATTTACTGGCAAATATGGGTTATAAGCTATTTCTTTTCTACATCTTTTAACAGCAGGCAAAAGATTGCACTTAGGCAAAATGGACTGCAGTGATATAGCTGATGCTGTTGTAAGGAAGAATTAAAAATACGCAAATAAAAATCTCAACACTAAAAGCATAGTTTGCTGTTGTGGGCAAAAGAAAAAAGGTGTATAAGTGGCTTTCTTCATATGAAAGCACCTTAAACAGATGATCCTCAAAAAGGGGCTATGGCTTCATATGCTTTCATGCTTTGTTAGAATTTTCTTTTCAGTTTCTATGGTTTTCCCTAATCTCAGTGAGGCTCTCTAGAAGGAGGCAGTAGGGAACTTTGGCTAGACGTTATATAACAAAGGCAAATAATTCAGCTTTGGGAGCTATGTCAGAATAACTGTTTCACAGGCCTGTAGACACCTTGGGCTTCCTATATTTGCTAAGGACTATTCTTATACTTTTGTATGTTTTTCTTTACTGAAGGAGACAATAGTCACCCGGGGTGCCTTTGGCTATTTGTGAGTCAGAGTGCTTCTTTCTACAGAGTCTGCATTTGTGTGTGCAAAATGTCTGGAGGACTTCATGTATTCCTTCTGGCAAATTCTTTTTAGATTTTGTGGGAGGTAAGTTCTACTGGTGAATGCATCTTTGTTGTTCTTTTCTTCTGTTGATATATATTGCATTTCCTGGAAACAGGCAAAGTTCTGCCGTTTCTTTTTGAATTGATTCTTTATGTGACCCTGTCCTTTCAAGTCAACTGCCCGGATACCCAGCAGTACTTACTTCGAATTTAGAATTTTCATTAAAAATTTAAATAAATAAGTTCTACTGTGAACTTTTCTCTGCTGTTCATAAAAGCAGCTTTATCCTTTATTTCTAATTAAATACCCCATACCAAACAGAATAGCACTTTCCTGGTAGCAGTCAGCAAGTCAGTGCCTTCTAGGCACTCCAGTTATTTACAATTCTTACACTGCCTCTCCAACAGACCTAGCCTTCCCAAGTAAGGAGACTGAAAAACGTGTCCTCTACAAAGTTCAGCAGAGCAATATACACCATTCCTCACAGCTTCTCCAGTAACTGCATTCCGTTTAAAAATCACAAATCAAATTTCCTTTACTATACAAATTAGTTCGAAGAATAAAAATGTGATGATTTCAGACTCTGTTTCTAGAACTTGAAACCGAAAACTCTAAAAAATTAGTAAGTTCATGAGTGTCAAAAGAATTATGTATTCTATGAAAGTATATGCTCTACATTCCCTTCCAGTGACAGCTTACAGTTGGACAAATATTTATTTTACCTGTTTAGATAACTGCTCTTCACAGAGTTTGTAGAGTGTATAGAATTTTCGACTAAGGACTTGGTTGTCTCGGAAACCAGCACTTGCCAGCTTGACTCGCATAATAATGCTACGGTCAGGCACCATCATAGCAACTGTACGAAACTGAATCTTCAGATTTTCTGGAAGTTCCTGTCGTCCTGCATAGCCAGGGTTCTGAAAAATGCAAAATATAAAATAAAATACTATATAATGAAAGCAAGATAGGAAGGTTTGTCTCTTCTGATAATTATTTGGCAACCACAGGTGCACATGCCAGATGACAAAGGGTAACTCAAGCATGTCACAATTACACATCACTACACAGCTGCCTACATACTGCAGTTCATGAAGTATGTGGTATCGCACATGTTATTTGGAGAAGCATAAGTCACACAGACAACAACTTACAGATCTTGTTGGAGCTGTTTTAAACGGTTAGTTCCTCAGGGTCTTGATAGTGTTCCAGTGCTGGAGGTTACTGTCCCTTGTGAGCATTCCCAGGCCATTTCAGTGCAAAGTCAGTCAAGCAGTGCAAGACAGTACTGAATATAACTTACACTAACAGATCAAATCTTTCACTGAAGATGCCTAAGTCATTTCTGTGACTACTGTATGGCTCAGTTGTGAGAACAGTAGTCACTGGCTATGCAGTGATAACTTCTTAAACCCTTCCAGCCGTGTCTAAACTGCCTTCCCACTGGCCTTTGTACACCACTAAATTGTCCTCTTTTTCAAATTAAAGTGATAACATTAACACCTTTTCAAGGCAGCAAACCTTAACATAAAGATAAATGTTTCCATTTTGAGTTATGGGTATGTACCCTACAGCTAGGGTTTTTAAGGTATTCTTATGCTTTCCTGCTTCTTTGCCTCCTGCACTGTTAGAAGCAGTCCACAAGCACTAAAGAGAAATCTTCAGGAGGCCAGTGAACCAGAGGGAGGGTGGTTTCCTTCATGCTGTCACACAGAAGGACTGTGGTCAAAAGTTCTTCACAGGTGGTGAAATACTGACCAGACCAACTACGGTAGTCCTTGCAGTGGTCTGTTACCACTTCTGTTTTATTTTGACAGACTTTGACTAAAAATACAAGAGGGTTGGGTTTAGTCTCAATCTGTCAAATAATCAACTAAAAAGTTACCTAAAATATATAGTTAATGATAACTGCATACCTCAAGTCCTAAGTTCCAGTTAAACATATAGGCAAGAAAAAATATTGTCATTATTATTTGACCAAATTATTGCTCAAATTGTATTTGCTATTTTCTAGCAGACAGTTCCAATTATTTCAATGTGGAAATTTCAATGGGAAATGAAATAGGAAAGATTTTTCACAATTATGCCATTTACACATATTCGTACACATACCATAGTCAGAAATATACCAAATTCTCTGTCCATGTCAACAACATCACCATCAGTGAAAATGAACTGAGGCTTTTTATTTTTCTTACACTGAAGTATGATATATATCTGCTGAGCAGCTACTGATAAAACTGGAAGTTCAATGCGGTTAAATTCATCAAAACAACCCCATGCACCTGACTGGGCTAAACCTAGAAAACGAAAAGGAAAAATATTTTGTTAAAATATCAGATCAAACAAGAATAATTTATATATAAAATATCACATGTTCTATACAACTTGATGTAACATGAGAAGAATAGAGAGTATGAACACTGAGTAAAATGAGAAAAACTCAAAATAAATTGGGCTCTGCATTAATGACACCCAGAAAAAGAATTACTGTTTGGAATAAAGATATACACACTTCTCTATAAAGAATCCTACACCTTTACAGCACCCATGAGGCAGAAAGTGTTCAATAATACTGTATATAGCACCTAGTAGCACAAACATGCATACAGCATGGAAGCTCATTTATGCAGGGGCTGAAATTGTCAAAGATGACCTTGAGAGACACCTATCTAAATGAAAAGCACAGAATCAAATTCAGAAATCATTTGTGACAGAAGTGTTGTAGCATTTTAAAACAATTAATTCATAGGTCAAAAATTGTTGAAGAATGACATCTGGCTGTTCAAGAGAAGAATCTGTTACACTTACAACTGTTCCCTGGAACAGGCCTTGAAGTTCTAGACAAACATTAGTATCCATAAACAGCATGAAATGAATGTCTTTTGGGAGAGTCAAGTATTCCTCCTTCTGTACCATATTAGCATGATTGAAATAGTAGAATCTACAGTTGCAGCTTTCCAGAGCAGGACTGGGAAAGCTACATAATCCCCTGCTATTCCATGTCCATTTCACAGAGACAAAGACTAGCAGGTCTACACAGGAACTCCATGGATGCCATCTCCTCCCTTCCCAAAGCCCACTCTGGACTGGTATTTCCTACTGCCTGGTCCAGCAAGGACCTGGATCAGTACTTTAACTGGTGCTACAAACCAATGTTCAGAGAGGTTTAATTCATTCCATTGGACTGGTGGAGCTCAGTTTGGCTTAAGCCATTTGAAGACAGTGCTAAATGCAGAAATAAAGCAAACATCCAAGAAAAGGCATTTGTGTGTTTGCAATGTTGCATAACTATCCCTAGAGCTCCCCTGAATCCCCATACTTTATATGGCAATGCCTATAGCACTGATAAAATAAATCAAGGGGTGGTTTATGTGTAATGTTAATTCCTTCAGACACTTAGGCTAATGGAAGAGAAAGTACTCAAAAAATCAATAATAATACTATTAATACATACTTTTTCACTTTGTTTTGTTTTCTCTTCCTTTGTCTTTGCTCTGGCCTGTTCTGCTCATATCATCCTTCTTCCCTTTTCTCTACTGTTCCTTGTCTGATCTTCCCTTGCTCTTTAAGATGTTCTCTAGGAACTCTCATCTTACTCCAAAATCCCTTGAAGCCCCTTTTATGTTTCTTCTCTGGCCCTCTTCTACTCTGTCCCATCTTCTCTGTGATTATAGCGAAATCGATACTTGTCAATGTTTGCAGATAGTAAAAACAGGAAAAAAAATGAAAATAATTCTTACATTCATTTTTTACCTTTTTTCATGCCCATTAACCACCTCTTTTAATATTTTTGTGCTGATTGGTCTTTTTTACCTGTGTAATTTTTGGAAGAACTCTTAAACAAAATTAGTGGAGTCACAGGAGATCAAAGCTGGTGGTACTAAAGCCAAAATTGGCTCCTTAAGATTTGTTTCAGCCAGGGCAATACTGCAGATCTCCCATGAAATTCAGTTTAATATCATATGTAATCTTTCTCCTAAACTACTTCTAACTAATTTCTGTGATATTATAAGGAAAAACATGCTCCAAAAGAAAAGAATTTTAAGAGAATAAAATGTCACATGGACTTAATTACAAAATTTAAAAGCAAATGGAATATATATAAATACCACAATGCCATAATGAAGCAAAGATTAAAGTAATTCTATACATAGGTGCCAAATTTAAGACATGGAAGACTCCCTCTTGTATGAGGAATATCAGGGTCTTGGATGCACCAATAAGGTTTAATTGCCCCGACCAGCCTTACCCATGGCTTCTACCCATACTTTCTCTCCTCCAGTCCAGGAGCTCCGTTTCAGCTCAGGGACATCTGAATCTTCAGTCTTTGCCTGACCCATGCTGTGTGTAGGGCTGGGCACAGCCCTATCCCATGTTATCCTGACTTGCTGACTGAACTCCCTGGAGGACCCCAGAACTATCCATAGTCTTACCTCCAGCCCTGCCTCTTACTGTTTCTGGCTGAACTTCCTAGATGGACCTTGGACACAGCTTGTTATTTCGCTTTGTCTGATGGTAACTGGACAGCTGATGGAATAAGCTGTCACCAAGGTGCCCTGCTCAGGCACTGTGGGACTATGCCCCAGTCAGTGAAGTCCCTGCCCCTGCCTGTGTGGCGGTCACCCTTGGCTCCTGGTTTGTCTTCCTTCATGGAGCTGCCCTATTCTTGCTGTTCCCGATAAAAAATTCTTGCAGAGATTTTTCAAATGTATTTGGCCCCTTTTTTTACATGTTATATGTCTAATAGTATCCCTTCCAAAAAAAACCCCAAACCAACAAAAAACAACA
>VZSF01004846.1:306797-329873 GCA_013398295.1 Chionis minor
AAAAAAAAAAAAAAAGTGTTTTTTCTACTGTGTTTATTAAACATCAATATCTACTCTTTGGAATGCAACAACGAAAAGCCCTAAAGCTTGATATTCTTTAACAAAGAAACATTGTTCATGGAATCATAGAATGGTTAGAGTTGGAAAGGACCTTAAAGATCATCTAGTTCCAATCCTCCTGACATGGGCAGGGACACCTCCCACTAGATCAGGTTACTCAAAGCCCCATCCAACCTGGCCTTGAACACTTCCAGTGATGGGGCATCCACAGCTTCCCTGAGCCACCTATTCCAGTGTCTCACCACCCCAACAGTAAAGAATTTCTTCCTGCTACCTAATCTAAATCTACCCTCTTTAAGTTTAAAACCATTACCACTTGTTGTCCTATCACTACACTCCCTGATAAAGAGCCCCTTCCCAGCTTTCCTGTAGGCTCCCTTTAAGTAGTGAAAGGTCACAATAAGGCCTCCCTGGAGCCTTCTCTTCTCCAGGCTGAACAACCCCAACTCTCTCAGCCTGTTCTCACAGGAGAGGTGCTCCATCTCTCTGATCATCTTTGTGGCTCTCCTCTGGACTCGCTCCACCACGTCCATGTCTTTCCTGTGCTAAGGGATGCCAGAGCTGGATGCAGTACTCCAGGTGGGGTCTCACCAGGCAGAATCACCTCCCTTGACCAGCTTCTTTTGATGCAGCCCAGGATGCGGTTGGCTTTCTGGGCTGCAAGCGCACATTGCTGGATCACATTGAGCTTCTTATCAATCAACACCCCCAAGTCCTTCTCCTCAGGGCTGCTATCCATTCTTCACCCAGCCTGTATTTGCTTTGGATTGCCCTGACCCACATGCAGGATCTTGCACTTGGACTTGTTGAATTTCATGAGGTTTGCACAGGCCCACCTCTCAAGCCTGTCAAGGTCCCTCTGGATGGCATCCCTTCCCTCCATCGTGTTCACTGCCCCACACAGCTTGGCATCATCAGCAAACTTGTTGAGGATGTGCTCGATCCCACTGTCCATGTCACCATCAAAGATGTTAAATATCACTGGTCCTGATACCAACCCCTGAGGAATGCCACTCGTCACTGGTCTCCACTTGGACATTGACCTGTTGGCTGCAACTCTTTGAGTGTCACCATCCAACCAATTCCTTATCCACCAAGTGGTCCATCCACCAAATTGATATCTCTCCAATTTGGAGACAAGGATGTAGTGGGGGACAGTGTCAAATGCTTTGCACAAGTGCAGGTAGATGACATCAGTTGCTCTTCCCTTATCCACCAATGCTGTAATGCTGCCATAGAAGGCCACCAAATTTGTCAGGCACGATTTGCCCTTAGTGAAGCCCTGTTGGCTGTCACCAATCACCTCCTTATTTTCCAGGTACCTTATCATGGTTTCCAGGAGGATCTGCTCCATGATCTGGCTGGGCACACAGGTGAGACTGTTTGGTCTGTAGTTCCCTGGGTCTTTCTTTTTTCCCTTCTTAAAAATGGGGGTTATGTTTCTGCTTTTCCAGTCAGTGGGAACTTCACCAGATTGCCACGATTTCTCAAATATGATGGATAGTGGCTTGGCAACTTCATCTGCCAGTTTGCTCAGGACCCATGCATGAATCTCATCAGGCACCATAGACTTCAGGTACTGTGCACATTCATGTTCCTTAGATGGCCTTGAACCTGATGTTCCTCTACAGTGGGCTGTTCCTCACTCTCCCGGTCCCTGCCTTGGCCTTCTGCAACTTGGGTGGTGTGGCCAGAGCCCTTGTCAGTGAAGACCAAGGCAAAAAAACTCATTCAGTAGTTCCATATAATATGGTCTCTTACACTTACTATCTGTATATTGAAGGGGTTTAAAATTACTTCCTCTATAGAATGGTGAGGTGAAGTTCTAATCAAACAATTTTTCTTTGGGAAAGGAAAAAAAATATCACTTGTTCTGTAATGCCACCTGCTGCATGGAGTTAGGAAACCTGACTCTCAGGAAAGGCCAATGCCCCACAGCTTTGAACAAATTTGGTTCTTGCAAAACACCTAGCGGTGTTTAAAAAGAGAAAGGAAAGAAAATACACACAGACATAACCAAAGGCACAGCAAGCAAATTGTCAGCTGCATAACAGCTTAGAGACAATGTAATTTTATTGTGCACTGTCATGCTGTGCATTACTTTCTGTCCCCACACAGAACATAGTATGGTAATCAAATACAAAAAAGGAGTGAAAACAGAAAATAAAGGACAGGACTAAAGAGATCTTTAGCTATGTCTAAGAAATGTGACACACTCACCCCCCAACAATCAGAATAGATAATCTACAAACCGGGTCCTCACATGATATAAGAATCACACAACATAGTTACTCCCACTTCAGAAAGATTTAAAAATGCATCTCTGCACTGCAGTGCCATGTCCCTTTCCATGTCAGTGGCCCTATGATCTACACACAGCTGCGTGGCCTGACCCTTGAACACTACGTTTTGGCCACAGTCCCTAGTGCAGGTACTAGGGCCACACACACAAAGAAAGCATGTTACAGGCTACTGTGACAACCCCAGATCTGCTAGGTGATCCAACAGGCCAGGTGATAAGTTTGGAAGAGGAAATACTGGGGATGGAGTACAAAGCCTACCACAAACATGTGGAATTCTGAAGAATTTCTCAACGTGTGCACTAAAGCATGTAGTATGTTTCATGACAACTTTCTTATCAGTCTGGTGAAAGTGCTTCTACAGCTGTGAAGAACTATACTTCTTTTCCATTAAAGATTTCAAACGCATTAAAGAATCTTCCTCTAATCTCAGTTTGCTCCTGCTATTAAATCAAAAAGAGGTGACCTGCTTCCTCAGCTTCAGTGTATCCACTCTTCAAGAAATACCAGATATCTTAAAGATGTTTCAACATTAAAAATGGGATTCCAAGCCAGGCCCTTCCCAGTTGTGAAAGTAAGTCCAAAGCAACTGGTGCCCTTCACAACTGAAAGCATCAATGACTTATGTAAGAACAGAATCTTACTTTTCTTCCCAGACACACAACAGTCTGATGAATGCTGGAAAAAAATCACCCTATTTGGCTGGATCTATTATCTAATTCCCAGGCAAATTCTCTGAGAAGTAAGCCACCATCCCACTAGTAAATTGACTGAGCTAAGCAGTCACAGGCATCATGGTCACCTAAACAGCAATTTGTTGAGTTCTGTAAGCATCTTTTCTAACTTATATTGAACACCAGCATGCCATTAAATAAGGCATCCAGACAACAAGGACACATTATAAAGTATTAGTCAGCTTTTGTTGCATATGGTGACAATGCTACATGGAAAACAGTCAGCTTATAAAAAAACGACAAAGAAATCTGAGCCCTAAAACTCCGCTCATGTCCTTAGACACAGAAATTGTGCCCAGTTTTACTAAAAGATGGCATGACAAGCTCAATTATCACTACTGCCTCAATCTGAAATGAGAAAGGATAAGTTACCAAAGTGCTCAGGATAAGAAGGTAGAAACAAAGCGAGGATACAGAGGCTAGATATTTGAATTGACAGGAGTCACAAACACTTTAGTACAAAGAAGTGAAATCACCAAGGAGTCAAAAAAAGGTAGTAATATATGAGATATAAGCATTCTCACAGAAGGAGCAAAGAGGAAAAAGAAAACAGCTTGGTGCAATCAAAGACAAACCCACTCCAAGGCGAAACAAAGGCTGCCATCTCCCCTCTGGACAGATGACTGCAGGTACAGCAGAGACCCAGTACATGACTGCGCTTGGAGTTATGAGTATATTCATCCTTAGTCAGACAGGAAGCTGGTCTCAGCTCTCTTATTATTATCACCAATGCATAAAATAAAATTGGGACACTAAAGGTCTGCACGCACGATAAAAGACATGCAACTATAAGTTGGCCCAAAGATCTGCAGGTTACAAGAAGTGCTTTGAGTAATTTGTGACCTTGACTGAAGGTATTCACATATGCAGCTAGTTCAGTTTCTAGCTTAGAAATGTTTATCTCTTTGTTTGGTATTATATAAACGAGCAGCTTTGAATAGCTCAAGGTCACTAGGTAAACATCATCTCTTTTGATATGTGAAAAATCTAGTCTTGGTTATAAACACAGTATTTACCTCAGGTGAGGAGTACAATAGTGCAATATATTCAGCACAGAAGTCATCAGCTTCTACAAAAGTTTAAGCCAGATCCCAGCGTAATTTAATGGGATACTGTAAAACCTGTCTTCTGCTTTCACTGCTTGTAGGACCACTGAGCCAGTTTCAGCCTTCTCCAAGGCAGTGAATGCCTGTATTCACCTAAAAAGACCAAAGCTAAAGCTAAAGCTAAAGCTACAAGACTAGCTAAAAGACTACCTAATGAAGATTTAAATGAAGATTATCATCATCAAACTTTCCCTTCTTGTGGCATTAGCAGGACTTTTAGCTAGAAGAATGGACTCTCCATGGGACCAGCTCAGGACTGGGGATTAAACACAAGAGCTGATGATGATCACCAGCTCTACCATCTGCTGCTTCCGTATTTACTACACTACCTCAGATTCGTCGTATGGAATGATAGAGTTTGCTCTAGCAGGGAGCACTTTATCCTCTCTTTTTGTAGCAGTGTCTCTTCAACTGTTTTCTCTAGCTATCCCACTTGCTTCAGGCTGGCCCCTTACTGCAGCTCCAACTAGGGAAACCCCCAATGGGAGGGAAGGCAACAGACATGAGCGTGCCTCAGGGTGGAGGGGTGGGGCGGGAGAGAGAAGCTAAGAGACAGCAGTGCCTTTTCAAAGCTCAGTCTACCTCTGCTCACGGCTCAGAGGGATAGAGGATGGAGGCTGGCTGAGGCAAAGAAAACAAGAATGGAAATGTTTCGTATCGATTTTCACATTCTTACAAATGGAGCTAATGTGTTCGATTAGTGAGAAGCAGGGCATTCTGCAGAATGCACAGAGACTTACAAAACTTCTGAGTCATGATTAGAAAAACTTGTCAAACTGGTTAAATCATTCTTCCCCTGTTTTTTCTGCTCTACTTCTTCCCATTTCCCTCTTTTTGGTATGACCATTAAAGAAAGTTAACAAGTTAATGAGGCCTAAAAATACCTGTAAAAGTAGAAAATTATTAGGAGGAAGAACAGTAGTCGAGTGAAGTCAGTACTAGGACTCAGTTCAGGACTGAGTTTCAACTCAGTTCTTCCCAAATACATACTATTGGTCCTCTTGATCCAACTCAGCCACCAAAAAAAGCCAGTAAGACCATGGAAGAGGGAAGAGAGAAATACGGAAAATCTTTTCACAATTAAATACAAAATCACTTTAATCCAAACCTGGCATACCTTTCAGGCTTTCTATCTGCATTACAAAGGTTAATTAGACACTCTTAAACTCCTAAATAAGCAGCCAAAGACAAAAGTTACTTTTATTAAAATCTTGACCTGCTTTGCTGCCTTCTTAATTAAAACTAAGAAATTATCTCCAAGTTATATTTTTACCGTTGGGAGATATCACAACAGTGAAAATTATGTTTATGATACCTTGTGTTAGATTTAAGAGCCCACCACTCACAAAAAATGCTGGCATTCTGTGGTCTTCTAATCCATATAACCAATAGTGGTTATATACTAGAAACCAGACATAATGGAGCCCATGGATATTGGATCACCTTATCAACGTTTGCAAAACTGGCTTCAAAGCTCTGCTTATTATGAAAAGTTATCAGACTCTGACCACTATCTCATTTTCCTGGTTTCAAAAAAGTTCTAGTGTTCGAAATAAGACACTGCGCCACTCTGCATGTTTCCCTGTCTTGCACAACATCATTGAGCTTCATATTTGTTTGTCTTGTTTGATACAAAAATGCTAAGGGAGGGCTAAATATCCTCACCCTTTGGATGGGGGGGATAGAGGCATAAAGAAAATCAGGAAATAATTAAAAGGGAAAAGGAAAAGAAGACAAAGATAGGAAACACCCTCCAAGAATATAACAAAAGACTGGAAAACATGCAAGAACTAAAAAGGGAAAAACAAGGAGAAGTAATCAAATATCAGGAAAAGCTGATGAGCGTCTGGAAATAAGACAGAACAGAGAAGAAAATACCCTACTAATGATTGCTAACTCACTAGGGAAGAGACAAATCTTGTGTCTCTAAAATCAAAATACAAGATTATTTCTTACCTTTATAGATACGGCCAAGTCCTCTGTAGTCCATTTGGTCTGAACAATTGAAAACAACAACATACTTTCCCAGGCATTTGCCCATGTCTTTAGTTGTCTCTGTTTTCCCTGTCCCTGCAGGTCCTGCTGGTGCACCACCCATACTCATGCCCAAAGCCTGTGCCAGAGTGATGTAACACCTACAGACAGAACAAAGAGTTCTATTAACCTTTTTCTACTACTAATTACTTAAAGTCCGTTAATGTAACCACAGCAGTTGTATTATACAGAGCTGGTGCAGGGGGCCTTAATGGTTGTGCTTACACGTGGCAAGTGCTCACTCACCCCCCCTTTGCACACTGTAGAGCTGAGCACCAGGTACCACCTTTGCTCCACCTGCAGCAAAGCACGCATCCAGCTCAGCGACAACTGCAACAGCTCAGGAAATGCACAGGCCAATTCGACATGCTGAATACCAAAATCCTGTAGTATAGTGATTTTCTCACACTAATCATACGACCTCCCTCAATGACTCAGCTGCATTCTGCAACACCCAGACCCACTGGGTTTCTGCCTTTTTTCCCATCCTCCTACTCTCTCCCCAGAGCACACAAAATGGACTCTCTAATCTGGCAATAGGAAGGCACAGAGGGTGCAGGCAGCTCCTGTTCTTGCCATTTCCCTGCCAGAGTGCCAAACCAGAGCAGTGCTCCCAGTCACATGACGTCTTTGAGAAGAACGGATGAGAGGGAAGACTGTAATGGGCAATGGAGAAAGGAGGGATCCATGAATCCTAGGACCGTCTTCTGCTTCAGCCCCCATCCTGGGTTGACATCCTCAGGTTTAAGTCTCAGCCTCCCCAGATGGTGTGGAGACTGCTGAAGAGTGTAGGAAGATTTTTGTTCTAACCTGCAATGCTCCAAAATCCCAGTAAGCCCATTTTAACACTGTGAAACTCAATAGCTTTATGATATATCTGGGGAAAGAAAATGGGCACTGGAAAAAAACAAATGGTATCAGCTAGTATCACTTCCCGTAAAATCATATAGTACACATTCTAATATAATAGCAGTAATAATGCTTTATCACCTTGTTACTCAGTAATCAGTTAACAGGCACTAATTTAACACAGAAAGAATACCACTCCTAACAATTTCGCCAATGAAAATGAGGTAAGGCAAACTGTATACATAGTACAAGTCCTAAACAGAACTTGCATTTCATTTTTTGTATCTGCCGTGACATGGTCCGTGTCTGGCACGAAGTTCAGGAGCATTCAATTTCAGTCCCATCATCTTAATGTAATGTACTACTGCCAGTGTGTATTTATCACGTGCTTCGGGAATCTTTCTGAACACAAAATCATTACCCAAACAGCACTTGACTCCAAGTTGATTAATGGAAAGCAAAGACATCATTACCTGAAAATTGTCAGAAGCTCAGACAAGTCCATATAGCAATATTAAAAATATTAAAATGCAAAAAGTCTATGAGGGAAATAAAATCTGTTCTTATGCAACACTGCTTAGGTACATAAGTTTCCCTTGCCAACACTAGAAAACATCTCTGCTTCAAATACTCTTTCAGTATATGACAGTGGATAGCCACCAATCCTTGCAGCGCTGTTGGCTCTTCTAGGCTCACCTAGAGACAGAAAACCCTGTTCTTTTTCGTTGTTATTATTAGAGTTTAAACTCATTCAAAAAGATCCATTTTCTTCAATGTCACCCTGCGCTAGTTTTCAATCTCATGTGACGTAGTGCCTTGAATCAATCCCTAACCAATTAGGTTGCATTTTAATTCTATGAACAAATTTTGAATAACAACATTTTATTGATACTGTCTCTCCCAGTGGGTAAAAATATTGTCTGTGTGGTAGTGCCACCATACCCACTAATCAATTGCATGTTTATTGCTGCAAACAGATCTCTATCTAGCATAGGAATAGTAGGGTACATAACATAGAATTTGGCAGATGTGTGTTACGTATTAAAAGCCAGGTATCCAAGCATAGGCTTTTGGCTTCTTAAATAGCTCACTGGGCATCATTTTGGTTCAGAAATTGGCACAAGTCTGAAATTTCGCTAGTAAATGAAACGTAGTCGGCACAGAGAGTGCAAAGACAATTCCAATATTAATTCATCAGCCTGCAATCATTCTTCAGACAACAAATGACTGCATCTCCACAGTATTTTAACATTCCTATCCACACTTAAAAGAATAACCTCTAGCATAGCAAATACATCTGCCTCTTGCCTAGCTGAAGCATTATTAATTACTTTAGGAAAATATGCATCTAACTGAGTTTGTACTGTGCTGTACAACTAACACTCCAGCAATAAAAAGTTCTCCTTATGTTTTGCCCTCAGAGCTTTATCTGTGTTTGTAGTCCTGTAACTCTCCATAGGCCTTACTTAAAATCCTATTGGCCCTACATAAAACTATATTGGCCCTAGTTATTCAATGCTATGTCCTGCATTACTGCTTTTTCCTCTAGGGTGGCTTCAAATGAATCACTTGCCATAATCCCAAATTATCATGTAACTACTGGCTTCCTGAAAGCAGCAACATTTTGGTTTTTAGATCCACTCTGTTTAGGCTGATGAAGAGTATGGCACTCAGCTATATTTATCTTGAGCAGGAGCAAGTTTTTCAACGCCTACCACAGCACATATAGCTCAAGCAAACACTCAAAGAGAATTCAAGACCCCTCCTAGGGGTGCCTGCTTTCACTAGCTGAATATATAAGCACTGGCCTCTGCTGTTCACCAGTTATATTGCAGTATTATAGTGCAACCAAAGAATTCTGACTCATGGAAGTTAAAGGAATTAAGTCAAAGGAATTAAGTCTTAGCTCCAGTACTATGCACGGCATTCTTTTGATAACTACCTGTCAGTTAAGGGAGTTATAACAAGCCTGTCTGTACACCCTAAGTATTCGTTGCAGTAGGTGAACTCTACATCAGTGATTTGGATAATGCATTTATCCAAGTCTTCAAGAAAATAAAATCGAGATTGTTTTTGCCATTCAAAATCAGATGGAGATTTAATGTTCATACGGACCTATAATGGAAAAGAAAAATCATTAATGCAGAAATGAAACGGTATAAGAAATTCATCTTAAATTCCATACAGAAAAAAAAATCTACTATGTATAAATTCAAGAGCTGGAACAAGCACAAGGTCTGTCAGGAGTCAAGACGTCCACAATTATCTTTTCAAACCTGTTTATGACATGCTCTGAACTTTTTGACCACTTTGATTTTCCTCTGAATTGTGCAGAGATTATGACTTGTGTCTTACAGAGATATTGAAGAACAGTGATGGAAAACTTCATAAATAACTAAGTAACAATACTGGCTACACTGCATGGTATCTGGTGCCATTACTCACAGAAATACTAAATTGTGGACAGCACTTGAATATATTGTACACATCTGTGTGTTTATTTATCCGGGATATATTTTTCAGTATGAACTTGCCACACACATATTTAGGTTTTTGGCAGATTCATTATTTTTGACACTTCATCTCAAAACTACTGGCCTCTGACAGAATATGTAGTCCTGGTTATTTGGCCTTGCAGACATGGCATAAGGTGTAGAGGAGGTTCTGGATTCTCTGCCACTTTCCTTTACTTTCTCTCAATCACAAAAGGATGTGTTTAGCAGGGAACAGAATGTTTTGAGAGAAAAGGATAATATTACATATACTGATTAAGAATCTTTTCCCTAGTTTGGGATGTGCCCCTGACTTTATTTCACATACAGACCCTGTAAATGTAACCAATTTTCTGTGATTTAATTTTATTATAATACTATAATATGACATTAAATTAATTGATAATTAAATATTCAATTGAGAAAATAATTATGAAAATAAATTTTAAATTACAGGCAGAGGATAAACCCCCATGCCTATCTTTGAAGCTGGTAGTTTTGTTTTCTAACTTACAGTATTTTCCTTTATGATTTTCTATCTTTCTTTACACATACACTTAATTTTTATCTTTCTAACATATGTGCATAAATTAAACAACGCAGTATTCAGTTATTGACCTTTGCATCTCGCAAGCTTTTTGAAAGTTATTGTACTTACTTTTTTATAATTATATTTCATGTATTCAAAATACTTACCTAAAGGAAGTCTGATGCAATGCAATTATAAAAAAAAATTAAAATACCTGTTCTGGTTATAGTTTCTACCCTTTTCAAATACATGGAGCCTCACCACTTTAACCTTTGAATAACTATTACCTTAAATCAACACATAGGCTAGGCTGGAAATCACATTATTGATAGCAATACTAAATGGACATTTTTTCCATTTACATTTTAATTAAACAATGTATTAAATTTTCAATTTAAGAGAATAGTTTAATTTTAAAAGTTAAACTCTCTTGCTCACAGTGAGTTTGTGCAAGATGGGCATTGACAACCATTTTAAAAACTGAGGCCTGAACCTATGAACATACCTATATATAATTCACCCTTATCTCTGCATGGCATCTATATGAAATCAAATTAAACCTGATATGCTATATCACGGCACTAATGTCAGAGCTACTCAAAGACAACAGATTGTAAGACTTGTTTATAATTTTTTTATATGTGCAGAAACTTCCATACAGAAAGTCCTTTAAAGGTTTTAAAAAACTTACCAAATCATCAAAGATATCCTTCTGGTGCACATGAATGGTGATTAAGGTTTCATATTTTGTGCGCTCCATTCTTGTCAGATTGTGTGTTGTCATGTCAATCAAATCATTTAAAAGTTCCAAAAACTTCTGATTTGTTTTGTGCATTACCTTTTCCACATAACAAGAACAGCCATATTAATACAAATAGAATAAAGAATAAAAAATAAAACATATGGGTCCATGACATTTATGACCTTCTTTGTATTTATTAGGCTTGGAATCCTAAATTTGGATTTGCAGGCTGCCTTCCACACATGCATTCGTAGCACAACAGAGCACAATAAGGTTATATCTAGGTGAACAGGTCACATCATAAGATTTTATTCCAAGACTGTTGCTCCTTCTACTGTACCTTCTACTTGCACCTTCTACTTCTGTTGCTACCTTCTACTTCGATTGCACCCCTGCGTATTTTCAGAACCATCAGTCTCCGGTTTTAGGTATTGCACATCAGCCCAAGAAATATCTGCTCTTTCTGGGGTACAGGAAGCTAGAGACAGATCACATCCTCTAACCAGAGAAGGGGGAAAATGTAGTGTAATTTTAGACATCAGTGCTAAAAGAATAATTTCATTTGTGGCACCAGATTCTGTTACAAAGTTCAACAAAACACAATACTGACTATACAATACTGACTTACATAAACAGCATAAGCCTCTGTCAGTGATGTTCCTGGTACACAACAAATTATAAAGCACTGATGTTTTAGAAAGTGTAGCTCATATATACTCCTGTTCCAAATGTGTGAGAGAACAATCACACTTGCTTTCTGTAAATATATGCAAAGCCTAAAACTTGCGCTGTTTGCTGAGAAAAAAAATGCTAAAAACACTGCAAAACTAACAGAGAACTAAACAACCTCCCGGCCCTGCAAACAAACACACAGGAGTTCATCCTAAAAAACAAAAGCTGTTTTGTAGTTAATGCAAAAGAATCTTTGCGTCTAGTTAGTACATGGATGGGAGTGGACTAAAAGCAGGTCTATGCCCTTTTTAAGCTTTGTACAATACAGAAAATGTAGCACTAAGTGATCTTTTTCATAGTCTAGAGTCTTTGTTTTCATTCAGTATCAAAGTACAGCATGGTACCATTCCCCTGCATTTACTTTTATGGTAGGAGGGTTCTTAGTACAATCGCACTGTATATTCTTAATTAATGGTAGTTTGCAACTCTTTAGTTCACATCCTCTCCTTCCTTCTTTATAGATTCAGTGATAGTAATAACACATTGGTGTTAACAGTATCTTCTCTACGTGTTTGAGATTAAGCCAGCACCTCCTCACATGGCTTCTATTCATTCCCTTCCCTAAAAAAAGAGCTCATCAACTGAAGAATCTAATACACTCTGTTACAGTAGACTAATGCTTATGAAGCACAGTTATTCCTAAATTTTGGGAGATCCTATTTCTTTCCAAATTTGATTTTGGGAAAGTAATAGGATAAGATTCCCTATATTCCCAAACCAAGAAATTATTCCTTTCAAGATGACTGCACTGACAGAACAATAGAGAAAATCACAGGATTAGGAAGAATTCTAGAGCACATGCTGGGGGATGATGATGAGGTGTGACCTCTTAACACATTTTTTATCATTCTGTTTTCCTGTTAGTTTATTTGTTATTCTGGTTACTTAACTAGTATTTTGTGCTTTTTCCTATGCTACTTTTAACTTTACACAATATGCACCGTTCCAAACAATGCTTTTAATTAATCCCCAAAGATTCATTAAATACTACCTTTTTGTCTGTTTTGGTAGTGTTCAGTGCATTCTCTGCATCTCTGGTCCAGATCATTTGAATTCCCAGAAGTCCTATTTGTGCAGGAAACATTGCCTGAAAGTCATACAGCTTAAATCCTGAATCGCTAATGGCCATTGATGC
The DNA here is from genome assembly GCA_013398295.1 of Chionis minor. Taxonomy (NCBI): domain Eukaryota; kingdom Metazoa; phylum Chordata; class Aves; order Charadriiformes; family Chionidae; genus Chionis; species Chionis minor. The sequence goes on from VZSF01004846.1 coordinate 319,511, forward strand.
TTGTCTAATGATGGTGTGGATTGTTTTCCTAATCCCATTCAGCAGCTGACCTAACCAGAATTCCACATTGCCCTGAAATAAACAAGAAAGTACTTTTAAATAATTAGTTTATGAATAATTCACAAGGAGAAAAAGCCATACGCGACCTTTTTCCCGGTCCTTCATACTCCCATTTCCCTCTTTGTTATTCTCTATTAAAGATTTCTCTCCTCCTTCTGCTCCACTGCCCTTCTAGAGATATGTGATGGATTTGGCACCTTGCATCCGCACTGCAGGTACAGTAATCATTACAGAATGACACAAATGTCCTGTCCTTTCTGGCCTTTGCTCTTGCTGTTCATATTGGAAGGTTTTCCTTCAGCTAGTCAAATAATAGCATGATGCAACACTGTCGGTCTCTGAAACATAAATCTACTTTAAATCAAGTCATGAAAAACTGCAATGTATACCTCCATTACCTGAGCTAAAACTGGTTCGATAATATCGACCTGTTCTCCTTCTTGAGATTCAAACAATATAATCTGGTCGTAGTTTTTCTCATGAAATCCCACTCGGTTAACATTGTCAAACAAACTTAATAAATGTGCCTACAATAGAATCAGCAAAAAAAAAAAAGCTCCATAAACTGATCTGATATGGCATTATTACTTTTCCTTTAAAACCTGTATTAGAAGATTCTATAAATCTTTCCATAAGTGAAAGAAATTCTCCCAACTAAATAACAAAATCCCCCATGGTCCTCACTTACTAATATTGACAAAAAGAACATCATTGCCTTATTACTTGTACCTGAATAGTGTGGGAGTCAGATGCTTGACCAAGGATTTCCAGAAGAGCAGGGTCAGATACAAAAAAAAATCTTGGAAATATTAACCGTTTTTTTTCCAAATACCCCGTCAGTGATTTCTGACAGATTTCCAATTGTTCCAGCAAATGTGGTAATAGCTGTGCCAAAGTCTCATCTCCAACACAGCATTGCACAATGTTTGATGTTTCATGGGCTCTCTGCATAATTCTCTGCCATGATTTATCAATGTTCTGAAATCTTCTGGCTTCCTGGAGTACATGAAAAATACATTAGCTCTTCCTTATGTTTGTCAAATTGTAAAAATTAAAGAATTCCATGAGACAAGGTAATAGTTTAGTATTTCCCTTGCTGTTCAAGTCTTCTTTGCAGGACTGATGTATGAATATTTATAGGCATGTTTATACTGATCAGTGTTTGTAATGACCAAAGCTCAAATTGCAAGAGAAAGAGTCTAATAGGACAGTTCTGGAAATGTCTTTTACTTCATATCGTGCACCAAAGTTGTCCATATAAAAGGATTCCAGCACACACCAGAAAACTCAAACAGCAGCCAGAAACGACTGTCTTCCTAATAGCAATGCACAGTGTCATGTAATGGCTTGTCCAAGTTACTTATGAGGAGTAAGCTGCTAATAGTAATAACTGACAAAACCAGTATAAATAGCCTGAAGCTGCCGCACTTTTAGGGTATTGTAGGTAAAAGGAGACAAATTCTCAGATCCTGGGAGCTGAAGAATACATACTTTTCTACACTGAATATATTGACTTTAAAAACTCTTTCTTCACCTACAGCAAATAAAATGTTAATAAGATCTTAAATTCTCTGAAAGCTAGAAGAGATCTCGAGAGACCATCCAAAGCCTGTCACAATACAGGATCCTACCCATGCCACTCCTGAAAAACATCCATCTGTCTTGTGTTTAAAGATGCTCAGTGCTGTAGAGATTCAGAAGCCTCTCCAGGCAATCTTTGCTAATGGTGGCTCTGTTTTAATAGCTAAGCTTAATCTTCCTTGTGTGTACACCAATTGCTTCTCATCACATTTACAGATACAGAGAACACATTGTTTTCTTCATGTTGAGAGCAACCCTTATTTTTGTTAAAACTTACCATGTCTTCTCTTCAGTTCTCCTCTCCTTCAAGCCAAACAAGCCTAGTTTGTTGAATCTTTTCTTGTGCGTCATTCTTCGTAGAAAGTTCCTCATTCTTATCACTCTCTTCTATGCTCTCTCAAATTTGTCTATGTGTTTCTTTGGCCAAAACTAGGTACAGTATTCTAGTTATTGGTTGTTTTTGTTTATGCATTCCACTTTTCTGTCTGCATTTTACACATGAGCAATCTAATTTTCTGATAGTACTATGGCAGACAGTGTCAAAAGGCAAGATATATAGCAACCACTGTTTTTCCTCTATCCACAAAGCTTGTTGCCCACCCTAAAAATAAATCTGATTTGTTTGACAGGTTTTGCTCCTAACAAATCCACACTGACTGTTACTCATCTCCTTGTTAACTTCCAGACAGCTTACAGACAGTTATTTGTTGCAGTATTCATCCAGGAATTGCAATTAAGCCCACTCATCTATTATTACTCCTCCACCAAGCTGTTCCTTCTCCTCATTTAAAGATAGTCACCACATTTGCTTGTTTCCAGAATACTGTTTCATGTATTATCCTTGTAAGAAATAGCTTTAGTGGTTATCAAATGCCTCAGCTGTGCTGCAGCATTTGTTCATCTGCAAAAACTGCTTATTAATTCTCTGACAAACTTTAACAATATAAACATATCTCACAAACTAAAAAAAAAAAGTATTGTTATCTTAAATAACAGTTAAGAAAGTTTTACTTACAAAAAATAAATGTCATTTCTTAAAATTGTAAGCCTTTAATTATAAAAGATGTGGCCTGAAATAAATTAATATTTAATAATTTCCCAATAATCATGGTTTTGTTAAGTTACACCACTGGTTGATCTAGTGCTACTAAACCGTGGTGTGCTAGAACTATATGGAAACCTCTCATTAGGAGACGCAACAGAGAGAATGATGTATTCTGGTATTTCTGTCCTGCAGGAAGTCAGATCCTTCCTTAACTCTTTTGCAGCTGCTATCATGGAAGGCCTTTTAAGAGATCACAATAGTTCACACAGATTAGTTCACACGTGCAGCTGCCCAGGTCTTGCAGCACCTCTCACTGGGACTTAGTTATACCGAGTCCTATCAGGTACAGAATTCATAGAGAAAATCTGTCATTCTATTATCACATAACTTAGAGCCTATAAACACGTGCACACAGGAAGGAAGGGGTGTTAGCATGTATGGGAGAAGCGATACATCAGTTTTGTACCATTAAGTAGTCCTGAGCCCTGTGCTATCATGTCATTCACAAATATTGCAAGCTGACTGGATGCATCTGAGCCTGAATTACAGACAACCCTGCTGCTGTAGGTTTGACCAAGCTCTAAACAGTTCAACCTGACAGACCCCAGTTTGGTAAAACTTCTGAACTGCCTGTGCACAGCCCACAAAACTTACACGCATTACAAGCATTGGCAAGTAAACTCTTATGCGGCTAATCTCTCGGTACAACATATTGCCATCAACATATTGTGATCACAAATCAACGTACTTGAGGCAGTTGTTTTGCAATGTCTCCACCAACAAACACAGCTTCAAGGTAAATCCAGAGGTTTTGTACAGTAATCCAGTTTTCAATTATCTCTGCAGTATTGGTCAACTTCTGAACCCACTGTTGTATAGTGGATTTAAATGGTGCATTATACCTGTATGAACAGGAGTTAAAGTGAAAAAGAACCTAAGATGATCATTGTTTACTTTCAGGTTTGATTAGATTTACAGAATATATGCATTTATTAAGTTTGGTACCTGTTGCTCATTAGCGACCCCAATACCATGAGGCTGTCTTCCACCAAAGCTATTTTCTCCAATATATCTGACCCTTTCAGAAGGAGTTCTCCTCGAGTTTTGAATTGGCCAAAACTGAAAGCATGAGTACTCCATTCACTGATTACATGTTTCAATTTTGCTTCGATATCCTTTTCTTTAACAGCACTGATGCAGATATCCTGTGTAAAATTAAACTAGTAAATTACATTCCTCTAAGGGTAATATAACGCACACTTATAAAGACAATTAAAATTCATTGGCTAGATCCCGACTTCAGTGTAATTTCTAGCTAATGAAAATAAACATTGAAACACCTCAAAATTATTATATTACAAATTAGATTATATTATAGTACTACTTGTAACTGGAACATTTTATGGGCTATACTTCATCTTCACTAGCACCTTACACTTTTGAAAATTCACTGACTCAGTGACTCTGTAGGCAGAATTTGTATTAAATATATTAAAATTTGAAGGCAAATATACCTACTGAGGTGGCTGAGGAAAATACAGATCACCAATCAAAACTAATAAACAGTCCAAGAATAGAGCATATGTGGACAATGTGACTGCCTGCTACTTCTTAAAGACAGTGAGGACACAACCATCAAAAAAGTGGCTATTGCATCAGCAAGAAAAGGAGCAGCTACTCAGATTGGACCCCAAATTCGGGCTCGGGAATATATTGGATTCCATCACAGGTTTAAAGTCTTTCCTTGAGTGTGAGGCTACCACTCTGGACCTTTCACATGGCTTAAATTCTTGTCTGGAAATTGAATACAACAGAGGTTTGATTGCATGTCTTTGTCTTATAAGTGTTCCTTTGTGGAAGAAGACAACTCATAGAGTCATAGAATAGTTTGGGTTGGAAGGGACCCTTAAAGGTCCCATCTAGTCCAACCCCCCTGCAATATGCACAGACATCTTCAACTAGATCAGGTTGCTCAGAGTCCTGTCCAACCTGACCTTCAACGTCTCCATGGATGGGGCATCTACCACCTCCCTGGGCAACCTGTGCCAGTGATTCACCACCTTCAGTGTAAAAAACTTCTTCCTTACATCTAGTCTAAACCTTCCCTCTTTTAGTTTAAAGCCATTACCCCTTGTCCTATCGCAACAGGCCCTGATAAAAAGTTTGTTCCCAGCTTTCCTGTAGGCCCCCTTTAAGTACTGAAAGGTCACAATAAGGCCTCTCTGGAGCGTTCTTTTCTCCAGGCTGAACAACTCCAACTCTCTCAGCCTGTTTTCACAGAAGAGCTGCTCCATCTCTCTGATCATCTTTGTGGCCCTCCTCTGGACTTGCTCCAACAGGTACATGTCCTTCTTATGTTGGGGGCTCCAGAGCTGGATGCAGTACTCCAGATGGGGTCTCACTAGAGCGGAGTAGAGGGGCAGAATCACCTCCCTTGACCTGCTGGCCAAACTTCTTTTGATGCAGCCCAGGATACGGTTGGCTTTCTGGGCTGCAAGCACATTGTTGGCTTGTGTCCATCTTTTCATCCACCAGTACCACCAAGTCCTTCTCCGCAGGGCTGCTCTCAATCCTGTCACCCTCCAGGCTGTATTGATACTGGGGGTTGCCCCGACCCAAGTTCAGGACCCTGCACTTGGTCTTGTTGAACCTCAGAGGGTTCACACAGGCCCACTTCTCAAGCCTGTCCAGCTTCCTCTGGATGGCATCTCATCCTTCAGGCGTATCAACCGCACCACTCAGCTTGGTGTCATCCACAAGCTTGCTGAAGGTGCACTTTATTCCACTGTCTGTCTCTGTCATTGATGAAGACATTAAACTGTACTGGTCCCAAATACAGACCCCTGAGGAACACCACTTGTCACGTATCTCCATCTGGACACTGAGCCATTGACCAGTACCCTCTGGATGTAACTATCCAACCAGTTCCTCATCCACCAAATAGTCCACCCATCAAATCCATCTCTCTCCAATTTAGAGAGAAGGATGCTGGGGTGGACTGTGTCAAAGGTCTTGCACAAGTCCAGGTAGATGACATCAGTTGCTCTTCGCTTATCCACCAACACTGTAATGCCATCATAGTCATCTTCAGTGCATGCTAGGATTCTCCTGTATTGCCTACAGCTCACCATGCTACTTTTCCATCAGATGTTGAGGTAGTTGAAGTCACCAGCAGGACAAGATCCTGCAAGCGCAATAACTCCTGTAGCTGGAGTAAGAAGGCTTTGTCAATAGGCTCCCCTTCATTGGGTGGCGTGTAGCAGACACCAACCACAAGGTTCCCTTTGTTGCCTCAGTCTCTTATTTTTACCCATAGGCTTTCAATGTGCTCATGGCTATTCTTCAGACAGCTCTTCACACTCGTCAATTTCTTGATGTAGAAGGCAACACTTCCACCCCTCTTTCCTTGCCTGTCCCTTCTGAACAGCCTGTAGCCATNTCAGATGTTGAGGTAGTTGAAGTCACCAGCAGGACAAGATCCTGCAAGCGCAATAACTCCTGTAGCTGGAGTAAGAAGGCTTTGTCAATAGGCTCCCCTTCATTGGGTGGCGTGTAGCAGACACCAACCACAAGGTTCCCTTTGTTGCCTCAGTCTCTTATTTTTACCCATAGGCTTTCAATGTGCTCATGGCTATTCTTCAGACAGCTCTTCACACTCGTCAATTTCTTGATGTAGAAGGCAACACTTCCACCCCTCTTTCCTTGCCTGTCCCTTCTGAACAGCCTGTAGCCATCGATAGCCGCACTCCAGTTATGGGATTTGTCCCACCAGGTTTCAGTGATGGCAGCTAGGTCATAGCTTTCTAGCAGCATGGTGGCTTCCAACTCATCCTGTTTGTTGCCCATGCTGCATGCATTGGTATAGATGCACTTCAGCTGGGCTGTCAGCCATTTCACCTTCTTAGAGGAACACCCCTTAATTCATTTGAGGTATTTCACTGGTGTATCCCTCTTGGTTCTTACTACCTCAAGAGCCCCTGGCTCATCTCCATCAGACTTCAAGTGCACTGCAGTGTAGCCAGAATGGCTCAGAGCAACAGGCTGCAGTCCCTTGCTAGCACGCTGTCCATCAAACTGTTGCCTGTCGTCCCACAGCTGGTCACAGGCAAGCCTGATATTGCCCCCCTCTCCCCTCAAGCCTAGTTTAAAGCTCTGTCAATGAGCCCTGCTAGCTTGTGAGCCAAGACCTTCTTCCCCCTTTGAGAAAGTTGAACCACATCTGATGCCAGCAAGCCTGGTGCCACGTAGGCCATCCCATTATCGAAAACCCCAAAACTGTGGTGGTGACACCAGTCATGGAGCCACATATTAACAGACTGGGCTCATCTGTTTCTTCCAATGTCACTGCCTGCAAATGAGAAGAGAGGAAAAAAAACCTGTGTTCCATATTCCCTTACCAATCATCTCAAAGCCCTGATATCAGGTCACTGCTATGGGGGGGACCACAAATTTAGCTAAATGACAATAGAAGTGAAGTTAGAAACCACTGGATTTTCGTTCTTTACTTGTCGCTATACTTTGTTCTTGCAAAAAGGTAATGAGCATAAAGCTCATGTACTTGCTAGATAACTACTGTCCCCAAAATGAAGGAGGCAATAGCTTTGTAGCTTGTGCTCATTACATAACCCCTCTCAATGCTCCCTGCTCTTGTGAAGAGCCACTTTTGAAAGACAAAAGAACCTTGTTCTTCTTTAATCCTATATTCTCCACTTCTATTGTGTTCCAAGGATTTTGAGCACTAAACAGCATCAGACTTACATCAACTATTTTTCTCTCTGATGAGACATATAAAAGGAAGAAAAAATTATAAGCAGGCAGACCCTAAACCAGAAGCCTGACAGAATCACATGACTCTTAAAACAAACTAATTACTTCTATGGAAGGATTAGTGTAATACCACCTAGTCACTTAATCCTTCTCCAGAATAAAAATGAAATAAACTAACTACCACTGCTAATATTAACTACCAAAGTCCATTCTTCAAAAGACTTCTGTAACTAAAGCCAAATTTTTTAATGTTGCAAAGCTGCCTAGAAACAAGATTCCAAAAGCACAGCGCGCCAGATCACAAATTATTCATTAAAAACAAACAGAAAAGTATATGTACCTCAATATCTTCTTTATATTTTAATAAAGAGGCATCCATTATATTTTTCAAAGTGAAATTTTCAGAGTCAACATCAAAGTGATGCCCAGTTACTTGTGCAATTCTTTCCCAGTGTCGTGACATCATTGCCTAAAAGAAGTCCATAGGAATAAGGGAAGATTTCTTAAAATGGTATTATGTTTAGGACTAGAATGATCACATACTTTTGCACTGCATCTGTTAAACAAATAGAAAAGTCTTGACTTCCATTCCATTGAAAGCATTCTAATCGCATTATGAAGTCTTTTGTTTTACTCTTCTGTAACTAAGCCTGACTAGATTTTTGCCATAAATATAACTGCTTTTATCTATAAAAAAAGAAATATGGAAAGCATCTTGTAGTCATACAATGTAGTCTTCAATAGACTTTTTCAAGTGAATCTTATCTCCATATTATTATGCTGAACATACTTTGTTTGCCATCATTTCAAGCAAAGGACAGCTCTCTGTGAAGTCGTCAATTTTTTTTTTTAGGTCTTGAAAAGCTTGCCATTCCTTCAGTGCTTTCGGTAACTTATGGATTCTTTAAAAAGCACAAAAAAGAAGAAATATTTTATTCTTAATAATCATAGTGCAGCATATAATAGTACAATACCTTCTCATTTTTCAACCAATGGACCAGTAGACTGTAAATAAAAATCCAGCTGCAAGCTGTCAACATAATATAGAGCTGATTGTTTCTGACTGCAGGCATGGAACTGCTAAAAACAGTAAAAATCATGCTAGAATGTTTTAGTTTGTATTTCAGTTTGAATTAAAGGAGGTTAATTTAATGTGCAAACTCAGGTCTGAACTTCAGCTTTTGCAGTGTCATTGTTTTATCAAAAAAATTGAAAATGCACCTGATTTTGTAAAGGGGAAAAAAGATTAAACAACATGTTTTTTTCATGCAAAATAAAGTACATCCTAAACCAAAACTGACCTCCTTGCAAACAGAAAAATACCTCTTTTTCAATCAAACAAATGTTATTTTATACCTAGTTTGTACAAAAAATATTTAAAGAAAAATCTTCCTTTATGCACAATTTCAAGATGAAAAAAAATTAAAAATTAAGAACCTCTTTTACTATGAATTGTCATAGCTCCACTTGCTTCTAACAAGCCATGCCAACTTTCATCTGCCAAAGCTATGGACCAAAGAGTGACAGCAGTTCTCTTACAGCTCAAAAAGCTTCATAAAACCACACCATAATGAAAAATTCATTCAAAGAAGTTCTCCATTTTTCACAGCTCAAAATCAGACAGATCTGTCATACAACGCTGGAGCATGTGTGAATTCTTCACTGCTTGCTGGTAAGAGGTAGATGAACATATGCATACTGTCACAGCACTGCAATAATCTCTTCAGTCTTTCATCTTGAATCTGTCAATAGACAGTATTAAATATGCTAGAGAAAAGCATTGCAGAATGGAAAATTATACTCTGTCATGTATGGATGAGGCTTTAAGAGGTAGTTCCTGGCTACTTCTATGCTGAGGCACAACAAGTAACATTCTTCCAAACTTTGTCTTAGGCTGGCATTTGGAAATGGGATCTCTTAGCTTGGTAATGAAGACTTTTGATTATTTTTTTTTACAAAAATAGCTTTTTTATTTCTCTTGGTCTTAGTAATATCTTCTAACAGTAAGTTCCATAAGTTACATACTATGTTAAAAAACTGCTCCATTGATCAGGTTTAAATTTCCTTCTTAAATTTACCAGACACTCTCTTCACACTGTATTACAGTAAAACATAAAGGGAAACTTCTCTCTAGCTGTTATTATAAACTTCTATAATGTTCCCTACCACACCTGTTTTCTCTAAATATTTATCCTTTCTATCTCTTTTTAAATGGATTTATTTTCACCTACAGTTATTCTTGTGACTTTTATTTTCATGATTCTAGGTTTTCTATTCTATTGCTGTTTTTAAAAAGGGTAGCAAAAAAGAACATTAAAGAACTATGCATATCTTTACAATTATGCTAAAACACTAATTGCTTTCCAGTATTCCTACTCCTTTCATAACACAGCATACCATCTCAGTTATTTCCATGGGTAGACCCTGCACACTGTTTAAATTTCTCCAACTTTAAAGAGAATAGCTTGACACAATAATGCTATCAAGCCTGTCAAAGAAAGGATAGTACTGGATTAAAATTCTATTACAAAATAATATTTACTGCCTATTGGTGGTCACCCTGCTCTAAATATAGCTCAACACTTCAGAGGAAAAAAAAAAAAAGTCACACATGAAGTAAACAGAGAAACACATAACTTTCAACTGTTATCACACAGTGGCTCCCTTCAGAGTTCCAGGAAAAGGAAGCATAAAGAGAGTCCCATTAACCAATATAATTAACTATAGAAAAAATAATTATGCAGATTCCAGAATTCTACTGAAATGATACCAAGACTTACAGATTTTGTCCAGATGCAAAAATATATAAATTTTACATACATTCATTTTTACTATTATTGTTATTTAAAAAAAAAAAAAAAAAAAAAAAAAAGGGGGGGGGTGTTTGAAGAAAGGTTTTTTTCCAAAAAA
>VZSF01004846.1:329884-374476 GCA_013398295.1 Chionis minor
AAAAAGAAGGGGGCAGGGTTTGAAGTAATGGCTTTTTTCCAGAAAAAGAAGAAAATCTCCACCTCACTCCAGTGTGTACAGAAATAGACCCTCCTGAATTGGTGACACACTCATAATACCATATGACTAAAAAGCCTGAGCACAAGTAACTTTTCTTATACTTTTCAAAGATTTGGGATGAGATGAAAAACACAGATTTGATCTCAGTCTCTTGAATAATACCAAAATGTAAAAGAAGTCTCTCTCAGGTCACATTGGGGAATCCAAAATCAAAAGCTGATAAGAACTACTGGTGAAGCAAAGACACACACACACGCTGGCTGTTCCAGAAGAGAGACTTTGCAGAAGAGAAAGCTCTTTATATTGAGTATGAACTGATCTCAACAGAACTCACTGAGAAAGCGACCAGAGCCACTCTGTAAAGAGGTGAAGAAAATGCTTATACAAAAATAATAGAGACAGCTCACATCTTTTTTCCAATAGATATGAACAGGATTAAAACATTGCACATTTATTTTCCAACTTTTACATATAATCTGGTTCTCATGTATATTCTGTAATTCCCATTAAGAGTAAAGAATAGACTGGTACTCTGAAGGAACGGATACCCAGAATACTTAAGACGTGCGTATAGACTCTCCACTTTTTGCATGTAAGGAAATTCCACTTTTCTTGCTATGAAGGTTATTTATACTTACAATCACCTTGCGACAGGTTTAGGCACTTTATTCATTAAATAAGCTACAACCTCCTGTGTTGATATACCCCAACCAGCCTAAAGTGACTCACAGACTGAGCTAAGTAAGGTCACGCATTAGCTGCCTGTTGCACCACAGTCAGCGACTACTGCAGCCGTGATGAGCTCTTGAGCAAGCCTGAGCTTGAAATAAACCAACAGATTTTTGCCCCTCAGAGCAATTTTCACAAGCGAATTAACACAGAGAGCTGAGAAACAAAAATTGTATGCCATTCAACAAATAATCTTACTTGTTTTGAAAATCCAGGAGTTCACTGTTAATTTTTTCAATATTTAAATCATTCCAAAGCATTTCATTGTATCCGTTGATATTAGCAGTAACTGAATTATAAAGACTGTAAAGTTTCTGAAGCAATGAAAGCTCACGTTTAATTTTGTGAAGTTCAGGATACTCTGTTTCAAATTTTAAAATAAGAAATTTGTGCATGTTAATTAGGTACAATGGTATTTATGAACATAAAAATCCATATATTTCTAAAACTGGTATTTAATAAACGCATGAAATCAGACTTGCAGTCTTTTACGTAGAGTCTAGTAAGACAAACTTTTCTAGTTACATTATATAAAAACTTCAGATTTTGATGCATGGTAATTCTTTAGATTGCTGATTTTTTATAAATATTCTTCTGCAATGGTAGATGTAATTTTATAAGGGAGGTGAGGGATATAATGTTGAAAAAGTAGCTGAAATGGCAAAGGAATGCACTATAGTTTTAGACAAGAACTAAAATATCCTCTATCTAAATTTGCAGTATTTACTTAAGCAGCAGAGGTTGGGGATGTGGGGTGTGCTTTCAAAATAAAAATACAGAATATGTTACACGATAAAAGTATTTAAAATGGACCTCCTTAATGGAAATGTTTTGTTTAGTTTCTCTCACATCTTTGTGAATTCCTAGTTAAATATATTGTGAATATTGCATATGTCTTCAGACAGGAAAATCTACTGAATTTAGTATGTACAAATGAAAGTGCTTATCATACATTCTGCTGTAACTGCAATTCACACCACAGTCTTCCACACTTGAAGTGTGTCTGACATAAGGATTTACAGATCAGTTGCACAGCCCAAGGGAATTCATTATATACCTGGAGCAGGGACAACTTGAGTACCTGGGCAACATGTTTCCCAAATTTGGACATGAAAGAATACAGACAGGAGATGCCCTTAGCTCTGAACAGAAAAAGCAAGAGAGCTAAGCAGCTGGACCCTAAAATACACGGAACAATTCAGTATTTTTCTACCTGATGTTTATGTATGTGCAGACTGAGAGCCAGTTTCACACAGCTGCTTTTCATAGGAAAGAAAATAATAATTTACTGCAAGGAATTTTTCTACATCGAATCCATCACCGAATGCATTTAACAGCACCTACCAGAAAAATTTAATAGTCTAGGACCAGGTATCCATATCCCCTGAGAAACTACCTGTGATAGGAAGACCAAATAATTCTTCCCCACCAGAAAGAGAGATATACTTTCTCCATAGTTCATCAAATTTGGCTTGAAAGATCTGTAATCTGTCACTCGCTTCATGGGGAGGAACATTCTCCTTACTGGGGCCCCTGTAAAGGACAAAACAAATTCAGTGCAAGTATCAACCATACAGGCTTCACAAAGCAGCACAACAGAACCCAGACCCTGCTTGCTGAACAGTATTTAATATCTTGTAACATTTTTTCTATAAATTTTCACAAATGACATTAAAAGAGAAAATGCAAAGTATATTCAGTGTCCCAACATTACACGTTCAGTAGTCTCTGAAAGAAAACCCAATTTATTTTCCAATAATAAAATTCATCTGGGTTACCATACATATTAAAAACAGCTAAAAAGATCTACAAATGTTTTGTCTTTGTTATTCTCCATTTCTTTTCTCCTGTAAAATACATTTTAATGATCATTTTCATTTACATTATTAAAAAGGGAAAGTCAGCACGTATATAATTCAGGGGTGAGAATTGTGGTAGCTGGTACCAGAACCATCATCAAGCACTGAGAAAAATAACAGAAAAAATAGGGTTTTGCCCTAATGAGTAGGGCTGGAAGACTGGATGTAATCCCCCGCTCTCATGTCTGGGACCACTTTTTCACTGCACCATAATACTTTGGGATGAGAACTGTAAATATGTCATCTTCTGTTGTGCCATGGTTATTTCTAGAAAGAAACACAGGCACACGGGTGTCCGAGAGCAGTGCAGCCTGGCTGCTTGGAAAGGAAAAGGAACCGGGAGATGAAAGCAGACACATGGTCAGCAGGGGCAGCCAGGGGCTGGCCCCATAGTACCTGAGCAAGGAGAGCAGGGCAGGCCTGGGGACGGTAGTCAGGTTCAAACAAGAGTCCAGATCTTTAGAAAAGTCCACAGTAACTACACAGGACCAAGGTCAAGCAGGAAGGAGAGTCAGCAAGTCAGGGTCAGAAGCAGGTCTAGTGAAGGTAACCAGGATGAGACACAGTCCACTGGTTACCAGGCCGTTCTGAGATTAGGCTGAGAAGTGAGTCTGTGTGTTGGAATGAAGGTTCAGCTCAGCAGGGTCCATGGCCAGGCACAGGCATGGCCGTGACACAAGCTGGAGCTGTAGATCAGAGGACCAAGCAGTGAAGTCTCAGTTTAAAAGCAAATCCCACAGGAAGGAGCGTCAGCCTTCCCAAGGCCTCCCAGCAGAGCTTCATGAGAGTGCTCTGTCACCAAAGGAAGGAGGAAGCGCTCCGATACAGTAGCTCCGTGTTGGCCCTGAGCCCAGGCAGCTGAACCTCCAGAAACAGGGATGCTTTCAGGGTCCCTACAACTGGTGGCAGCCACAGGGTGTTTCCATTAATTCCTCTGGACAACTCCGAGAGCAGAACTGCAGGCATCCACATTGGCAACTTGGCGCTCTAGCAGGTTGCTTTTAGGTGTGAATTCCAGTTATCTCTATAGCTGGAGTCTTGAAGCCTGCACTCAGATGCACTGCTATTCTGCCTTCAAGGAGTTTTGCTCCTGCTGAAGCCAAGGTTGAAGCCAAACACCTGGTCACCATTTGGACCACCCTGCTTGTAACACCGATGCGAAAGCACCTACCCTAGGAGAAGTGTATATGTTCTTCGAGGCCCTCCAGGAGCACGTGCTGTATGCGTGCACTGAATTCTGTTCATACCAGCAAGGCAGACTGCAGAGCTGGTACATAAAGCTGCTCCACACTGCCCAGGGTCAGCTGCTGACATGAACTTCGTTGCCTAAAACACACACTCTGCATGTATTGTCCTAGAACCCTAACAGATCACAGGAAACCAAATGCTGGTCTTTCCTCCTCCGTTGCTACTGTAGAAGTGTCCAATGAAGCACACATACCCCACAAGTATTTTTATTAAAAAAAAAAAAAAAAGAGCCAAGGTAAACTTAGAAGCAAGACTGAGTAAGGCTCAGTGAACTTAGAAACACCCAGAACTGGAATCTCCACTCACATTCAAGGCATTACTTACATACTTAATATTAAATATCTGCTTCAGTGCTTTGTTGAGTTTAGAACCCACAAAAAACTTTGAATTTAGACTTGGATTGAGAATTTGATTTTTTTCCCCTAAACCTATTCATTCTTCTGGAATTTCACCATCTCCAGCATTGAAATTATGTGAACGAACCTGTGACAGTTAGAGTATCTGCCCATCTCATATTATTCTGAAAGCAGGCTTTTTTATCAGCTCTCATGTATACATTGAGGCTGTGCTGTGCTGTGTTTATTTTCTGAAGCCTTTTAAGTATATCATTTTTAGCAATCACTAATGAAGCGTAACTGTATTGCACTACACGTCACCTACTTTTCATCATAATCTTTGTAAAATTCTGCAGTATCCATGTAGAATTTTTGAACACTGCTCAGTAAATCTGCTTTCATGTCTGGCTGTACCTTCAGCAGTAAGTCCTCAACCTGCAGTGCCTACATGTAGACAAAGAGGAAAAACAGGCATAAAAGAGGCAGGGAAAAAAGCACCGTGTTTTAAGAAAATAGTTTTGTTCTAGCATTTCAACATTAAAAAGGTTGACAATAACTTTGCTATATATATGATGTGAGAAATAATACAGCTATGATACCTGTGTGTTTAGGTTCTTCCAGGCGTAAGCCAATCCATCAACTCTTTCTGTATTTCCATCTTGAAAGAGCAGATTATATTTATGAAGCACTGAGTAAGATTCTTCTATAGGTCCAACCGTCATGTCAATTTTAATCTCATTCTCTCGAATTTCCTTTAGGGCTTCCATTGCTCCCCGTACATCATCAAGGTCATGGATAGGTCTGCTTAACCTCTTGCTAACATTTTCAATGAATGAATAAATTTCATCCATGTCCGTGGCAGACTTTTTATTCAAAGCTAATCCAAATGTTCTTTGTCTTGAGCGGCATTCCTGAACTAAGGCTATTTTCAATGACTCTGTTGCAATATCCACTGATTCCAGTACACAGTGATTTGGCAGTTCTCTGATTTGCATTTCTAGTTGCTAAGACAAACACAAGCAATAAGCTTTTAATTTCAGTACAGTTTCTCTGAAGAGTTCATTTTTATTAAAGACCTAATACTTACAGAAAAGTATTTAATTTGAGTTTGGAATTCAGCCATTGTTGGTTTAGTATCTATGAAGTCCTTCACTTTTTCCTCTGGATCCTATATAAAAAAAGTTTATTTTAATTATTATTTAGCATTGATATTACAATAACCTATGGGGGACCCAGCTGCCTGACGTAATGTGCAAACACAAACGATCCCTCTCTAAAAGAGCTTAAGATACAAGAATTAAGATCAAATTATTTCACTCGCACTGCTTTTCCTGACTCTTACTCTTTAAAGCACTTGAAATCTATCTGTAACTCAAAAACTGACACAGATCAGGATATCCCTTATCTATCCAAATACTACTACAAAATTTACAATGCAGCTGCTAAAACTTTGTTGGAAATCTTTCCTTCCCAGTATCCCTTCTGTCTGCAAACCCCAAAAGCAGCTTACATCCTCTAACAGATACTGAAATGGTAAAAATTGTACTCAGCCATCTTCAGTCTTCCTGAAATAATGTTAATTAACTGCAGTTTCTAGCTACAAATGGCCTGGCCATTTGGAACAAGCACAGTTTGGCAGAGAAGGATGGATCTAAGGGAAGAGGGAGCATTTAGCTTGTTGATGCTTGTTTAAAAGGAACAGAGCATCCTTCCTTTTCATAAGGCAGGCCTGTCTCTGCAAAGGTGAGAACTTCAGTTTCATCAGCTCTCTAAGTGTGTTAGTTTCTCCATTCAATTACAGACAAATGACCATCCGGTTCATCTACAGTCTGCATTGTGAGGTCCCTGGGAAGCTATTATGGCTTCTCTGGCCAATAATGAGTTACCAGTGACCGTTCCCAGTGATCCCAGAGAAATTAAAAAGAAGGGGGTAAACAGTGCCAGCTCCTAAGGATTTTTAAGGTTAAGGAACAGATTAACTAACTGTTTTAGAAGATTTTAGTAAAAAGAAAGCATTATCATGCTATTGCATCATCCAACCTGATTGTGCCTTGTCTGGGTAAAATGACATACTGTCAATATGTGGTTAGCTGAAACAATATCTCCAAAAACTAAGGTAAATAAGCATTAAGAATTGGAATTCCAGAAGCCATGAAAAGGTGAAAATTCCCTGGTTTAACCTGAACTCTAACTGCAAAAGTGAGTTGTGGGAATGTGGTCATCTATGAGTTGGTTTAGGAAGGGAAAGTTAAAAATAGTGAGCTGTCCCAAAGGTAAGATTACTCCTGTTTCTACTGCTTGTTTCTCAGCCTGACTAAAACACCTTTCATAGCTAAGACCAGTAGCCATCCATCCACACAGAGTTGAATTTCACTGCTCAGAACAGACACAAGGTTTTATTTCATGAATTAGCTCCTGCCAAAACACTCCACGGAGCTTTAATATTTATGTGACTGAACTCACTTCCTAATGAAGACAACTCCACCAGCCCAGATAACTCTTCTGCTTTGGAATCCTTATTACTGGAAAGATTTCCTAGATTTAGTTTATAATTTTTTGTGAAGAAATAGAAAAGCTGCTTTCAGCAGTGGTTGCTGAAGAACTAGTCGGTTTAATATTCAGGAGCAGTTTTGTAGCCTGCAATTTCTCAGAGATTCTGCTAAATTATTCTTTTTTATAACCTATGCAAACAAGATGCTGTGAGAAAGATGCAAAAGCATATAAAAGCATAAGCTTGTTTATGCTCCAACATTCTTCTTTTTTCGTCTGCTTTCTTCCTCAAATGGTTTAATTGGTAAAGAATGACAATTTCTGGTCAACACAAGAGTAGACAGAGGAAGCATTATGGGTATACAGATTCTACCATGAAACAAATACTTCCTACTGAGAGCACAGTCTCCTTATACAACCCAAATCAGTTTATTTAGAAGATTTCACAATATAGCAACATATTTTAATAAATATGCATTTAACCTTGTTCCAGATGCCTGAAAATTCAGAAAAGCTGTTCAGAAGAGCCGATGCTTCAGTTTTAAGAGACAAAATGATTGTACTTAGTTGGATCACCACTTTGTTTACATCCTTATGCTCGATGATCTGCTTGTCTAAAGGCTTCAGGGCCACCATCCTGATGAGTTTGCTCTCATCACCTAGCTCTACAGCAACAGACTGTTCAATCTGGCATAAATTAAACAAGAAAAAACATACGTTTGCTAGTTTTAATTATTTTTTTACATTAAGGAATGCACAATAATGCACACACAGTAAGTACTTCTAAGAACAGTTAGAGAGTGCAGAGAAAGTAGACCACCTATTCTTAGCTTGGATTTTTACAGAACTATAGTTCCAGTGTTAAAGCTGATTTTATAAAAAATTGCCATGCAGAGTGATATGTTAATCATCTTTGAGTTACATCTGTCAAATATTCATCATATACAAGTACAGCTGTGCCATTTCCTGAGCCTAAACAACTGCTCAGGTCTTCCCACTTTCTTCAGCGTAGAATTACAATCTATACCCATTCTTGGCCAAAAAAAATCCTGGAGGTAGTGGAGGGTTTGCTGCTTGGAAACAATTCTGCCTGAAGAAACTGAATTCAACCCACTCTCTCTTAGTTTGTTTTTTTAAATTCTTTATTTTCAGGACTTGAATGGGTTTTTTTCATTGAAATAAGCTGATCTGTTTTTCCTGTCAGGTTGACAAAATAGGAAGACATATTTACAAAGACGCTTTTCAGTAGAGATCTACACAGATCTCTATTTCATTATCAGAGAAGGGAAATAAGGCCATTTGAACATCATTACTGTGCATTTCTGTACTTCAACAAATTTCAGTTTCTATCTATACTGCAGACCTTCCTAAGGTTTTTGTGCTCATTTTAATTCCAGTTAAAATATTTATATTGTATTTTCTGTAGCATTATAGGTGTTGTATGCAGCCTGGAAGTTTAACTTAAAATTAAGTTTTTGCCTGGGAAGACCGATAATAATTTATAGCCAGCTAGTAGTACCCGTGGATAAGTCTCACACATTCTCTACAATATAATTATCACACTTGAACAGTATTTTTTTTAAAAAAATATTAAAGCAGCTTTTGATTTCAATATTAAAAATTACCAAAGATAAGACTTATGAGTTATTGTGTTTACGTTCAATTACTTGGTATAGAGATTAAAAACTAGGCTTTCACTTAACAGGAAGAGTCACCAGATTGTAAGTCAAAGTATTGGTACAGAACATATTTTTATGAGATTAAGAAATGTTAACCAAAATACTAAAATTTTAAAATAATTAAAATAAAATACTCACCTGCTGCTGTCTATGATGCCAGTAAGCAAATTTCCACAGGGGGATATCTTTGGCTGTTGATAATATAATATTTACTGCTTTGTTTACAGCACTCTGAAAACAGCAAAAAACTCATCCTGAGCACATAGAGTAATCTCTAAATGACAAATAAGAGGGGGGGCAAGAAGAAAAAAAAAAAAGAAAAAAGAAAAAAGGGATCCTCCAAAAAATACTGAAATGGAAAAAATATACCTCTACCTTTACAGGAAATATTCTAATAAGCATGAAATAGGATGACACAAAATACATTTTGTAAGGGGGAAGAGTACCCATAAAGCTTTGTCATGTGGTTTTCAAACAAGAACATAAGAGACCTTTATGAACATTAATCAGATCATAATTTAATTATAGTACTATTTC
Source organism: Chionis minor (assembly GCA_013398295.1). Lineage (NCBI taxonomy): Eukaryota > Metazoa > Chordata > Aves > Charadriiformes > Chionidae > Chionis > Chionis minor. The sequence continues at coordinate 338,822 of VZSF01004846.1, forward strand.
CCCTTAAGCTGACTATAAACATAGTTATTTATTATTAATAATAATAGCTTTCACATTTACATCAGAATGCCTGAATACATTTGTCTGATTTTGTGATACTACAGCCTATAATCTATACCGGCAGCTATATAAATTATTATATAACTTCTTCTATCTATGGTATTTTTAAATTACGCTTTGTAGTCTGATTTCTTACTGACAAGACCATGAAGGCTGCAAATTAACTTCTGATTTTGACAGTAACAATGCTAAATGAAAAGTCCACAAACCAACACACCATAAACAACTAATACTTTGTGAATAATTTCAGACATCATAGGAGACTGTAAGTATATGTGTAAGAATTTCGCTGCATTAGTATAAGTTTAAACAAGCATTCAAATTTTTCCACAGTTTAGGGCTTCAGGCAGGTAATATTTTGCTTTACAATTCACTACTGCAGAATGCTGATTTATGAATGATATTTTAAATTGATAAAATTGTTTTATACTCTGAAAGACTTGAAGGGGAGCATGTAGTCAAATGAGGCTCTATCAATGGCATTCATTTTAATTTTGCATTCACTTTGAAATGTTTGCCTCTAAGTAGAGGGTTGCGAACATGAGTTACTGAGCTTTCAGGAAAACAGTTCCTTCTACTTTTTAATCTTACACCAGATTAAACTTGCACATGTTGTTTTTAAAAAAGGAGTTTATAAGTGTTTTACCCTAAATGACTGAGGTGTGCGATTATTTTGTTACCTGAATATCTTCGAGACTTGGTCTCAAGACAACGTTTGGAATAGCCAGTTGAATTTCAGATTTGAACAAAGGAACCCTCTGTGTCTCTACAAACTTGGTCATCTGATACCTAGAGTCAACAACACGCAATCGATGCCTTAAGGACTCTAAAGAAATCTTCACGCCTGAATAAATATAATATTTAAGTGAGGTTACATTTTTATCACAATAAGCTTGGGGAAAAAAATCTTAAAATGATATTAAAAAATTAAACATCTTGGAAAAAGACAGACTCACATCTGACCAAAGAGTCAGTATTCTTCTGACAAAGCTGTCCTATCAGATTATAGTAACCACAGGACAGGCATTCTTGGCAGCGTGTTTTCTGTTTCACGTCAAGATGTGTACAGGCATATGAATCCTGAAGAGTTAAAGGGAAATTCTTAGGAAAACAACGATATTATCCAACATGTAAGTGAAATATAAAGTATCTGACTAGGTTATAAAAGGTTACTTTTCACACTGTAGAGATCTTACCTCCAGAGTTCTCCCAGCATCTCTTTTCAGCCTGTGCTTGAGAATATCTACCAGTTCGTACACAGAGCATTCCACTTGCTGAGACTGTCTACAAAAACAACCTTACAGTCACCCACAGGAAATAAAACATAAGGAATACTCTTTGCTGCTTTCCAGGCACGTATCCCCAACTCCCACTCCACTGTGAAGAATTGCATGTGCAGGGAAATAACCTTCTATTTTTCAGTTTGTTCCTATCACTTGGGCATACACGGAATTTAAGACATTAAGATATAGACTATCAAGAAAACCATTTGTCAGACTGTATTATATGTGATTCAACTGTACTTCATAATAATTAAAGAAAAATAAGTTATTTCCCTGCTAGTTAATAAAAGAGGTTTATCATGATGATACAGTGATATAATCTACGAAATTAGAATTAGTCAAATAGAACCAAACAAATATATAGAATGTATCTTATTTTGCACAGTGAGCATAGATACCTTTTCAGAGAAGAAACTATTCTGCTATAACCTGGAAAATAAGCACAGGCCAAAAAATTTGCAGCACTGTGAAAACAGGAAGTCTTAAGCTAGTATTAAGAATCAAGCAATTAACATGGGGGTGATATTTCAACTATTATCCATCCTCATTTTTCTTGCTATTGACTAAAATGCCCTATGAAGAAAAGCATGAAATACTAAACACTACAGATGCAATCTTACATCTGCTGTATTCAAGATACTTGGGAGTTTCTCCCTTGATCCTGAGACTATCATTTTGCTTTAGACTACTACTCTGTTAAAATAAAATTTTAAAATTAAACTCTCTATGCATAAAAAAGTAATACCTAAATAATCCCTCCCAAATATGTCCTTCAAATCTATACAGCGAATAAACCTACTGAGATAGTTTGTGAGCAGTAGAGATAGCAAGCTTTTCTGTCTGTTCCACGAAAGAAAGCACATCTATAGGTTCATCTTCTGGCAAAATTATCAGAGCAGTGTTCGACATATCCTCCAGAATTCTTTCAATTCTGCATTCCAGGGTATCAGCCGCTTCTTTGACTACATAGTCCAACTCCCTCAGGGTACTATAAACATTCTCAATAACTAAGCAAGGAAAACAAAATGAAAACAAATGATGCAAAATACAGACCCCTTAAATCTCATCTCCTGTCCCCCTACATCCCCGCTGGTACTACAATAAAATGATAATTTAATGGCAATGAAATATGCAATTAAGACCTGGAACAAAAACATGTTGGACTTACTCTACTTTGGAGTCTTCAGATGAAACCATTTTGTAATAAACAGTACAATAGCCTTCAAAATATCTCTTCTTTTGTGTATTAAAGAACATCGTAATGAAAAGGATCAACAAAATACAGTGGAAAACAGAAAGGATACAACTGACCAAAAACTATTTCGGTCCTTCTCCATAAATCCACAGGGAAATCCAGTACTTATATCATTGTAATGAACTTATAAATTAAATGGCTTCAATTCCTTCAGCCAAGATTATATACTGGTCAACCCACTAGATCTCTTCTTTCATGCATATGACCTAATTTTCTTTCAAAAGAGATAAACCAAATCCTTTAACAGATATGTTTATTAAATTAGGTAAAAATGACTGTTTGTAAATAATTCTTTCCCTGTCCTTTATACTTTCTTTGTAAAAAAGAAAGACATACGTCACCTGACATCCTTTGTCTTTGTTATTACCAGACAGTATCACTTGAATCACCATGACTCTTTCTTATTGTATGTAGAAAAAAATCACTATGATATCTAAGACATAGCAGTGTGACAGTGGTGTCCAACTGCTGATGCTTTAAGATGAAACTTAATTTATTCCTATTAGGACGTTAACAATGGAGCTTGTCTTTTTTATTGACTAAAATGGACAGATAATCCAACCAATTCCTTAGGTTTTTTTCTTTATAAATTAGGTAGTCCTAAATCCATTTTTTTACCTTTTCTCCAGAGTTTTAGTCCAAAAGGTAACCACGGGGCCCCATACATCTACATATTAGCTAGAAATAATAGCACTTAAGACAGTAAGCTCATGCATAGTGAGCTCAGCACTTTGCTGGGAGGTCAGAGTTATTTTGTATACACTGAACCAATGGCTAATTTCTAAGTGTCCAATATACATTGTGGGCATGCTAGACATAGCACATCTTCAAAAAGCTATGATGCATACACTTAAGAAAAGCATTCCTTTCTAGGGAGGATTCCAGTCCAGCTGCAGCAGCAGGAAACGGGAGGTAGCCCAGATACTCCTAATGCATAACCTCTACCTTGTCAAAAAGGCTCATTTCCACCAGAGCAAATATTGATCCAAAGAACAATTATAATCTGAATTATAGCTATTCAAATATTTAACATAGCGCAGAGAGTACTTAAATGAATAAGTAAATCACTAATACTGTAAAGACCTTCCTTATGATGTGTTACTAAACTATGCAAACCAAACACAAAAATTCATTTTAGAGCTACAAAACAAACACAAAAATTCACTTGCCATTGGGTTTTGTGCTCTGGTCAGGCAAAAGTCAAGTAAAGCTCAAAGGTGGTCATCCCTCTGTTAAGCACTGGTCAGAGCCACATGGCACAGTCACAAATGAACAGCTGCACAAACCCATGCCCCATTTCATGTTCAGATTTAGGCGGCATCTGTTCCTGTTTATCTTGCTGCTTTTCATTTTGAAGAAGAAATGTAAAAGCCTAACATCATTCTACCTCAACTGAAAACTGATTTACAAGCATGAGCTATTGTTTTCTCATGGAACTGCAACACAAAATCTTGTTGATGGTTGTTGATGGTTTTATACACGTCCATTTAAATGACACTTTTATAACAGTTAATGAATTTTACACTGCATTTCATAGGGATAAGATTGTATCTTACTAGTACTGTGGAAAAAGCTTAATGTGTAATTGGGGATTAAAAACAAGTTTCTTAGAAAAAATTAGGATTTGAGGAGAAATCTCCAAATACTAAACATATCTTACTAATTTCAGCCCTGAATTTAGACACATCACTTTTAGGATGCTCATAAGTTATGAAGATTTTTCTATAGAAAAGATAAGAGGCATGATTAAAACACTCCATCTCCGTTCTCGTCTCACATTCTTGTAGCAGTCAAGCTATAATTATCTACCTAAAGCGAAGAGGTGAGTCCACGAACACATTTTTTCACAGAGAAATAAAAACAGAGTGCAGGCATGAAAAGAGCTCTTAACTTTTTCATTATGGGTCACTTACTTGGAAAAAGAATAGAGATAGCGATAGGGGAAAGAGAAGTAAAAAGGCATAATAATTTTTAAAATGTGATGCAACAGCTTCAGCTCAATAAATGAAAATGTGTGCAATTCAAAACTGGAACTGCAACACAAGACATAATAATATGATGCAATGTTCCTCATGGAAGTCTGCAGGGAAGCTCAAAAGTCAAGGCTCTATAGGGAGAGCCTGCTAATCAATACAGGCGTATGGATAGCAGTCAAACATGACAAACCATTTACTCAGTTACACAGCTGTAAATTAACTAATTTAGGGACTTCAATGTACTCTCAGCAACTGAAATTGCAATGCCTTAATTGAGAAAGGTAGGGGTGACCAAAGCCAATCCTTTCACAGCACTACTTATCTTCCAAAAGGGAGGAGCCAGAAAACCTCTTCCTTAAGGAATAAATAAATAAATAAATGTATTGGTTTTACATTTTTTAGCACAAGAGGACTTATTCTCTCACTGTGCTCCTCATCAAGTCACTTCAATATAGTGACCAATAATGCTTAGTAGGATGAAGAATCTCTAACACATTTCAAGAAACCGTGATTCTACAGTGTTTTTGCTTCTACTTTATCACAAAAATAAAAAGGGGTGGGTTGTTTGTGTAGGAGGACATAAGAGTGGTAAAGAGGGATCACCAGGGAGGGGAAAAAAGGATATGCCTGGTAAAGCAAATGACGTAACAAGGGCTGTTCAAAGATAGCAGTCAAACAGCCCTAGCTTGATCACCAGTTTGCAGCAAGGCACCATTTTCACTCATGTCTGACTTAGTTCCATAATCCGGAGGGAGGGACCTAGCATGTTTTTTCCCTCATATAGATGAAGTGCTCTTCCTAAAATCGACAAGGAAATATCTGGCCAGTACCACCTGGCAGCATCAACAGTTCACCACTTTTTCTCCTACTACATACATTTATTGATATTCAAAGAAGTCCATGACAGGTGCATCAGGCCCGGAGTAAGGGCATCCTCAACTTCTCCTATGAACGGTTTCATCAGTGGCTTCAGCATAACAGGAATCCCATTCAGATGTTCTCTGTAATTGAGCAAGAGATTCTGGAGTCTGCAAGACACAATCATGTTAAGAATGTGCTTAATTCAGATATTTGAAATATACAGAAGTTTGGACGTGTTTTCTGTTAATAAGATATGCAAGTTCTGACTCCACGTTAAAAATATGAACTCTTCCCAGCTCTTTCTACATCAAACTAAGTCTCTTTCGCTCCACTAACAGCAGAACCAGACTGGGGAAATAAGTACCTCCAGTGAAGTGACTGTGATTGATTTAGAGAATCTTTCTTCCAAGGAAAATTAATTACTGTAAAAATCCCCAGGAAATTGAAAACATGGTATTTTTTTTCCCTTCTTCTTGTCTCATAAGACGTGGCATGAAATGACACTGCTTATAAGAAAAGCTAGATTGAAACCACTTAGGACACCAAATCCCAAAGAAAAAGAGGCCCAATTCTAAATCAAGACTCACCAATATAGTTCCATGAAAATGGAGCTACATAATGAAGCTGCATAAACAAGGGTTAGAAGTGAATGTAACTCACAAGTCAGATACATAATGAGGTCCTTACAAGAACTGCTGCAAAAAACATAACAGCTGTGCTCTGTGTCAGATTAAAACCATGCCTTTAAGCATAATTATTACAAACCATATACTGAGATAACCCATTTTCCAGTATTCCTTAAGCAAAAATCTACCGTCTCTAATATTCCTTCTTTGCTCAGGGAATCAGTGTGAAGTCTTTTTTTAGAGTAGAAAGTGAGTTGGATTATTTTTTTATTACAAACATTTTCTGTACTTTTTTATTTCTCTTGGATGTACAGGTTGGGGCAGTTGCTTTTTAGAGGATTGTAGCACAGAGAGGTTGCTTGCACATTAGAAATTTCAGGTTAGTTTGTCCTGAAACACTCCACAGATAATTAACGAAAAACGTGGCATTATAAGAGTGAAAGACTGAAAGCTTAGTCAACAGAATAAAGGAGGAGGGGTTGAATTCAAGTGTGTATGAACGTCTTTGAACTTTGTGCCTTTTTGTCCACTTCTATTTAAAATGTACCTAAACGTACACTCCTCACAAAGGATGACTTTTTTAAGACCTATCATCCTTGCTTAGTGAGTTAGGGCCATGGTTTCTGTTGAGATAGAGTTAACTTTCTTACTAGCAACTGATATACTGCTATGTTTTGGATTTGAGATGGGAATACTGTGATAGCACACTGGTGGTTTTGGTTGATGCCAAGCAATCAAGGCCTTTTCTGCGCCTCATACCGCCCCACCAGTGAGCAGGCTGGGGAGGGGGGGAAAGAGGGGACACAAGAAGCTGGGAAGGAACACAGCCAGGATAGCTGACCCCAATTGACCAAAGACATATTCCATGCTGTAGGATGTTATGCTCAGTATGTGAAGCTGGGGAAAAAGAAGGAACAGGGGGATGTCTGGAGTTATGCCATTTGTCTTCCCAAGGAACTGTTATGCGTGATGGAGCCCTGCTTTCCTGGAGATGGCTGAACACCTGCCTGCCAATGGGAAGCAGGGAATGAATTTCTTGCTTTGCTTTGCTTGCATGGGAGGCTTTTGCTTTACCTGTTGAATTGTCTTTATATGAACCCACAAGTTTTTCCTCAATTTTACTCTTCCAATTCTCTCCCCCGTTGCAACTGACAGAAGTGACAGAACAGCTGCACGATTCTAGCTGCTGGCTGGGGTTAAACCACAACAGTCAGAGAATTAATAATCAGTACTCCTAAGAATTAAAAGAACTCTTCCAGCACAGAAGGGAACTGTTACAAGAAGGAGAAAGAAATTACTCACTATCAACAAAAGTTATTTCAGATATTCAACTGGAGAGAGCAAATTATAACTTAGGTGATGTGTTATCTATACAAATGTTTGGGTTGTGCCTTCATCAAGTGGTAAATTCTGGTTTGTTTTCCTGACAGAAAAAAGCTTTTGACGTTAATTGTAATATTTTGGAGTGTAATGCCTATGTTATAGTGCAGAGATGCCTTAGCAGTACCTAGGAGCCCCAATTACAGAGCAGCTGTTGCAGTCACAAAACAAAAGCGTGTAGGCATTTTCTAGTAATGAGATATTTGCGGAAATAGGAGAAACTGCTTGTTACCAATAGTACTATGGAAACGCAGGGGAAAGCAATTAAATTTCAATTAAACTCCAACAAAGAGAAAAATTATAATAAATCAAAAGCATATGCAACAGACTTAAAGCTAGGGATTCCCATTTGCAGATGAGAATCAAATCCAAAAAGTGTTCACTCACTCCATTTGATGTTTTTTAATCTGTTCTTCATCTGCACACAAGCCAAGAACAACATCTGGAACTTCAAAATGCATTTTTTTCAGGTATTTTGTTTCATAAAGTACTTCCAAGACCATTGGGTCCAAGTTTACAAGTAATTCCTTCATGTAGCAGTACAGCGGGAAAAAAGAGAAATAGAAAATAAGGCAGTAGTTTGGTGGTTACATGTAGTGTGATATAGCTGCAACATATAACAAGATGCAGATGACTAGCGAAGATTTTTTAAATGGATACCCATGTTTCTACACAGATCTTCATCCTCCTCTACAAATATCTGGATTTTCTAAAGTATTAATCAACCAATAGCTTACACTGATTTCAATTTCCTGTGACTCCTTCACTGTGCCCTAACTGGTCGGCTCCTGTGACTTCCTAAGTTTAATTCTAGTTCTCCAGCTACACTCTGTGGAAACTAATTTGCCTTTTCACCTCCATTACTCCACTGGTAGGCTAGGGAGAAATGTTGGGAAGGTTAATCTCTGTACACTTCTCAGCTATTAAAATGATAAATAAATTCTAAAAAATAGTTTCTAGTTGTCCATTATTGAATCATTAGTTTAAAAAAAAGCCACATTTTATCCGTAATTTCTCTGTACTAGAGCAGAAAAAAATAATCTGTGAAGTAGAAGTGGTAAGATTTTCTGTCTCAGCAAGCAGAAATTAATGCTCAGAAAGCAAATTAATGAATGATTGCAATATACTCAACACAGTGATGCTGAGCACTATAGAAAAGACCATAATCTAATTAAATAGTCTTTCCTTGACTAAAATTTTAGTTAACATAGAAAATAAACCATGAAACAATATCTAAAAATATGTAGATAAGTCAATAATAGATATGTATTTGCTGGGTAATGCCTCTTTTATGCCCTGAATGAGGCAGGAGCTTTATGAGGAAGAGACATGATGAACTCTGTCCCATAAATATACCTAAAAAGGAAAAAAACCCCAGTTTGAGAAGTACATTTCTTTAATAAGGTTATTTTAATGCTGTGTTTGTCTCTCCATGATATGATTAAAGTAGCATGTGTAATACTAAAGAATGCAACGGTAATAGAAAGAATAAATCATATTTACCTTGGTTTCTGGGTGCCTGACAAGTAAGGAAGCACACAGAGCATTTCTAGCCTGGTCAGCGAACCTGTACCAGGCTCTATGATAAATAAGTTCAAATTCCAAAAGAACTGCAGCCATTTCATTGTAGCTCTTAACAACCTTTTTCATTTCCAGTGTCTGTAATTCAAGGGGGGCGGGGGAAGCAAACACCATTTAATCAATTGAGTCTAACATAGTAGAAATGCATCCCTCTAGGCTTTTCCTCACTACCATTAGGTAAACAAAACAAAGAGAAAGCTTTAAGTTATGCTATTTTAGAGATAAGGTAACACACAGAAACACAGAAATGTATTTAGGAATTCAATTATTAAGAAGTATTCAACTGCGCTAAACAACATAACTCTTTTCCTGACTTTTTCTCCCAGTCTTGCCCACAGAACAAAATCTACGCTATGACCCATGCGAAGCACTGATGTCCCATTGAGAAAGCTATAAAATTTTTATTCTTTCACAAAGTGCGGCTAGTGTTTGAGGTTGATATCTCACTGCTCTTCATTATAGAGCACAGGAGACATAAGGCTCTATCTAAGCTTAGGTACACGGCCAACAGTGCTGCTATCAGGATTAACATGAGTCAAGGCCCAGAAGGGACCAAAGCACCAGCCTAAGTCATCAGCTTAATGTCTCAAGGGATGTGGCTGCAGAATAATAATGCTGCAAAAAGGAACTCAAATCCTGGAGCAAACATTAACACCTATCCTGTTAGATGAGCTTGAATACAGGTTGCTTGAAAACTGAGCTTAAAATTGAGTATAAAAATAAATCATGTGTCTACTAATAACATGTTTGAAAGCTTAGCATGAATCCTCCTCTACTAATTTCCAACCTTCAGAAGTGAGGTCTTGCTTTTAAGGAATGTCATTGGATGGTCAATTTTTCTGTATAACTGCTGAGCCCACATAATCTTCCCTGTTACCTAAAACACAGAAGATACGAGGTTATATTTTCATTATCTGAAAAACAGTCAAGAAGCAAAGTTTTTTTTCTCTCTCATTTATTTCATTCTTACTGGTGGTATATTACGTGGTATAGGTGGATTTTCTTTTTCCTTCTGGTAGAGTTTTCGAACAAACTCTAAATCTTGGCTGTACTGCTGAAGGACAATGGTATACTTCTCATTAAGATCAATATGATTTTCACCTATTTGTTCAAGCTTCATCAGAAGTCCCAGCATCTGTTCAGTCTAAAAAGGAGAATGGAGCATTTACTACAGAAGATGTTAATAGTTCAGAAAGTCATTGTTCATAAACTGTTACTTTTAATTTATAGTATAAGTTATGTAAGATTGTAAACTGGCTTCTGAGAAACACAGAAAAGTCCATGAGTCCATGAAGTAAAATTAGTGAATTTTACTTACGTATTTTGTCCTGTATATAATATATTTACCATAGTATGAACCAAGAAACTGCTACCACTACGGTCTAACAGAATATTTTATTTTTTTCTGGCCCTCAAATACTCACTCTTTTTTTCTGCAGTTTTGTTAGAGCACCTACACCTTTACTCATGCTTCATTAACATCTCATATCATGATCAGGCCCTGAACCAACGAACAGTACTGACATTAAGGTAACAGATGGGAGAAACTCCTGCCAGTCCAACAGGAATAACTCAGAAATGCAACAGGAAGCACGGGGAACCCCAGGATGAAGAAAGAAAATAAACTTAAAAAAAATAAGGCTATAAAATTGGTAAGGAAAGATGGAGCACAAAACTGGCACCAAGTAACAGTGAACATTATCTTCCAGTATTTCTGCAGGCAACTTTTAGAACACTTGTAATAGGCTTAATATTCCCTTACGTTGTTTCAGGCAGCCACCAGCACAGTACAGAACACTGGCAGTAATGAAGCAGTTCAGTAGGAACTATGGGTGCTCTGCCTTTCTGAGCACCGGAACAAGGGATTTGCATTTGTAAAATTACTTACAGTTACAGTCTTCTCAAACCAGGAATCCACAAATTCTTGTATGGACTCGTACAATGCTGCAATTTGGTTCTTAAATTCAAAGTAATCTTTTTCAAACTAGAAAAAAGTAAAAGAAAAAAAAATCATCTGTAGTGTAGCTTCTTTCACAGACTTCTTTCCCTGAAGTTTTTGGGGAATTTGCTTTATCTGCCCAGTACACGTGTTCAGCGTTGAATTAAAGAGAACAGGGACAACATCAGTAACAAAAGCATTTACATTCTAAGCAAAGCAAACAAAACGTAAGAAGTGTTAGGTTATATGACTAAAGCCTCATCTTCATGAACACAAAGGAGCACAGAGGAACAAGAACAGGCAGAGGAAATCTAGTAACGTTAGCAGAGCAAACAGAGCACGCTCAGCAGCTACTCACAGCGCTGCCACAGGAGAGCGCTCAGCTCACTGCTCAGCTATGAAGCCTGTCAAGATAAGCAAACTGGGCGGCTCTCTAGAGCACCTTGCAGACTAAGGGAGGTTATTGCCTAGGAGATGAGGGACTCATTACAGTTTACCAGGGAAGAGCATTTTAAGACTGTACAAATATTATGGGAGTTAGGGAAGAAGCAAAGGCAGGGATCAATGTGGTGTGGGAAGATGGAGGCATGATGGAGTTGTAGTCGGTCCAAACTCCAAAAGGAATTGGTCACATATGAACAGGTTGCTGGTCAGTTGTCTGGCCATGCCCTGAACCTGATCAGCACACTCTGTCTTGTCTTCTTACTTATCTCCATTTCTAACCATTTTCCTGGGTGAAAGGGTGTTTGAGTATGTATGGGAATCTACATACCAGCAACAGGAGTGTAAGGGCCTTAAAGAGAGCTCATAAGAAAGATAAAGAGATACTTTTACCAAGGCCTGTAGTGATAGGACAAGGGGTAATGGTTTTAAATCTACCCAAAAGAGGGGTGATTTAGATTGGATGTAAGGAAGAAATTTATGTTGAGGGTGGTAAGACACTGGAACAGGTCGCCCAGAGAAGCTGGGGATGCCCCATCGCTGAAAGTGTTCAAGGTCAGGTTGGATGCAGCTTTGAGCAACTTGATCTAGTTGAAGATGTCCCTGCCCATGGCAGAGGGGGTTGGTCTAGATAATCTTTGAAGGTCCCTTGGGTGCATGTCTGGGTATTGGTCTGAGTACCAGCAACTGGAGCGGAGCTGTGGGCCCTGAGGTGGGGTTGTAAGTCCAGAAACTGGGTAGGCTTGGGTATCCAGGCGCCAGTTATTGGATAGACTAATTGTGTAAAGACCAGCTACTGGAGGATCCATGTATATATGTTTTCTACTAACAGGCTTTCCTCCTGCTCAGCCAGCGAGGTACAGGATGAGGCCATTTTAATACTGTTTGTAATTATATGACTGCTGTGTTTTCAGTCTGCGTTCAGCTGCGTGGCCAGACCTGTATATAGATGTATTGTGTGTATGAGTGCATGCAGGCCTATTTGGAATTACATGCTCAGCCTTGCAAGTGAGTGGACCTGGGGACATGGAACTGCAACAGCCTCACCTCTATCAGGCTATGAAATTTGGTAGCTCATAATTAGAAGTAATTTGGGTACCTATCTGTAGTAATTTTTCTTAAAAGTCAAAAATACTGAAGACCTACAAAATGACTTCAATGTAAACTTCCTCTGGAAGAAAGCACTCCACAAGCTTGGGAAGATAGTTCATAATATGTATTGCTCCAACCACTGAGCTGTAGAAAAGCAACACAATTTTTAAACACCTCCAAACTCTGGTTAACAGTAAATACTCTCTTTCAGAAAAGAACCACACAGCAAGTATTACAGAAACATACGCCATCAGTCAGTAAGAAGAAAGCCAAACGTACTCTAGACTTAAATGTTTAAAGGAAAGTTCCTGACAGATGCAAACTACAGTTCAGGAAGGCAGGAAAGTAAGTCAACATTTCTAGCACTTCTGTTGTGAGGCTATTAATCCTGCAAAGTGGGAAAGCTCAAAAAAAAAAAATCAGCTCAACTCCAGCATGTACAGGGTGTATTAAAACATGAGTCTGAAGCCCTTGGAAAGGCACTGTAGTTTCTACCACCCTGCTCAGCACTGAGGGTGATATAATTCATTTCTCCCTCTAAAGTGTTCATCTAAGTGCCTTTACTACCTTTACTATAACACTGCCTTTACTATTCCACTACGTATTTTCAGTAACACCAAGTAACTCTTGCAGCTAGATAAACTGTATTTAATGCGTTGACCTGTGTGAATTAGTTTTCAGTCTGCAGTTCAAAATATATGCATCTCAAAACAAGCAAGTTTAGGAAAAGTTGTTTGTAGCATTACCAATCACACAAACCCAAGTTTATCAAAAATTAACAAAACCATTTGAAATAAAAGATAAATTTATTCAAACACTTTCAAATTGTATTAAAAGATATGAAAGTGTTATTATTACAGTAAAACACTGTATGCTTTGGTATAAAAATTATCTTCTTTGCATAACTCCACTGAAAAGCACAGAATTAAGGGAGTGATTGTCAGACAAGTGCTGAATGTACGTACCTCTTTTTTTCTGTGATCCAGAACATCATACTGTTTTGATTTGGTGTTTGCAGCAATGCTCTGGTAATGAGTACAGATCTCTTCAAAACCTTCTATTTTTATATGCTGGAGCTTTAAAAGACTTTCCATAATATCGCTCATTTCTGAAATCTTCTCCAAACGTTTACAGAATGTATCAAATTTTCCAAATATGTAGTTTTCACTAACAATAAAAAAGCAACAGAGGGATTGTTACGCAAATCTATTTGTAATAGATCTTCTTCCTGTTTAACCCACATATATTCTACCAGAATAGCTACCAAGTTTCACATTAAAAAAAAAAATCTGTGCTGTAATACTTACAAATCAAGTAAAAAACATTTAAAAGTAATGGATATAAATCAGAAAATGCTTAATCCTTATATATGTCTATTAAAAGCCTTTACCACATTTCACAGGAGGTATTCTTTTAAATAAGACATTTGCAGGAAATCAAAATATGAATTTACAATGCTAAGAAATGCCCCATGCTTTAAGTGCCAATACAGGTAAAACTCCCCTTGGCATCGTGATAGAAAACCCAGCCCAAAGCTGACTAAGTTCCCCTGGAGTCTTTCCACTTATATTCATGACTTAAATTTGTTGGGGTTTCAGAACATATGTAAACATATGTATTAAATTAACACATGCATAAATTCCCCTGAAGTCCCCTTGGACATCTGCTAAGTCAACAAGTGACTGGCAAAAACCTGCCACTGATCTATTGCTGCATTAAACAAGAACAGTTCTGCAAGATCATTTTCTGACTATAATAAACACTACATTTTAATTGAGTATTTCATTTTTCTGCTAGCCAGCAGATATAATGGCATCTCATTTATAAATTGTATAAATTAATATGATTCAATATTAGAGTGAATTATTTACCTGAAATCAAATTGCCTGTCACTTGGATTTTCCTTTAGCTCCTCCTTAATTCTCTGAAAGGATGTTTGGTACTGCTCTTTGAGGGAAATACATTGGTGTACCCTCTTTAGCAATTCTTGCCTGAGGAAGAAAGCACAGAAGACAGAAAATCATCCTAAGAAGGTCTTCAAAAATAGAACATTTCAGTCACATATACAACTTTGCAAAGTAAAAACATAAAACTACACATTACCTGAAAAACACTCAAAATATGGGGATATCCAATCTAGATTGGATATTTTCAGTTTAGGTGTTATTGCCAAAATTAAACCAAAATTTTCACAGCATAGTGGGAAAGGACTTACATCAGGTAAACCCTAGCTACTGAATGCCTGCAGTTTGGCCATTTCTCATCTTCTGTAAACTCAATGTTGCTGATGGGTTTTCCTTAATTTATTTCTTTGTGTTTTCTAAGCAGACAAGACTGGAGAGGTATTTTTCCAGACTACAGTAAGCATGAGGAAAGTCTTTTTTCTTTAAAAAGATACACCAGGAAGATCTTGGCTCCTAAGGCCACAGACAGTTACATCTTATACATGGTTGTTCATTAACCCTGAGGTACTAATATACATGAGATACACACATGAGGCATGGAAATCACCCATAAGCCATTTACCCAAGACTGCTGCTTCACTTTGGCTTTGTCTTTCATCTTACAAAAGATCGTTGGGAATTAAAATGATAGTCAAACTTCATAGATTGAAACCACTAACTGGGACAAAGAGAAACTTTTGCAGGAACAGCGGCAGCAAATAAGTAAATGAGAAGAATGTCTTTAAAAAATTCATCTAGAATAAACAAAACATGTATTCTTTTATTTATATTAATTCTTTAAACATAGCCAGTACTTAACTGATTGCAGGTAATTTCTGAAAACTTCCCTTAACCACACCAAAATACAGGAGGAATCCGATTATTTGTTACTGTTTACTTTTATGTCTCCTAGCCTGTTACAGCAGTGTCACCTTTGACTTGTCTGGAATTTAAGCATAGACATCCTGACTGTCTATGTCTTGATGAAGCTCGTAACACCTTTTCCTTCTCACCTCAGTAACCATAATCTTGCTCCAATTGTACTCTTTCAAGAGACTGTTCCAATCATTACTTTTCCAGTTGATAACTTCAGATGTCATGCTCATTTTAACCCTTTCTGTGGTTTTCCCCTTCTCTTTTGCGTGAAAACAATTGACTTGTTCTGTAGTATGTGTTCTTCCTAGGCTATCTCCACACAAGTTCCCATCCTGCAGATACACTTGTTCTGAAAGTGATGTCAGCATTCACCACCCACTTGTTAGGTTTCATACAAACACTTCTGTGCTTCCACTTCTGCTGCATGGAACACTTGGGAGCAGCTCCATGCATGTAGCCATAGAGCAGCTAACATGTCCCTTCCTTGAAATGTCTCCTCTAGTTCTCCTGGCAGCGATGCCTACAAAACACCCAAGGGCATCACAGGGGTCGCTGAAAACACTGTCATTCCAGCTGATCAACACTGCATGATTGCTGTATTTTCTCTATCCCTCTTTCCTCCCCTCATCTCACAATTGACTTCTTATGTTTCAGATTGCAAGGTTTTTCTCATGTTTTAGATTGCAGGCTCCTTAGAGCTGAGGTAAACCTTTTGTTCATTTTCTGTATAGTGCCTAAATTTTGCTGAAAAACAGGGACTCTTGCTATACTAGTAGCTGTAACAAGAACAATAGAAAAGAACAAAACTAGTCTTAGGCATGTCTCATTAGCAAACTTACAGAAAATCTAGCTTTTTAAATTTAAGGTGCCTCATTGGCATCATTAACACTCCTAGTGTTTGCTTATACAGCATTCTTCACAGAATACACAGAAAATACAAGTCTGAGTCCCATCCTATCACCTGCGTACCTCACTCCAAACAGAATATAATCAAATTGTGATTATGGTACTGGCATATATTGCCCCCTTCCTCAAACTGATTTTCATGTCCACTAACAGCAAAATATAAATCTTTGATGGAACTTTCCATTCTGTCCTCACACCTTCTTTATGAAGAACCTTAGCTCCCAGTTCTAATTGCTCAAGTGTGTTTTGGTCTAAAAAATGCCATGGGGACAAAATATTGAGTGTTGTATACTGATACACATTACATGCTTTTCAGTAATAGTTTTTTTCACATAACATAGTAAATTTTTTTTTGCAGAGTACTTATTTCTACATAAAATGAGTAGTCACAAGCTTAAAATTAACATGGGAATCAGTGCTTGGTAGAAGGACAAGGGGCTAATTAAATTTACCTTTTAATAATCTCGATGACTGATCTATAATTTTACTTTTAGTATTAACAAAATAAGATAAAATTATTAAAATTCTATCACCTGTCCAGATCCCAGATTTTTGAAACACCTTCACATAGATATGTCTTGCATGTGTTAATCATTTGATTAGTGATTTTACGAAGCAGCGATGTCATGCACTCTGATGTGTTGTAGTATGGTGATGTACAGTAGATCATACAGACAGTATTCATTAAACTGGGTACATGTTCCATCATTGTTTCCTACAACAGGAAAAAATGGGAAAGTCAGCAATTTGAATTTCCTAAAAATTAACACAACAGAAAATGTGACTGGTCTGGGAATATGTTTGTCGGTGGATAATCATCTTTTTTATTGTAACACATAGTTGTTGTAGACATCTCATTATAAACTGGACCATCCAATTCATTTGCATGGTTCTAACACACTATGACCAAAACAAAAAAATGGGGAATTCGTAATGAATAAATGAATAGGTCTTCTTCCAGTGTGGAATCTTCCAGAGGAAAAACAGAGACTGTACTCTTTTGGGAGAGTATATGAAGGTGCTATAGTTTGCTTTGCAAAGGAATATGTTAGCTGAGGAAAAGCCATCATACACTGCTGCAAAAGAGTTGGCCTGCTGTAGGAAGGACAAGAAGAAAGCTGGCCTTTGCTCATTTTGCCTAGATCTGTACAGAAGAGAATCCCAGAAAGGGGAGGCAAGGCAACAATAATCTCTCTTACTGAGGATACTGAACTATAGCTTTTTCTGTCCCACAGAAAGATTACACAAAAATGCATACAAGCCAGATATATTGAGAACCCAGAACAAGAGACAGCGACTGGTCTAGAAAAGGATTTAAAAAAGTATGGTATCTAAAAGTCAAGTCCAATATGGCAGAATGGTGAATATTTGCAGAAGAAAAGCAATGTAAAATAGCCCAATGGATTCAAACAGAGTTCAAGATTTGAAAACAATACTTAGAAAACTTGTAAGCAGCTGGATTGTGTGTAAATCTTCTGAACCATGTAAGCTGAGACAGCTTTGCTTGGTGGCTGTATCTTCAAAATTCATCCTCTCACTTAAATGAAATGTGAGACCCACGTGGTTACGAAGATAAGCTTTATCATTTGAACCAGGATGAAAGTAAATATGTGCTACCTACAAGACAAACAGCTTTAACCTGTAAAATAAGTGGAAGCCGCCTAATTTCAGCTCAGCTGAGGGCTTAAGATCATTTTATGACATTTGCACTGAAACAAACATGAGTAACTGTGACCTGAAGCATAGAGACGGGACAAGGTACCATATGTAAAGCCTAACCTCACAATTTGTCTCGATATCGGATTTGGAAAAACATCATCTTTTGCTTATTTTTCCCATGCCTTTCAATTATCTTCTGGAACGACAACTGACTCCTACACAAAAGTAGCATTATCTCGGGCTTATTATCTGTAAACACAACTAACTAATGCAAAAGGAGTTAGGTTATCCACTAATCATTATGTATAGGAATTAGATACTGAAAGAAGGAATATCTTTTTTTCAGCAGCAAAAGCCTTTCCTTTCTTTTCTGAATTTCACGTTAAGTGCTTTTAGAGTACAACTTACAGGTGAGGCTTTGGCAAGTGGACCAAAAAACTTATCCAATGTATATAAATATCTCACGTTGTCTTTAGCTTCATTAGCAGCAACTGTTACATTACCATCCTGAAGGGAAATAGAATTAATACTGTTAAAATTTACTGATAAAGTTTTACAGGGCATGCTATCACAAGACTATAGTTCCATCTTGCAAACATTTTTCTGGCAGAAGTTCTCTCAAACAATCCATTTCTTCTTCACTCTAATAACTGCTTTTACGTGCAAGAAATGGTAAGCTCTACCTAGCAATCAGCAGCATTTTGGATGTGATTTAGAGGAACTCCTCACTCAGACCCCTGAAGTTTTTCCTTCCTAATGGAAGTACGATAGCATGGGTTTCATAATGTAACTTACATTTTAGAATGCTTTAGAGTGGTTTTAGCACGGGACAACTGTTTTTTAAAATTTTCAGTTCTTACTGAACTTAGACAAGATCCTTGAAATATACCAGGCTGTTTCCCATCACTTTTTGACACACACTTCATAGGGCAAAGGAGTTCACAACTAATGCCTACATACCTTGCTATTCTTAACAGGTGGAACTATCCAGTACTTAGGAGGCAATTCTGTATGAAGAAAGGAATCTAGTTCTGACTTATACTGCCTCTGTACAGACATTATCATCCAAATTCTATTCATCATAAAAGTATGCTAAGCAAGTATGCTCAGCACAAAGTAAAAAACTCAGTAAAATGACATCGTTCTCCTGGTTTATTCTCAAAACGGTAGACTATCTTTGTAACTGCTATAAGATCTACATTCTGGTGGGTTTTAGGGGGTCTGTTTGCCTGTACATTGCTTGCAGCTTATTTTCTGGCCTGCCTACAATTTTGACTGATAAGTTTACATTACAAATGTCCACTTATCTGAAGTGGCAGTTATGCTACAAAAAGCCTACAAGCAATATGACAAACTTTCAGGCATCTCTACCATTGGCGCCACAGGGTGCAGGTGGAGAGAGACAAATGTTATATTGCTGCATTGCTTTACTTTTGCACAACCATTCCACCCACTATGTTAATGAAAGACACATTACAGATGCATTAACTTCTTTTCAAGTCATCTATTTAACTTCAGAATCTTCCGTGTTGTATGTTTCAACAAACGGGTAATGAACCACAGTATAAAAACAGCATAAACACTCAAAACTATTTTTATCATTGTGTGTTCAGTACCGTGTGTATTACAAATAGAGTACTGTACTCATTTAAAACTTTTATTAAAACATAGTAATTACCAGCTCTTTCCACTGCTTTAATGTCTTTGATCTCGCTGCCTGAAGAATACTTATAATTTTCTTTACTCTTGAACTCTTGATCTCATCTAAAAGGCTTTGAAGAAAGAAACACATTTAAATCTCTCTTTGGAATAAAAGTTTATTTTTAAAAAGCTTTTTTTAGACTGTGAGAAATAACACAGGAATTTAACCTGTTAAATGATGACATTCTTGATTTCCAGTATTCCAGCTCTGCCGATGGACCAATGTCATCAGCTTCCCTTCTCATTTGTTCACTCTCCACTAAAAATTGTCTGATCTGTTTGATCCAAATCATTACCGCTTCTTCAAGTTTCTCAGTGACCTCTGTGTTACTGCCTTCAAAATCATAGAATCGGACAGTCTCATAAGTATGAAGAAATAAATGGAGACTTTTAACTACAGAAATGAAATTGGCAAATGTCATTGGCGAATGTAAGCTGAGACTCTGTGTAAGCTGGGTATATTTTCAAATCACCAACCAAAACCAGGAAAATATTAAGACTATAACAACAAGATGCACACACATACAACTTATATCTACCTGCTCTGTTACTATTGCACATCCTTTACAACAGAAACAAGTTAAAAATAGAGTGAGTTTATAAGAATAAAAATACAGCAATGTGGTTTTGGAAGAATTATGTTTCAGAGGTACGAGAAATATATTAGCTATATGAGTATTTTTCTGCCTGTATTTGGTGAGTGAAGACTTACTTCTCCACATTTCTCTCTTTCTGCCATTATAGTCTATTCCACATTAAAAGCATCACGTAAAGGACACCATTATTAACAGTAACAAAAAACCCTATCATTTATACGTCAGCACATCTTTTAGATTGTCCTAGTGGCTGAAAGAGTCCAGTTTGCTTCACGCATTATGTTTAGGACTTGTGGACTTTACACTGCTAAATGAATCTAGAGAACTTGTTCAGCCATATAACATTATTGCCTCATCTTGAGAGTCACTAGTTCCCTGGAAGCTGTCCACGTAGGGTTGAGGGGGATTGCAGAAGCATTGACTGATTTGGCATTATTTCTGTCTGAAAATCCATGTGGGGATAAGAAACGGAGGGAAGAAATGGTGGAAGGCTACTGTTCAAAAAGACATAACTAGTCTTTTTCTTACATATATATATATAACTTTATATAAATACATCTTGTTTTGACTCACAGCCCTCAGAGCCAGACTTAATATTGCATAAGATTTCCGCAGTATCAAAGAAAGCAAAGAGTACACACACTAGCAGTTGGCTTCACTTGGCAGCTACTTGGCCAGCAAATTAGGAGGAACAAGCTGGTGTGTACATGATAGGACAGGGAACTACCTAATCTTTTAAGATCCATGAATTAAAGGACAGGCAAATGATTGATGACCTTATGATTACACAGTCAGAAACCTGGCAAGAGTAAGCAGAAAAATGTATGTAGCTCAAGGAAGATAAATTATTTCTTAAAGGTAAATTTTTACTAATGACATAACATTTATCTTATAAACAGCATCATTGTGTTTGCTTTGCTGTAGGAATTACTCACCTGCAGCTATGTAGTCAGATGGGTTCTGCAAGTTGCTGACATAAATATCAATATCCACTTTTGTGAGCTGAATTTTATCTTCTATATTCTGCCTTGATGATGACAAAGTATCCACAAATTTATCCACTGAATACAGAAAGTCTTGTATGTGGCTGTTCTTCAGGCCTTCTTTCACAGCTCCCCAGTTCTGATTATTTTACAATTTGTGGGGGGAAGAAAAAAAATGCTAAAACAAGGGTCACACTTTCTTTGTTTTTTGAACACAAAAGGTATTCTATTTTTCATTAGAAAGGTATTTCTTATTCATAGCAGTATATAAAGATTCATCAGTATGTCCTTTAAAATACACTCATCAGTAGCATTGCACAATTACTTGAAAGTGTGCATTGATTTAATTATTTTGTTAGACAAGATGAGGGAAACAGGCTCTCAAGAAATAAAAATGTCTCCCTGCTCTCACTGCCCTCAAACTGATTTGTCTTTTTTTCAGTCTGATTTGGCAGAGAAACTGATTCTGATCTCCCTTCCTGCTCCTGAGTCAGAGAAAATGCTAGCATATGTTTAACCACATATGATACCATCAGCCTCAACAGACACTGAGCTTTATTATATTTCCTACCTCTGAACACGTACTTCTAGAGACAACAGAACCAACTGCGATGCTTTGTGAGTCCCACAGACGAGAACAACTTGAAGAAGGTAGGTACCCTGGCTGTGATACAGCGCTTGCTGTCCACGCTCTAGAATGAAATAATGGACTGATCTTTTGTGCTACCAGGAGAACTTGGCACTTCTTTCAACCCAGGCTTAATCTAGCTTTAATTAAATCATCAGTTTTGCCCTAGTGTGGCTGCTATGCTATGTTGTCCTGTCATGAACATTACAGCTGGTGCTATCACTTGAAAATAAACAGTAACTATATGAATTTCAAACACATACACAAATTGCATGACTTTCATGAAGGCCTATATTAGACTTGTATCTTTTTGTATCCTGTGTTTCATGTTCGTCTGAGGCAGAAAGAGGGCTAGAGCAGCCACTTTCCTTCATGCCAAGTGTTCTTGAGAAAAAAGACTATTAGATTACCTGTTGTGATTTAAGTGCTGGTATCATGATTTGGGACAAGAAAAATTCCAGGCCCTGGAGGATATTTCCATTAGTACAACCAAATATGCCAAAATTCACCTCCTTCAGGAAGAAACGGAAGTTAGCAGAGTGCATGTAAAATTCTGCTAACAATATAGTATTTGACTGAAATTCAAACATGTAACAGACACATATACAGTCCGTAACTATGTGATTCCATGAGGATATTGCCCACCAGCTGCTGAATTTGGACTGCACAGAGACTAAAATTCAGTTAGAAATTCCAAGACTTCCCCTTAAGTTTGAGTCACCAGAAACATCATTGTCATATTGTAGCAGCACTCCAGCAACCAACTAAAATGAACCATTTAACATCAATGCATTAATTAATCTTAAGACAATTATATGTCTATATTTCTCTTTTAGAAGAACAGCTTCCATCTATCATAAATGCCTAAATAAGGACAACAAATGTATCAGGCAAGAAATTTCTCTCTCAGTTGCTCAGTTCTCTCCAGTTCATTGTTAACGTGAAGCAAGAAGCAGTGAATTGCTGAAGCTGAGGACAAGGAAAGAAAATACTGGTGAGTGGAATTTTACTGCAGAATTTGAAGCATAAAATGGAAGAAGTGAGGGACTGCGTCTTTTCCCAATGCTATTCATTTATGGACTGGTTGCCTTTTCTGTTACTGGCATTTTGGCTACAAATGTATACATTCCGAATGTGGTTCATGTGCGTTCTGTGACCCATACTGACGAGCCATTTTGGCTCTGGGTATTTCTCTTGTTAGAAGAGAGGGAGTCTCGTTCAGAACTTCTGACCTGCACAAATATACACTAATTTTGCCTACATCATAAAGAATGCTACAGTGATAAAGGGGAAAGCATGCTGAGTTCTGCCCTGAAAGCTTCTACTCCCAACTTTTGCCTGTGCAAAGACAATAATTCCAGAGTGTTTTAGGAACAGCAGCTACAAATTAATTTTTGTAGAAACTTTGACATTCTTGGTATCTTAATTATTAATATTGCTTATGTTTTCCTTGCTAGTTCTCCACCTGCATGCAAAAGAAGAGCATTTAAGACCATTAGTTGTTATGCACGGGCGGAATACTATTTCCTAACAATATTACAGTTTCATAATCCCACTAGAGTACAAGAAAGTAGCAAGCCCTTTCTCAAAAAGTGGAGGAATTATGGATGGCAATCAATGCTTAAGGAAGTGCTTATGAGGAAGAAAAGTCAGCTTCTTTGCATGTCTGAACAGGCTCCCTGGGAGGCAATGATCACAAGGTTTTAATGCCTCTAAAATACTTCCTTCTGCAAAAGGGTGTGCTCGCAGAATAGCAGAAGGAAAGGACAATGGAGATCTCCTGTCAATGGTAATGGAGAAAGGAACTGACCTTTATTATTTCCTTTCAGATACTTTTAACAATGTCAGTTTCTCCCATGAGTGTTTGCACTTGTTGCAGGGAGGGGAAGGCAGGGAAAATCAAGTCTTTCAAGTCTGTCTGTTCATGATAATCTCTAGGACAAGGTCAACATACAGGCTGATCCATTTCTTTCCACTGGACACTGAAGATTCAGTTGTGTCTCTTGAGAAAAAGGGGACAAATGCATGTATTTCTAGGTGGTTCTCAGATTCTCCTTCCAAATGCTCCTACACAGTTCTTCAGGATAACCCAAAATTTGTCAAACCACTCTGAGCCTGAGTTCCAAGCCTCATCAATGTGAAAACTGACTGAAAAGTAGGGTTTGTTTTACCTTCTATAGCATCTAAAAATATTGCCTCACATAAAGAATGACGTTTGATGACAGCTACATGACAGGCCCTGCCGAAACGAGGTGATCACAAGAAAACCACAGAGAGAAGGCACCAAGGCAGCTAACTGAAGAGTTTGGACAACCATTCTGACAGGTACCCAACTGCAGCAGGGCAGCAGGACTGACAGGGCACGAGAAGAGGAAGCTTGGAAATTACTTTTGCACCCCTGGATAAGGTATTTGTAAAAATATTGTTATAAAGCAAGTGACTGACAGAAACTGAAGTACTAACTTCCATGTCTATAGCTGGAGAACAAACTTACTACAGCTTTGGCCTGCTGAAATGGAACACACATCAACTGATTAGTGATGACTGAGGAGAAAATCTGTACAGCACAAAAATGAGTGCATCGATATTTTTGAGAATATGATTTAAGGCTTATTATCTTTTTTCTTTAATGTCTATTCTTAGATGTTAGTATCTGGATGCTCTTCGTAAAAAAACTACTGCAAGTATTTCCCAAGCACATGAGTATCTCAAAGTCAGAAAAGACTGTCACAGTACTTTTCTTACACACAACTAAAGCTATTAGGGGCAGGAAAAGCTTACTTTAATTACTTTCAAGCATGATCTTTATTTTAAAAGTTTAAGAGATACAGTTTTTGTATCTTTTTTGTATCTAATTTTATTTAATTTACAGTCATCGTAAACCTTTAAAAGTTTAAAAGATACAGTGCAGCATTTCCATAATTTAGCCTCATTAATTGAAAGGAAATCTCCTGGTTTAGGTCTTTATTCTCTATTTATATTTAAAAGTATGTCTTAATGGCTGATTAATAATTACTTTTCATTAATTAAAATATTATTTTTAATATTATTGCAGTAGCTAATTTCCAAATCATTAGAATATTAATTTATCATAAATAC
The DNA here is from genome assembly GCA_013398295.1 of Chionis minor. Lineage (NCBI taxonomy): Eukaryota > Metazoa > Chordata > Aves > Charadriiformes > Chionidae > Chionis > Chionis minor. The sequence continues at coordinate 363,707 of VZSF01004846.1, forward strand.
TTATTTAGATGAAAACGAACTTTTACTAAACACAGAACTACACATTTCACGAAAGCACTTCCCACTTCTTTTTCTGACTATAGTTGCATGAATAAAGGTCTAAGAAGATGTGCAAGCATTGCATGATTTTGGTCTGACCTGGGAAACATTTGATGCAGTTATAACTTTATCTGATGTCCTTAGGAAAAATGCACAAGTCCCTGTAAAGTTCTGTAAAAAGGACAAAATGCATACAGTTAAAAAGAATACACGTATACAGAAAAATTTACTTTGTAACTTTAAAACATGCCCAAAACAAAATTGTAAAAAATTAATTACTCAGAAAAGTAGTGAACTGTTTGTAGGATATTTGAAAATCTGTCCCTCTCAAACAGACACTGTTTTTTCTCCAAAAAGAAAGAGATCTGCCAGGTGACATATTCCTGTCTAGTCATTTTAGTATCTATTTATGGACCTATCCATGAGATTGTCTAATCCCTTTCTGAATCTGCCAAGATAAATTCACAGAAGAAAACAAAAGACACCCTCAGCTTTCAAATATTTAAGGTACTTTTCACAGATAGTTAGACCAAAATGGATTATCTTAAATTAAATTTATTTCATTTTTTAAAAATGGAACTTAAAGATTATTAAAAACTTCTGATCCAAATACTTTTTAACATGTATTTTCATCTTTTTGATGGACTGACGTAATATAAAAGTTTCAAATCTGCAAAATGCTTAATTTTAATCTGTTAAATCTAATAATAATTCAGCTGTAACAAACTTTAAGAGCCATTCCAACCATTGCAATTGGCAGGGGAATGAACCTCACTTCTCCTCTGAAAGCAAGAAAGAATTTTTCAGGTATGTCTTTTCTAACATAACAATGCTAATATATGCTCATTAGGGAAAAATATAGACATCACTATGCCTCATTGAAAGAAAATTGTATATGGTACACCCAATTTCCCCTAAAAGAGATGGAAAGAAAGAAAATCCATCAGAAATCTTAATGACTACTCTGAATACACTGATGCATGATGCTTAGGCATTACAGTGAGGAGATTGTTATAAGAATTTGAATGGAATAAAGGAAATTTCGAAGGTATTTTTGGAGTAATGTGCAGTATTATTAAAACCACTTAAGAACTGTACTTTAAAACTAGAAGTGCACAAGCCCTGGAAAATACTTAAACATGCAGTCATTAACAAAAATGTTAGGATCTGTGATTTTTTAACAAGGTTTCTTTGACCTGCTCTCCTCTCAGGCAGTCAAATCCATTAATCACTACTTCTTTACTGGTGAATTCCAACCTCAGCTCAAGAAATGTTGGGAGATCTTGCATTATGAGAACATGGATTAAATACTTAGATATCCACCCAAGAATTACAAAAAGCTGTTTAACACTGTGCTGCACAATTGTTACATTTTTTTCCATATTTTACTTTTCAAATGTCATCTAACAGATTTTTCAACCATACCTCAGCATAACCCATGGTAATAAATAACTTCTTCTGAAGTAAACTGCTTGTTGACCCATCTGACCTCAATGATGCGTTCGACTCCTGCTAGCAATTAAATTATGAGAAGTTAATAAAATAAAAACTATTATCATACAAATAACTCATCCTATTTGAACATGTGAATTACAATTAAGCTCATTCTGAATCAGTCAGTAATTCCAGATAGAAATCGTGAGGCTGGGTTTATCTGGAGAATAAGCCTTGCATGAATCTCACAATCCCCAGTAAACAGTTTCATAGCCCCATTCTTTCAGAAAATACTCAAAAAAGGAGGGGGAAAAAAACCTCAGAAAATAAAATGAAATTAAATCTGAGGTGTTTCCTACAGCAACTTCCTCCATGGAAACAGAAGGATGTCTCACAGAAAGAGTCACGTGCCCAGTCCGCAAAGTTATAATGTAATGATCAGTGGGACTCAAGGAACACTGTCAGCTAGATCCTGCCAACAATGCAAAGGAATTCAGTTTTCTAACCTCTTCTCTTTGAAGCACCAAAAAAGCTTAAGCCTAGTAAAGACCTGCTTCCCTCTCATTTTCTGTCACATACCTTGGAAAATAATCTGTTGAAACTTGGAAGAACGTAACAGAAAATGATGTGGAAGAAGCTGGCAAGTATATTTCTCTTTCAAGTTGACAAAAGGCCTCTTCCTAAAAAGTCAAGTGCTCAGCTCCTGCCAGGCTAAATGTGTGATGTATGATACACAGTGGTGGCTCCCCACTTCCACCCCAAATCAGCATCCTCTAACCCCTATGCAGAGTCTCAGGTGAACATCATGCACCCAAGCTGGTGTAAAAGAGGTGAGCAGGACTGAAGAAAGGATCTTTGACAAATCTTGGAAAGAATGTGCCTACTAGGTCAGGCCAATGGTCTGCCCTGGCCAGTATTTTGTCTCCAAGAATGGCCAAAAATGGATAAGAACAGGGCAAGCATGTATGATACCGCCCCTGAGTGATCTCCAATTCTCCAATATGTTTGAAACCAAACTGTTGACAGAATAGTCAATTTAATGAGATCTCTTGACTCATCAGAATGGAGTGGAAGATGTTAGAAATGGCATTCATACTTTCCATCAAAAACATTTATTTTTATGCTATGCTGCTTTTGCAACAAAATTTTCATAAATTCATATTTTAAAGACCATAATAAAACATGATTAAATGCAGAAATGAAATGTTTCACTTAACCCAAGCTGGGCATTTATTTCTGGCTTGTCAGTTAAGGAAAACAATTTCAAGATTTTTAGTTTCTCTGATTTAAGTCAGAAAACAACATGTTTGTCCTAGAAACGTGCACGCACACTCCCAGCGAAAGTAAAAACTGATTAAACTGTTTTGACAGCTGAGCTGATTCCGTGCTTTGTAAAGCCTCTAAGCAATTCCAGTGACACTCAAAAGTTCTTTTAACTTATCGAAGTTATAATGAATCTGTAATTCATTCTTGCACTTAACTGACGATCAAGCATTATCAGTAAGTTTTTCTCCCCAACAAGCCTAAAATACCACCACATGGTGAGTTAGCTGACCCTAACATGGCTCCTCAATGGCATAACCTGAAAGGACTGAGGAGGAACTTCTGCAGTTCAGGAAGCCCATGAGAGTCATGTCAGTCAATTTCAAGGTTGCTTTGCACCTTCTGATATCAGACACTCGGTGGAAGCTGAAGAAATTATTTTGCTTTTTATGAAGAGGCTTCTCCTTCTCAAAACTGAAAGGAGGAGACACATCTTGTGGACCACAACTACCTTATTTCTAGTTATAGTTCTCCAAGCTTAAGATTATTTTCCAAAGAACGGGACAGACCTGAACATGCAGCCACCATAAATTGGAAAGAAAATGTATCATTTTTCACGCTCTTGATTAAGTGCTTTGTCCATAGTGGAGCTGGTGCAGTTCAAACCAAAAGGAGATGACAAAATGATTCTTACACAGACAGTTCCCCCATTCCTATAATATTTGAGCTAATTTAGTATTTTTAAACTCTGAATACTGTGAACACTTCGCCTCAATTATATTTATCATTTTTGAAGTCTGGATTTTTACTCTAGTTGGCCATTTTGAAGGTTTTTTTTGTGAAAACAAGAACAATATCAAACCACACCACAGGGCATTCTCACATCAGCCAAGATGGCAATATCTAAAGAATGAGGTCCAAGTTCTTTGCACACTGGCATGCATAGCAAAAAAATCTTTGTTAAGATTTTCGGCATCTTGAAAGTCATGTATTTGGTTTTTTTAAAAATGCCAACTTTGCTTTTGTAGAAGTAATAACATACCTGCAATACATCTTGGTAAAAGAAGAGCAACTTTTTAAGTCCACTAGCGGCAAAGAATTGTTCTATAAGATGAAACTAAAAACAAAATTACAATTGTAGTTAATTGTGAAGTAGTTTCAAAAGACTGGAAATTTTGGAAATATATTTAACCATAATAATTTAATTAATATTTACCTTGTCATCAGAAATAATGGCCTCCTCCACTTGCTCCTCACTTAAGCCTATCCCATCTGCTAATCTTGATATCAAATACTTGTGTCTTTCATCTATCTGAGCTCTTCTGTTCTCTTTGGTGACTTTGGCTTGCTTGGCTAGTTCTTCTCTAGTTTCACTGGAAAGTACTATACTTTTCTTAACTGTTGTCTAAAAAACAAAAGTTTGTTATAGAAAGATTCTTTCTCCTCACTTAAGTATTTTATATTGTTGATCTTTAAGATGTTTTCATAAAACACATCGAGCAGGAACATAAAAAATTACATTTAAGGAATACAGAGGGAAAAAGTCAGTAATAATTATTTTTTTTTAATCTTCATAACAGTGTGAACAAGACTGAAAAAAGATACGGTGAGTAACATTTTTAAGTTAACAGATAATCTTCAGAAGCTATACAGAAAACTAAAGATTTGGGTAAAAATGTTACCACATTGAGCATTTCCTTCTACACACAGCTCCCACAGACATGAGTATCTGGAGTCTGTGGATGTCTGGAGTGCCTCTGTAACTTATTGGAGAGAAACAAATTACATCATCATCCCAGTGCTCTAAACTGGGAATTGTAATTGATTGATCGTGATTTACACCTGGATTAAAAACAAAAAACAAAAAGCTGTCCAACATCCACCTTTGCCTCCTACCATCTGGTCTTACCCCAGACTCTGAATGGATGTTTTACATCACTCCTGTATCTACCGGCATCTCTTTGAGACCAGGAGAAACCAAGAATACCTGAATACTTGTAGTTGTTGGTCAGTACCATTCTGACATCTCTAAAAGCTACATCTTTTCTGATTAACCATTCATTCTTCTCCCATGTAGGTCCCAACTTATCTATTTGAGTCTTTTATCATCTCTGGCTTCCATGCTAGCTGGATCTCTTGTTTTGCATGTGACTTCCCTGATGCAGCATGGACATTATTCAAGTATTCTTAACTAATACTGATTTTCATCTTGGCAAAAAAGGGGATCAGTCACCCATGGATGACTGAAAAAAAAAAAAAACCAAACCCAAAATCGCAGCAACACACATTGTTAGCAGCAAAAGTAAATGGCCTAACACTGCATACACTTCTGAGTGTTTCACTGTTCTTTGTCCTCATAATTAACAGAGGCTGAAGAAACTCAGCACCCTCCAGTATTAGGCCAAACTTCTGTCACAGAATCACAGAATCACCAGGGTTGGAAGGGACCTCTGGAGATCATCTAGTCCAATCCCCCTGCCAGAGCCGGTCCACCTAGAGCAGGTTGCACAGGATGGCATCCAGACAAGTTTTGAATGTCTCCAGAGTGGGAAATTCCACCACCTCTCTGGGCAGCCTGTTCCAGTGAATCAATGTCAATGAAGACTTCAAGAACAAGAAGAACAAAAAAATTCAACAGACAAAGGTAGCTCAGTCACCACCTATTTTAGCGTGAAAACACTTGCCGGAAGAACGGAAGTCAAAGGTGATCCTGTGACAGCAGATCCTAGCTCAGTGCTCCTTGTCTTCAGGTCCCCTCCACGTCTACGATGCTTACTTTCTGTGTCTGGTTAAAAGAAGTGACAAGGTCTAATTATTCAGGTATATGCACAACAAACGTATGTACAAGACCTGCAGTGTTGTGTCTTAATATCTGCCGGGAAACCTCTTCTTGGCCTGGGGAAAATGGGACATGAAAGGAGTATTAGAAAACCTGTGCCTCAGCAGAAACCCTTAGAAGCCATTAGGGGGAAAAGATGTCTTATAATGGCTTTTATCTCAAGTTCAATTGCAAACAATCCTTACTGATAGCAGTAGAGGTAAGAAAAAGCAATTTAACGTACTAGCTTGAAGAAATCAGTTCTGGAAAAAATAGAGACTGAAATATTGTCACTTCTCACACTTGCTATTGTCACACAGTTATTTCTCCTCTGTTACTTCTTTATCTAAATTCTGATTGTCAGTCTGATGCATTTCTGACAAATTTGCTACTTGCAGAGCCTTGCAAGATAACTTGAGCATGTGGAATATCTGAAGAATAAAGACTGGTAACACTTGCAATAAAACCAGGACATATATCATTAGAGTGTGTAACTATCTTCTGTTGATTGTTTAAGCCTCCTTAAAAGCTTTTGAAGCCCTATAAGTTATTTAATAAAAAAATTATCACATGCCTTTTTCCTAGAAATTAGGATTTGAATATTTTTAAGTCATTTAAGTAACAACTAAGAGTGTTTATGTTTTCCTGATACTAAGTACAATAACTTATCTCCAGCCAGCCACTATTTCTCTTTTAAAAATGTTAATTACAAAGCATCCCCAAATATTGCTTTCTGTCTCCTTAACAGAAGTACTTTTTCAGTTAGCGTCAAAAAAATAATTACTTGAAAGAAGTGAACAACACTGTTTGTAATTGCTACAGCTTGCTTTTAGTCTGAGAAAAAGCAAACATTTTATTTCTCAGAAGATGATATTTAGGTCTCACCCTTGGCAGCAAATAGGATCCTCAGTGGACCATGCAGTGGTGCTAATGAGTGGCTCACTAAACTTTCAGGAACTATTGTTTAATTTATTCTAAATAAATTATGAGATTGGGAGTAAAAATAATAGTCAAATAGCACCGATTTCCTTATAAATTTTCTTACAGATTGTGTCTCCTTTCCCCTGATTATAATGTGTTATTCACAGAATCATAGAATGGTTGAGATTGGAAGGGTCCTCTGGAGGTCACGTGGTCCAACCCGCCCTGCTCAACCAGGGCCATCTAGAGCTGGTTGCCCAGGACCATGTCCAGACAGCTTTCAAATATCTCCAGGGAGGGAGACTGCGCAACCTCTCTGGACAACCTGTGCCAGTGGTCAGTCACCCTCACAGTCCAAGGTGTTTCCTGATGTTCAGATGGAACCTGTGTTTCAGGTTGTGCCCATTGCCTCTTGTCCTGTCACCACTGAAAAGAGCCTGGCTCCCTCTTCTTTACACCCTCCCTTCAGGCATTTATACATGCTGATGAGATTCCCCCCCTGATCCTCCTCTTTTCCAGCCTTAAGAGTCCCAGCACTCTCAGCCTTTCCTCATAGGAGAGGTGCTCCAGTGAAGTCATCATATCGTCTTCATGGCCCTTCACTGGACCCTTTCCAGTATGTCCATGTATTTCTTGTACTGAGGAGTCCAGAACTGGACACAGTACTCCAGCTGAGGCCTCACCAATGCTAAGTGGAGAGGATGGATCACCTCCCTTGACCTGCTGGCAACAATTCTCATCCAACCCACGGTATCCTTAGCCTTCTTTGTCACAAGGGGCCATTGCTAGCTCATCTTCAACTTGGGGTCCACCAGGATCCCCAGGTCCTTTCCTGCCAATCTTTTTTTCAGCTGGTCAGCCCCCAGCATGTACAGGGGTATGGGCTTGTTCCTCCCCAGGTGCAGGACTTTGCATTTCTCCTTGTTGAGTTGCATGAGGTTCCTGTGAGCCCATTTCTCCAGCTTGTCATGGTCCCTCTGGATGGCAGCACAACCCCCTGGTGTATTGGCCACTTCTCTCAGTTATGTGTCATCGGCAACCTAGCTAAGGGTACACTCTGCCCCATCATCCAGATCATTAATGACTATGTTAAACAGGACTGGACCCAGTATTGAACCCCGGGGTACACTGCTACCTACTGGACTTTGTGCCACTGATCACCACCCTCTGGGCTTGTCTGTTCAATCAGTTTTCAATCCATCTCACTGCCCGCTCAGCTAGCCCATGCTTCATTAGCTTCTCTATGAGGGTCTTATAGGAGCGAAGGGGAAATTCAAATTGTAACTGCTCAGCAGTGGTAATTTGTGACACAGGAACTATTTTAGCATGGAGAGCAAGAAGGCCCAAGTGCAGAGGAGGTTTAGCTGGCTGGAAACAGGAATACCAAAGGCAGAACAACTCCCAGTAAGGGAGTGTAGTTTCCCTTGGTGATAAGATAAGAAACAGCCACAGCATTGTCTTGTAGACATCCTGGAATTTGAGGCTCAGGGTCTACCTTTGAGCAGCAGAGCTGGTGCTGGGGGATGGACTCAAGGCTGGGCTGAGGCATTCCATGCTGATGTTCACAGAACTGGTGCAAGTGTTTATAAGGAATTGCCTCATGAAGTATCTTTGCAGACTTCTTATAGAACTTCTTAGTGTCCTACCTATGGCGGTAGGACTGCCCAATGCATTGTTCTTTTTTTTTTTATATTTCAACACAAACATGTTTAATTCACCTCAAGGGGTACAATAAAAAATTCCCAACAGAAGAATGTCAAAAGCCTTATTGAAGAAAAGGTAGACCATATCCACTCCAGTCCCATCACCTACCAAGCCAATCATTTCATTGCAAAAGGCAATGAGGTTGGTCAAGCGTTTCTTCCCTTGGTGAACCCATGCTGACTACTCCCAATGACAAATAAATCCATGGGCCTTGATGGGATGTACCCTTGGGCACGGAGGAAGCTGGCTGATGTCATTGCAAGGCCACATTCAATAATCTTTGAAGTAATTATTCAATCTATTATCACTGTTAATGTATTCCAGAAAAGAGATACCATACTATATGCCTCTACATACGACAGAGTATACCATACTATGGACTACTACTCACTTTAATCCCAGAAACATGGTTCTAATCATGTTACTATGATTCAACACCAGGAAATCTGCTAAGGGATCAGAGTTCCACTGTGCATGACCCTGTAAATACATATATATATATAAAGCATTTGTTTATTTATATGTACATATTTATTTATAAAGCTAAAAATTGCACATTTCAGTTCCTACACTGACACATTCAGAACAGCATGTACCCACCCAGTATATATAAGTACGTTATAAACTTAAACACTCTACTTAATAATTGGTTTCTCATTTTATTCCTGGAATTTTTTTCCATACAAAGCCAACATGAATTACTTGTTAGTACTTTTCATTATTTTCTCCCTTACCTTTTTTTATAGCAATGAGAGGTGGACAAAGATCAATGTCAGGTTTGGAAAAAGGTTGTGTTGCTCTCAGTCGTGCCGATTCCTCCTCTACAGAGCCACCAGGAGAGGAACTAGGCTCCACTCTTCCCCCTAACTCAGTCTCATCTCCCACAGCCTCCTCCATCTTCACCACCACATGAAAATCAACCTAAATTAACAACAATACAGAAAATAACTGGACAATGTAACATGGTAACGACAAACAACACCTTCAGTATTTTTATCCCTGTTACAGCACCAATATGAGACTAGCAAGGAAAAGAAATAAAAAATTCACTACTTTTAGTTGCTAATTTAAAATGAGAAGATGTAAGCAGTTTCCAACAGGATAAGAGCTCCTCTAAGGCTGCCTGTTACCAAAACTTTATTTCTAACTGCGTAATTGTAATTTCTCTCTGATCAGACTGCTGCAGGTGGGAACTCACACGCTGACGGACAGACGGACAGGTTAAGCTCCTTCTTACAAGGCAGGTGCAGGTCCTACTCCAAAGTGCTGGGCACAGAGTGCCAGCTGAGGCACTTGCTTAATCTCAAGCAGGTTTTTAAGCCTGTGATCCGCCTGGGCGCTTGGGAGCTGCTGGCAGCTGCTATGGCAACCCCTACACAGACGCAGCTCACAACCCAGTCCCCAGGAGGCACCTCCTCTGTCCCTGTTTCCCACAGTATCCACCACTCCAGTGCTAATTTCGTAACTACTCATCTTTTTAAATGCACCAGAGTTTTTCCCTTACATATAAACGCAACCCTAAGCCAGCAGCTTCCCTGAGCCTCAGCATTTCAGACGTGCAGAGCCGGGGAGGCCGTAGTGCGCTGCATCCCGGTGGCCCCACCACTCTCCCTCAACACAGCCTTTTTCGGCATGACAGCAGCAAGCTGGGACCTGGGCAAGGCGTGAGGAGACACAGCTGAGGCAAGGGGCTGAACGAGGGCTTTCCCTTTTCCCTTGCTGGGCAAAGCCACCGACACATACATCTGAAAGGTACCGCATGATTTGCGGCTTATCCACCTGCGGTGCCCTTCCTTAGCGCGATTCCTTTCTCCAGACAATACCCAACAACCATCTTATAGGTATCTACAGGATGGGGCCAGACTGTTTTCAGTGGCGCCCAGCCAGAGGACAAGGGGCAACGGGCACAAACAGGAACACAAGGAATTCCATCTCAACATGAGGAAAAACTTCTCTAAGAGTGACAGAGCACTGGCACAGGCTGCGCAGAGAGGCTGTGGAGTCCCCTTCTCTGGGGATATTAGAAACCCACCTGCACGCCATCCTGTGCAACCTGCTCTAGGTGAACCTGCTCTGGCAGCGTGGTTGGACTAGATGGTCTTTGAAGGTCCCTTCCAACCCCCACCATTCTGTGAGCCCGAGGCCAGGCTTTCACTGCAATAGTTTACCATTCAAACCTGAAAGTTTACTACCTGAAAGTAGTTATTTTTTTTCCAACCCATCTCAGCGACTTTGAATCAGGCCCCAAAAGCACTGGCAGCGCCGCCGACACCGACAGACTGTGGGGAAAAAAAACCCCAAACCAAGAAGGGAGGAAGACGAGGAGGCGGCGCCATCGGCAGCCCCGAGCCCGCTCTGAGAGGCAGGCGCTCGCCTCAGCCGCCAGCAGCGGTTGCGCGTACACCACCGCCCCGCCGAGGCTCCTCAGGGAGAGGCAAACTGCGCTGCTGCCCAGACACTGAATCCCGCCGCCGCCACCGCTCTCCTCCGCGCTCCCCCGCTACGCCACCGCCGCGCAAGCGCAGCGCGCCCGCTGCCCAGGTGCGGGAGCGCGGCCCAGCCCGCATGCGCGCCGGCCGCCGGCGGGGCGG
>VZSF01004846.1:374525-402777 GCA_013398295.1 Chionis minor
TCGGGGCGACGGCGGCGGGGCCCCGGCGCATGCGCAGCGGCGGACTGTCAGTCGCGAGCCGAGGGGCGGGCGGCAGCCGGTAAGTGGCGGCGGCGGCTCCGTGCGTCCCCGCCGCTGGCCCTCTGCCAGCGCCTCCGCCCGCGCCTCCGCCCGTGCGCGCCGCCCTGCTGGGCCGGCGCCGGCCACCTGAGTCTGGCACAACGGGGAAGCGGAGGGGGGCCCGGGTCGGTCTGGGTTAGGGCGGGCCGGGGCGGGCCGAGGCGATCCGGGGAGCCCCTCGGGGATGGCGGGGCCGAAGAGGGTACTGAGGGCTCCCCCGGTGCGGCCGCCGTCCGCGGGCCTCTGCCGGGGCCGAAGGAGCTTGGCGGGGTGGGGCGGCAGCCTCACCTGCCTGCCCGGCGGCTGGTCTCCGGCCTTTGCCCGGCAGGGACGGGCACCTGCGTCGATGCGAGTAATTCCTGCTGAGGCGCCGCCGTCGGGGAGCGCGGCCGGGGCGGGCCGGGGCTGCCGGGGGCAGCCGTCGCAGCCTCCCCTCGGGTTCGTTGAGAGGGACTGTGTCCCGCACCTGCGTGTCGCTGAGCGCATCCAGCCCAGGAGCTGGTTTTTGGAGGGGGCAGGGGCTGTTCCCACCGAGGGCCGTGGCAGGGGCCGCCCCCGGTGAGCCTGCGGTCCCTGCTGGCTCGGTTCTGGGTTCCCGGCCGGAGCTTGAGTCCGGAGGAGGCTGTGCTCGCAGCTGAAGCCTTTCCAAGACTTCTCGGGACTTTCTTTTGTTCGCATCTTCCAGTGCATGGCTCTGAAGATGCTTGTGGTCTTTTGCTGACAGCCTCTGTGAAAAGTTGGCCTGGTTTCTTAAAGTTTGCACTTCGTTTTGAATGGTTAGTAGTTGTGCAACAGCCTCTCTACCCCAGCAAGTTAGTGTGTAATCGGCTAGGGGATTACAGCATACTGACTATAAACTTTGTTCATGAGGTCTCCTCGAGGTGCCTGGGTAGTGGCAGTGCGAGTTAAAGAGTTAAAGCTATCATCACTTTGTTTAACTTACCCAGAGTTGTTAATAAAGGCAGTAATTCGGCATGAAGCTGTCTACTGCAGGTACCATTTCTGTAGTAAATTTGTATTTTAAAATAACTAACTTTTAATTGTAGAGGGAGTCTTGATAACTTGGAAATGGATTGAGCTGAACAAAACCAGAGTATTCATTCAAAAGCGTAAATGGTAGAAATAGATTCTGCACCTTGGGGTGTAGCACAGGAAATGAAACCTCATTTGAGGTAAATGGGCCATTCATGGAGAAGTGATGGGTATGGTTGCACAGCTGAGGAAGTAAAGTAGGCCATGAGTTTGCGCTGCAGAAATAATTCTGGAATATGTGCATACTTCTGCATGCAACTTCTGAAGATACCAGAGGTATGGACCTTGTGATAGTGGGTGAAGGAACTTGAGATACAGACTTACGGTCTTACAGAGTAGCTCTTAGGCAACTCTTGCCTGGAATCTTTTTTTAACTCTGTTAAGGTCTAAAATGACTGATTCTAATAATGCTCTACTGGGTCTGGCTGGCGTAGAGTTAACTTTCTTCATAGCAGCTGGTAAGGTGCTGTGTTTTCGATTTGTGGCTAAAACTGTGTTGATAACACACCAGTGTTGTGGCTGCTTCTGAGGGTGCTTGCACAGTGTAAAAGCTTTCTCTTTTTTTCCTACTCAGCCCTTCACTTCCCTTGAGTTGGTTGGGGGTGGGCAAGAGATTGGAATTCAACACAGTCAGGCCAGGTGACCCAAACTGGCCAAAGGGATATTCCCTGCCATATAATATCACGCTCAGCAATAAAAAAATGGGATAGAGGAAGAAGAAAGCAAGGGAGGTGGCTTCCAGGGTGGCGGTTGTTCAGAGGCTGGCGGTTTGCCTGTGGTGGGTGCTGAGCAATTTCTTTTGCTTCACTTGTTTTTTTGGTTTGTTTGTTTTTGTTCGGGGTTTTTGGTTTGTTTGTTTCCTCTCTCCTTTACCTATTAACTTTCTTTCTCTTGACCCGCAAGTTTTCTCACTTTTGCTCTTCCAGTTCTGTGCACCTAATACAGGTCTTAATCTCGAAGATTAATTAGGGATCTGATGAAGTGATGCTTCGAAAGTGATACTTTCAAGGAATAATATGGATATGATAGAGTATAATCTGTAGTTATGGCAGCAGAACCTAAAAAGTTCTATTTGATTCCGAGAGTGAAGACGTAAACTGTTCCTTTCCGTTTGGAAGGAATGAGGAACTCCAGATAAGTTCCCTGGAGTTCTGTGGACATCGTATTTTTGCATCTTTGACCAGGATCATCCCTGTCTTCTATTAGTAGCTAGTGAAGCTTGAGAGAACAGGGCTGGTTTGATGGCCAGCAAATTTTACCTTTTCTACATTTTAAATCTAATACTAGTTTGCATGCATGTCTTGACTTCACTAGAAAGTCCATTGGAGACTTAGGTGAAATACTTGATTAATATTTCCCTGCAGACCTGCATCTCTGATGGACTGGTGCTGTGGGAAGAACTGAAAACAAAGAGTAGGAAATAAAAAAATAAAATCATCTGTCAAAAGTGTAAATGGAAGCGTTTTATAGTTAAGTCTTTGGATTTGGAGCTTCCACAGCTATGTTCTCGAGACTTTTGGTACTAAATTTGTGCTATTGAATGGGGACTATGGTTCTCTCAGCTCCACCAGATTCTAGTTCAGGAAGAGTTAGGATTTTTGCTTGGACTTGCCACAAGATTTCTTTATGGTTATCTCATTCCCCTTTTAATAGGGTAGGATAAAATCTTTTTTTTTTTTTTAAATGAAAATCTGCTGTGTTGTTGGTGTTCTCTTTTTTTTGATAAAAACTTAGAGAGCAAAGTAAATGAAAAACCAGTAACCAAAGAACATTTCAGGTAAACTAATGAAACAGAGTTCAAACATGATTCTTTTGGAATTGCCATTACTGCTGTTAGTAATGCTTTCTAGTGATGCTTCTACTAGTCACAGTTTTTATTGCCAAAGTCAGTTCTCAAATTGTTGCATTTGAAATGACACATAGCCGCCAAATGAAAATGTATTTTCTAAAAATGTTGTATTTCTTTTCAGTACTGTTAAATTATGAAGGCATTTTGAGGTCTTAATCAACAATGGAGGAAACAGACAGGGAAGCAGTTGCAACAGCTGTTCAGAGAGTAGCAGGAATGCTTCAACGACCTGATCAGCTGGATAAAGTGGAGCAGTACCGCAGGAGGGAAGCTCGTAAGAAGGCTTCAGTAGAAGCTCGACTCAAGGTACAAGTTTGATAAACCTGAGTGTCCATGGTGCAGCATAAATGTACTTTCTATTTTCTCCTTCTGTTTTTTTCTTCTACGTTTTCACCCAGATAGTTTTAAACCATGGACTTTAGTTTTTACTCTGTGTCCAAAACCAAAGCTTTGCATCCTGACAGTAACGCAAACTAATGCTGTGTATCTTACTGAAATGTTATTCAAGCATTTCAAGTGTTCTTATGTCCTGTAACTTCTACAGCTACCCTTGTGCTGTGTAGCCTGTCAGCCAACAAACCTTTGTCTTAATGATTGAATACTGAACTTGTAACACAAAACTGGTGATTGCATCTGGGAAAGATCAGTCTTTTTAGTCTCTGACTTTTGCATGGGTTTATGGAAGTTAGCTAAAATCTATCACATTCTTGTCCCTTGTGGAGGTGTACCCCATGATTTTCCCCCTTCTTCACATGTGTACCTGTGGGTGCACACACACACACACGCAGAGACTTAGGGTGCACACACACATACACACACCCAGAGACTTAGCCTGAAATATGAGTAAGGTCATCCTATGATTATTGTCTTTATGTTAGAGAGTTCTTTGTTTTCTTTCTTCAGTAGTACTCGCTAGCCAGCAGTCATCTTAGATCACTGTATTAAGTAATTCGAGAAGAGCCTTAGAATGGTGGTGTAGGAAGTATTTTTGGGTTTATCAGATCAAAATAGCTGGTATATACTGTATCTAATCTGATACTTCAGAAAAAGTTAGTTCATCCTACAACTATTTGATGGCTCCTCCTTTGTGGGAATCTGCAGAAGACAGCCTGTATTCTTTCCCAGTGAAAACACGTTAGCAAATTACACGTTGATTTTTGTCTGTAGCACGGAAACAAAAATTTTCCTGATGACTTGGGACTGGCCTCTTCAGATTTAAGGCAGGAAGCATATAGTGGAGTCCATTAATAATGGATCAAGTATTTAGTTACTATGACCTATTTATAATATATGAGTACAGTCATTTGCCTGCTGGCTGCTTCTGTAGACAGTGATGACTAAACATAACTTTGTAAGTTTTATAAATGCATAAATCTATAGCTAGGAAGTTTCCTTGTCATTTTCCTTAAGTTGCCCTAAGTTTGCAATGGATAGCAAAGGAGTTTTTCCTGTAAGAATTACTATAATGGATGGAAGCACAGAGAGGATGTAAGAAATGCTTTTGCTCTGTATTTAAATTGTGTATATGTATGGTGTGGGAGATGAAGAGACAGGATCATCAGTACCATCAGCTGCATTATATAAATTCTTACAAGAAAAACTGCTCTGAAATATGTCAAACTCATCTGCTTCATGTGTGAGACTGATGGCAGTTAGTGCAGCAGTATTTATGAGGATTGGTAGCAGGCCTTTGAAATGACGGGTGGATAAGCACCAGCTAACACTGGAGGCTGGTACTTCTGGATTCTGCAGTCTGAAATGCAGACAAAGAGCTGCTTGGACTCTGTTCCAGAGCCTGGAAAGTTATGAGCGTTGACAGCCATCTTTGTGCACTTATTCAGTCAATGGGAGAACTTAGGTTTTGGGTTTCCTTCACGCTGAAGAAATACTGTATACATGTCTTGGGAGACTTCCTAGGTGATGGGTTTTCCTGAGTGTAAACATGCTCCTAAATATTTTGATTCCTAGCTGCTGTGCAGTCGTGGATTTGAGCCATAGGGCTACAGGGAGACCAGGCAGCCAGGATCCTCGTTCCATGGCTTAGTGTTGAGGGTTGTCACTTGAAAAGAGGTAGAAATGAAGTTTTGAGCCCTGTTCCTAGCATGGCTTGGTTTTGTTTTCATTTTTTTAGTACAGTGATGGTCAGTCCAATCTAAGATGAATGTGCATTCTAGGAAGCAAAGTCCGCAATGCTAGGATATGCCTTGCTCCCCAGCCCCCTCCCCTGCCCCCAGCTGACTACTGGAAGACAAACAAGCTTCAGAATGCTGTGTTTGAGTATCATATTGAATTTCAGTATCCTAATTACCTCAGTTCCTGTAGGGGAAAAATGTGTTAATGCAGCAGTTCTGTACATAAATATTGTACAAAAATGCCTTACCACTGCTTAATTGTACTGAGTCTGACAGGAAAATACATTTTTATCAATAAAATCAGCATGTCATGATTTGAAAGTACTTAAATACTGGTAGTTTTCTGGGACTTTCCCAGTACATTTAAAACACAATAAATGTTGTTCATAGTTACCAGGATTTCCTCTTTGGCTTCTAGTATCAGACAGAAAGTTCCATGACTGCACAAGCTTTTTGGCTGTAAAAGTATGGCAAAAAAAATGTGTTTTGAGCTTAGAAAAACTGTTAGTGTCTCATTTCTTTACTTCAAGTCCTTGAGATACACAACTGAGTTTTCACTGATGCCTGGCCTTTGGCTTGTCTTCTGAAAGTCTATTATTTCCAGTTTCATATTCCACTCACCTGATTTAATCTCAGTCACTTTTTTAAAAAAAATCCATACATAAAAACCAGGTTGTGGATGGGATCTGATTTCTTTCACTCAGATATGCACTATAATGCATGTTCTGTAAGGTGTCTGGACTGTCAAATGATATTCAGGACTAACAGCCCATTTCAAGAGTCATTATTTCAAGTGTCACCTGAGACAAGAGATTTATATCAATAACCTCTCTTTATGCCATAATAGTCTAGTAGTTGGATTGTTGGTCTGGAACAGTTTCTACACTACACATTTCTACAGTGTAGAAGTTTTATTAAGTTTGGGTTTCTGTTGTTTTGGCTGGATTCCTTTTGATTATTTTGGCCTTCTGGCACCACAGATCAGAGGGATATGGCTTTTTATTATTTTTTTAAGAACACTTCAGAATTTTTTTATTTTTTTTTAGAACATTTTCTGTTGCCAGTCAAAATTTTTAATTACTTTAAATACTTTAAAATACTTTGTGAATCATGTACATACCAAGCATTCCCTTGAAACATCTGGATCAGTTTTCTTCTGCTATCCTGCTTTACGAAGGGGGAATTTAGAAAGGAAGCACAAAGGTATCTCGTTCTGCCTTCCCATAATCCATGGTTTAATACAGATTTATAAAGATTATGATCTACCTGCCTAAGCTCTTATGATAGCTTTGTGGGTGAACCAGTTGTATCTAGGCCCTTTAAAACTAGATACAACTTTAGAACTCCAAAAAAAGAACATGTGTACGCACACAGTAGGTTACACAGTTTTAGGAAGCTATAATATTACCTTTTCAGGTTTTTTTTTTTCTCTGAAAAATGTTTGATACTGAAATGAAAATTAGTTCTTGAGAGATGTTGAAAATACATAATGATTGATATGAGTTCTTTGTCTCTTTATTTGTATTTAAGGCAGCGATCCAGTCACAGTTAGATGGAGTACGAACAGGTTTAAGTCAACTGCACAATGCACTGAATGATGTAAAAGACATTCAGCAGTCTTTGATAGACGTCAATAAGGACTGGAGACAGAGTATCAACACCATAGAAAACCTCAAGGATGTTAAGGATGCTGTAGTTCAACATAGCCAATTGGCAGCTGCTGTAGAAAATCTCAAGAACATCTTTTCAGGTAATCTAATGTTCTTTATAGTATCTGTCACATACTGAAAGCATGTTAAAATGGTACTAGCAGCTGTAAGGTTATCAAGTAATGTCGAGAACTTTAAACATCACTGGGAATGAAGAATTAAGGAAGAATCACCTACACATCATGTTCAGGGAAGTAGCTGGTAACAATATATATGGAGTCTAAAGCTAATATATATTGAGTCTAAATTGCACTGTAAGAACTTCTAGTCTGGCCTGTCTCATCAGACACAAGTTACAAAGAAGCTTCTTGCTAGCAATCAGTAGCAGGGAAAACATGTTTAGTATAAAAGACTGAAATACGCAAGCGCTATGTACAGAGAGAAAATTTGGAAAGATCTGGAGTGTTGCCAGTGAGTTGGGCATGTGCAGAAAGCCTGTTGGATAAAAATAATCCCAAATGATTTTAGGAAGCAAAATTTTATGTGAACAAGGGAAAACATGAAACAGCAAGATCTGCGGTCAAAGATTCCCTGACAGTCTTTCTCGCACAACAGTTAGGAGCCTCAAGGATTTCCGTTAATGTTACAAGCATAAATATAAACTACCTGAAGTTCAGTTTCAACTGTCCACAGTCCTTGCTTCAGAATCAGGTAGCACAGTCACAGAAACCAACTCGTGCATAAAGAGACATGGGAGACACTTCTTCCTTGCATGACTGCGTAACTGCGAAGGTTTGCAAAATTAGATAATATCAATATGATATAATGGATACTGTAAAGATAAAGAAAATGGGATTACCTCTGTCCTTTTATGCAGGCTTTCTGGTGCCCATTCCATTTTGAACCAGGGGGTGAATTCTTTGCCAGGGCTTTTCTGCTTCCAAGTAATTTTAAGAATTTTACCCCTATAATGGGGGCTAAACCTACCATACCCCTTTGATTTCATTTAAATAGTCTTTTATATCCCCTTCTCTCCTGATGGTAATTCACAAAATGTACCTATAAAAAAAAAATTGTTTCCCAGTCATACCAGGTTCATTTGTTTAATCTCTGTAAGGGTGTATCTAACTGCTACAGTACCAAAGTGGGATACAGTGTGCAACTTAGAGCAGTATTTCCATTTACATGCAATGTCTAGCAATAAAAAGCAAAGAACAACAAAATTCTGTATGTTCCAGTGCTTAGTTATTTTGGGGGTGTTGGGCGTCTTTTACACTGACGAATGCAATTGAGACAATAAACCTTTTCTTTTCCAGCGTTCTGAGAGGCTTTTAGTGTGAAGCATCTGCCCCTGGGATTGTTAAACGCTTTAGTTGACGATTTCGCTCTGAGCAAAACAAATATTTAATAAACCAAGTGGTTTTCATCATGATTAATGATCGTATAGAACTGTCTTTTCAAACTTTTTTTGGGGTGCCAGTTTTATCACTAGCTGCCTTTTTTTTTTGTAGTGACAGTTTCTGCTGAGATTTTTCAGTTCTTTCCCCCACAGGATCCTAATTCTCTTCTATAGCATTCCTCAAAGACTGAAAAACAATACAGAAAAAAATCTTCTAGTTTAGCAGCATAGGTAATTTTTCCTATTCTTCCTTTGCGCCTTAGGCAGGCAAAAACTGTTCCTTCAAGAACGAGGTAAAATTCAGTATTTGTTGGGTAGAGCAGCCTCAGGTTCAACAGGGTAAGGGACTTTTAGTCAGGCAAGGTTACTAGCTTTCTTATACAAAAGTGAGAGAAAGGAAATTATGTTCTGTTTGTACTATGATCTTAGTTTGTTTGGCCACCGATCAAAATGGAGCATTATAGTTCATAAACTATAAAGATATATAGCATTTACTAGCAATTTTTAATACTTCAAACTAACTTCCTTTAAATTATTTCAAAATAATTACTGCAGCTATTCTCCAGCTTGTTTCCTAGTGCTTTTATTGTCTTGTATTTATCTTTTGTATTTTGATTGTGTTATTTTACTTTTTTTATTCACTTATTTTTCTTCCTTTTTGTTGCTGTTTCAGTTCCAGAGATAGTCAGGGAGACCCAAGATCTCATTGAGCGTGGGGAACTTCTGCAAGCTCATCGAAAGCTCATGGATTTGGAGTTTTCTCGTGATAACCTGATGTACGAGCAGTATCGCATGGACAGCAAAAACACACATGACATGAACCTAATCCATACGTACTTTGGGGATATGCAGAAACTTTCTGAGGAGCTGGCAAAGCAACTTTGGATGGTGGTTCAAAGATCTCTTGTTACAGTCCGTCGAGATCCAACCTTGCTTGTTTCTGTTGTTAGGATAATTGAGAGGGAGGAGAAAATTGACAGGCGCATGTTAGACCGGAAAAAACAAACTGGGTTCATACCTCCTGGCAGACCAAAGAAGTGGAAAGAAAAAATGTTCAACATTTTGGAAAGAACTGTGAGCACACGAATTGAAGGCACTCAAGCAGATACTAGAGAATCCGACAAAATGTGGCTTGTGCGTCATCTAGAAATCATACGTAAATATGTCCTTGATGACCTGCTCGTGGCTAAAACCCTGCTGGATCAATGTTTTCCTCCACATTATGACATTTTCAACAAATTGCTAAACATGTACCATCAAGCTTTGGCCACACGCATGCAAGAGCTTGCTGCAGAGGATCTGGAAGCAAATGAGATTGTTAGCCTTCTAACCTGGGTTTTAAACACATACAAAAGGTAAGGTCCCCTTATCTCTTCTGTTACTAATAGTTGAGGGTAAGCATGCAAAACACGTTTCATGTGAAAATATTTGCCTGTCTATTAACATATAAGAAGATAAACCAAAAGAGGGATAATAGTAAGAACTTGCTGGTTTGATATTTGTTACGCGGTTTGCATTCTGGAAATTGCTCCTTAAAACTTGTTTGCATTTTCTAATATGTGATTTATTTTTTTTTTGAGTTGCTTTGTAAGCCTGAAGTTTTACTGCAGTTAAAGTTTTGCTTGAAGCTACAGTCATCTTGTATTTGTGCGCCAGTTTGAAGTATTGGGAAGAGCAGAAAAGACTGAGGGCTCGTGTGTGAAACAAAATGTTTGTTGTTGGCCACAGCCCTAGAAGATTTGTATGGTTATTAACTTTCTATTGTTCTTTTTTACAGGGGTTGGGACTGTTTCAGTGTTGCTTCATTACTGTTAAATGGAAAGAATGTAGTAACTTCCTTCAGGTTTTCTCTCAGAACTGTGTGGTGATTTGTTTATTTAGAAGAATTTCTGCTTACAGGTTGTCTCCTGTGATAACTGTTAAAACTCTTTTCTTTTGAGTGGTGTGATTTGTTGATGTAACTTAAGCGCTATGGGGGTTTTTTTTAATCCTTCAGATAGAAACAGCTCAAATGGCAACTGTTTAGTTTTTACTGGCATGTAGTTACTAGGGCAACTGATTTGTTTGGGAAGAAGGAATGCTAGCCTTTCTGTGGCTCATGACTAATCCTGTTCTCAATAGCTGGCGTTGACCCAGAGTCTGCACTGTGTACACTTTTGCCATCTTCAATTGTTCAGTCTGACTAACTCAACAAATTGGATGCTTCAGAGGTTTAGAGTATCATAGCATAAAGCAAATAGATAGGAGATAATACTGTTCTGTAGAATTTGTATAACCAGCTTTAAGATTCATTTCATGTTTAGAACTGTGTGCTTTGCTCTACACTGCAAAGTTCTGCTTTTCTTGCAAGAAAAATCAGGAGCACCCACTAATGCGTAATTACATACCTGCACAAGGTATGTGAGAGATGCAGCTACTAATAAGGGTACAGCTACTGGTCAGATAAAGGAGCTGAGTTCATTGGCCTTTTCTTATTTGTTAAGAGAAGGCCGGAGGAATAACTCCACAATGAATGCTAATCAGAAATATGTGAATCCCTCTACCTATAGGGGCATGGCCTAGGTACCTAGGTTCTTCACTTATGTCCTGGGGCTGATCTTTCAGTGAGACAATTCTTGGGTCTTAAAATTGTCTTTCCCCCAGAAAGTAGAGCAGATTGCTATTGAGTTAGACAGTTCAAAGCTAAAATCTCTCAATCCGTGTACTCCGTCATAGGAAGGGCAAAGGGAGGGAGCAGAGCCAGTATTACACTTATTTACAAAGCAAACAAATCAAAAAGGATTCGTTCCTGCTAAAGCAAGTTATGTGGCCTGTGGCAGCTGATGGCAAAATCTTGGAAAAGAAGTGAAACAGTGAGAGAAGTAGATACAGTACAAGGTATCTGAAAATGCACTTCTCCCCTGTGTATATATGTAACAACTGTGATGGAAATCAGAGGAAATATCTCAGGAAAAAATTAAGGTTTTGAGTTTCTCTCTTCTGGAAAGAAAATGGTTTAGAAAAAAAAAAGGCCTGAGAGTACAGTAATGGTATTCTTTTAGATTATGATAAACTGTTCTAAAGAGGATGATAATTAGCTGGTCTACATGTTTGTAGTGGACAGTGGAAGAGAAAATCAGCTCAGGCCTGTGAGTGGGAAGAGTTATGTGCTCAAGCAGGAGGATACTTGCAGAGCTTCCCAAATCTCAGTTGCTGGACATCTCTTAACAACACAATAAACAATTCTCTACAGGGCTATGTTTATAATAAACTGTGGAGGAGGATGGCCTATATAACATTGTGAGAACTGTGTTTCTGTGATATTTCACTGTCTTCTCCCTGTATGAAAAACTACTATTCCATTCCTTGTTCACTTTCATGAAACATTGTGTGGTGGAAGATAGTTTTGGCCTTTCTAATATTTCTCTATTTTTATTAAATGTAATTAAATATTCGAGAGAATGTGTAAATTTGTATTTGCATATTACATTTGCACTCCAAAACCAGCTGAGAAAATACTGACCAAGTACGAGAAGCATTGAGTGTTTTTTCTATGTAATGAATTGATAAGAAAGCCATGCATAACTTCTGCTTACAATATTTGCAAGAGGGGAGTTTTTAAAAGATCATGTTCTTCTTTACCAGAGCATGTCTTGGAAGCTGTTTTTAGAACTGTATTCAACTCATAGCTGAGAAATAAAGTGGTGCTCCTTGTGGAATAATAGCATTTAATATTTGAGTGGGATGCAGTTCTACTGTGCTAGATGCATTTCTCTTTCATATTTAAGTCAATGAGAGCTTTGGAAACATACTGCTATTTTTAAATCTGTACTGGCTTGGGACCAGGACCCTAATCTGTGTTTTAGGGAAATCATAAGTTCCGTAAGGTCCTGATGCCCATATTCATAACATCACTTTATCAGATGCTGATCAAGTGTTGACCAAATTGCGAAGAGTTCACCAGCGTTGCTATAGACAGTGTTGACAGCCTTCACTCTGAGGAACAGAAGGAGTGGTACTATGTCTAGCTGCATGCTGTCTGGATGGAGTACCTCGTTTTACAGGACAGAGCAGGATTGGTGGCAAGCCTGGCATAGGAGGCAGAATAAAAGCTTTCTTAAATGTTATTTTCCAGATAATACAATTCTGGTTGAGACTTCAACTTGATTGTAAACATTTTGTTGAAGTGAAATAACTCTTCCCTACAGTTAGAAGCCTCCTGACGCTTTGAAGAGGGTCGTCTGTCACTTCCTTTCCCCCTGGTACTTTGGTTGTGGCAACCAGGAAAAAGAACTTGTATGTAGGAAGAATTTCTGTATTTGGGGTTAGGGGTAGAAGCCGGTGGTCTTTGTTTTGGGGTTTCAGATGATAAGCTTTGAGAAAGATTTAATGTCTCTGTAGCCTTGTGAAGTAGGGATAATGATGGTATAATGAGACTAGAAATATTCTAATATGGCACAGTGCCATAAACAGCTTCTCGCATTTCCCCTGAATAAGCCTAGAGGAGGTCCTGCTGTTATGTGTGTTCTTTATATAAACAGCAACAGAATGGAATTCAGTTTTCTGAACAGCTTGAGCCACTTAAAATACCTTCAGTCTCTTTTCCTACAGGCTCAGGAAGACGCTACAAATGTAAAGTGTTCAGTTACAGTAGCTTTTATGGTTTCAAAGACAAGAATTTTGTTTTTTAAGTAGTTAGCCATAGTATTGTTTGGGGGTTTTCTTAGTGCTTGGAGATTTATTTTTTTTTTCACGATGTAGAAGCACCACCATACTGACTTACTGCATGTACCCAGAGAACAACTTAACTTGCAGAAATATACAAACTAAAGACTTGTTGAGGAAGTTGGGGTTTTTTTATAGAATTTGTGGTTTCCTTCTGAAAAGCACACTAGAAATGGAATGTGAAACAATTTATGTTATTATGATTTAATACACTTCCACTGGCTTAATAAAGCGGTCTCTGAAGAGTGTGGTTTTGAGTTATTGATTTTTTTGAGCATGAAATATTAAGAGTTCTTGCTACATTATGCTTTGGCATAGCTTTGGTTTTTTGCTTTAGTTACACAACCAGCTCATCATATAATCTTATAGTATATAGATGCAAAATATCACTTTATAGTGTTAATTTTATGTAATCCTTGTCAAAATATTTTTTAGGGTTGCTCTAGTTTCTTTCTAATCCTATAAAATCAAGAATTTTTCTTTGAAAGCAAGTATAGCTAACGGTGCTATTATAACACAGTAGCTCCAAAGTGCACCTTTGATTTGGCCTGCAAGATTCCTCCTCATCTTATATTATGAATATTCTCTACCAATATAGGAAGCATTAGTAGATTTTCTTTTAATCTATTTTAGCTTTGATATAGATGTGATACAAGTAGCAAAACAGCAGCTCTTTTGAGAAACTCTGAGGAGAGTATGTTGTATTCTTCACTGATCTTACACATCCTGAATTTCAGAATGGGAAAGTTGTCTGTCATCACCTCTGAAATTTAAAGACGTAAACATGTCCCCTTTTAAGATCCCACAGGTTGAACCAGCTGGCTTTTATTCAGTCTTAAGCAATCGCTAATTCTCATACATAAAAGTTAAAGACATGAAAGGGTTGAATATTTCGAAAGTCTGTAACTTTTGTTTTAATACAGGCTGGGCTGTAGCTTTTACGTCCTGATCCTTTTTTAATATAGTTTTGTTTACTTTCTTTGTAAATGCATTTATTGTTGCAGTTACTATTAAAAACTCTTTGAATGTATAGATATTGGAAAATTGCCTCTTAGAGTGGTCATGCAAAAAAAGCCGCATAACCTTTTCTCTCATTTTTCTTTATTAATTTGCAATGTTTGTTTGTTTTTTTTTTAAACTCAGTACAGAGATGATGGGAAATTTAGAACTGTCTCCCGAAGTGGATGTAAATTCTCTGAATCCTTTGATTTCGCAAAATGTGGTAGACCAGCTTCTCAGCAAGTATATGTCAACGCTTACTGTGAGTAATAATAATACAAAGACACCTTCGGATGAGTTTACAGCTGCAATAGTGCCTCAGTGCTGCTCCTCTGTCAGGGGAGACTAATGTAGCAAATGTGACCTAGATATCACTACTTTTTTAAATTTGTATATTCTATGTGTAGATTTGTTTATAAATTTGTAATCAGATGATTTTATAGATGTAATTCATTACATTTCAAGAAATAATTATGCTTTACAGACTCAACATATTTTATTAGAAAGGAAGGCATTCCAGTGTCCATATGTCTAAATTCATAATGCTAGCATGTTAGGTGTTACTATACTTACAAGCCACTGGAGGCAGCTTGGTCCTTGTAGTAACTACATCAAAATTTTACACAGATGTGATCTTTTCAAGGTAATGAAGATGTTCACGTTTGCCAGTTTGATTCTTTTAACAGTCTTTTCATGCCTGTCAACTGCATGAGCATAATTTCCTTTTGTGGATGCCATTTCAAGTGCATCTTAAATATAAAGACACGGCTTCCTGATTATCCTAAGAGTCACTGGAAGCTGGTCAACTACGTGGCAAAGGAACCAGTATGTGGTTGTCAGGTTTTTTTAATGTATTTTTCTTCAAAGACTCACTGTTGATTGCTTCTGAGACTGAATATTGGGATACTTGGAACTTTGGACTTGCTGTTCTTACATTGTTCAACTGAATTCCTACTCCTCCTAAATCTAGGAACTCTGCCAAGCAGAGGAGGGAAATTTTTTGCTTCTTTGGATGTGTCAGCTACTAAAATATGTCCAGCAACAGCAGTTACTTGGACTTGATGCCCATCTCAATGGTATTAACTGATCTTGTTACATCTTAAGGAAGTTGCCAGTAGAGGCTCTACTTCATGTTAGCTTTACTGGGAATTTTATGCAAGTTTATTTTTGTGCACTTACCTTTAGGGCAAAAAAAATTTGGTTTTTCTCAAGCTACTTTTAGCTTGACTCAAGGAATGCCTTTGAATTCATTTTTTCCCTTTGAGGATGAAAAAATACACCTATATTGTTTTTTCAGAAACTTATTTTCCCTACTTAGTGAAAAATATGACATACAGGACACTTGTATTTATAGTCAATAAATAAAGCAAAACTGTTATTCAGTAGTTTTCTTCTGCTGGTTTTGACTTTTGGCTGTATCTTCTTTTTAAGGCAGAAAATATTGAAACAGCCTGTTTGTTTCATAGGAGTCAGTCTGATCAAATTTTCTACACATCCCCACTTATACTTTATTTCTTTTAATGTTGTGTTTAAAACAGCTTATAAATAAAATATAGCTAGTTCTGTTTGGGTAAATGAAGGTAAGTTCTTAGTTGCAATTAGGAAAAAGTATTGACGTTTAAGTCAAAAATCTCGTTTTCATGCGAAAGAAAATACTAACAGATTTTAACGGATTTCTAATAGTTTGTTTTTTTCCAAACACCTCAGCTTGAAAATAAATTCTTGTGAACTATGATCTTAAGGTGAAAAATGTTGATATCCCCTGGGCTGCTGGCTTAAAAGATTAGTTCTTCCTTGTAAATCATATCTCATCAGAGCAGTTCCATGCTTATAAGGAAAAAAGATAGTACATTGTTCCATGTAATTGAAGATGGTACTATACGTACTTAGCAGATACAGCACTTGACAGGCCACGTGCAGTCAAAAAGGGAAGAAGAAAACTACAGGTCTGTGGTCAGCAGCCTTTCTTGTGCAGGAAGATTGTACAGCTTTCAGTTTCTTCCTTTATCCTATCTGCTGGTAGGAGTTTTGATCAAAAGATACTGATGTAATACATTAAAAAATCTTTAAAAATGAATAAATGTACCTATTTTAGACTTTTCTGCCCTTTCTGTACATGCCTACTGGTCATGTTTAATTTTATGTGGTAGGGCACACTACAAAATACCTGTTATGCGTTGGAAAGAAGTATGAACCTTTATATTACTAGAGGTTTTAACTAAATGTGAACAAAGAAGAAAAAAAGCAGAAAACTTCAACCCTTTGACAATATAGGGATAATTATTTTTGGTAGACAGTAATCAAAGAATCCAATTACATATTTGGCAAACGTGCTGGTTTGGTCAGTACTACCTACTCTTACAAATATGTCCATGGTATCCGTGTCGTGCAAGTGATCAGAAAACTGACTTAATCTAGTTCTAAAACCAGTTATTCTTAGTGTCCGTTTGCTGTATAATGTGCTTGTCGGATGGGAGGGGAGCCAACTAGTGTATCTCCATCACTGTTTTCTGCAGCATTTAAGTTCCAAGAAACAAAACTCATTTAATCTAATCCTGGTGTTTTGTCCCCAAGGGTAACAAGCATCAGTTCCTAAAATGCAGGTAAAAGGAACTACAAGCAGATATGTGCTAATTTTCCTACATCAAGTATTACCCTAATTTTTTCAGTTGTTGAAAAATTGAATTTGAAACCTAGAGCCTGAATCTTAATAAATACTTCCAAAGTTAGTAAACAGGTTAATTCTGACAAACTGACTTGCTCTTTGTGTTTGGAGCACTCTTCTTCCAAAATGTGCCTAAGCTTGATTCAAACTACATGACTAGTTTACTAGTACTACTAACCTTTGTCTTTGTAAATGCAAATTTTAATTTGCCTAAGTTACCTATAACCTGTAGGGATGACAAGAGAGGTCAACATTATCTTGTACTGTGTCACTCTTCGTTATGGAAGTGGCTGCTATTCTAAATATTGTAGTGGGGGTTTTGTTGTATTAAATTAAAAAAAATGTTTTCTTTTTCTTGATTGCTTTATTTAATGTAGTCTAACATCATTGGCTGGCTACGAAAAGCATTGGAGACAGATAAAAAAGACTGGATAAAAGAAACTGAACCAGAAGCAGATCAAGATGGGTACTATCAGACTACACTCCCAGCTATTGTTTTTCAGGTATAAGAGAACTTGGTTATTCTAGAAAATCTACAGAAGCAACATGTGAATTTGGGGGAATGAAGGGACAGGAGGGGTAAACCAAACTGTTTGGAATGCCATTGTTTCAATGTCTATTGAAGTATCGTTTGGTTTTTTCCTGTAAAGTTGTTAGTTGGAGAGGTTGTTTCTTTTAAGGTTTTTATTTGACTTTTTTGCTTTAACACTTAGAGACTTAGTTCTTTTTATGTGCAGATTAGAAACTTACTTTTCCCAGCCTATTTAGCTGATACTCGTATTTAGTTAACCTCTTTTACTTAGGTCTCTTCATATGAATTTGTAGTATAAGCCTCCCAGATGAGATGTTTGCAAGTTATTAGAATATTGTTTGTTAATGTGGTGCTGAGGTAGCTAGGCTTGTATTGGCTCCTATAAATTATTCATTATACAAATACCTTAACACTGGAAAGAGTAGTTCTGTTGAACTTTAAAAATGTTGCTGTTTAAGCGCTGCTTCAGTTAATATCTATCGAAATTAGTAAAGAACCTTAAACCAGAAAAGATAAGGCTATTTCTAAGATCTTAAAAAAAGCAAAAAGCCACCAAAAATCCCAGCCTGCACCACTGTTGTTGGTAGTAGAAATGGAAAGTTTTTTAAGTGATCTTAAGCTTATGTTTTTCTGGGTTTTATTATGCTTGTTTTCTAATTTTTCATTACAATTATTGTGTTAGGTATCTTCAATGAAAGATAGATGGTCTCTCGTTTGTTTCCCCCCCCCGCCCCTTTTTTTTTTCCCTGTCTTACACCAGGCAAAAATCAAAATCATCTCAACATAAAAGCAGTTTGTGTTTCTACCTGGCTTGTACCCTTCCTTTCCAGTCCCCTTCCTCTCAAACACAGTTGCCCGTAGGTCAGCTAGATCTTGTGCCTGGTTGTGTTTCTAAAGTTCAGGGGTCCATTCGACTTCACTTATGTGAACTTACTACTTTCATATTCGGGGAAAACAAAGGAATTTTAGTTACAAGTAACATTATTAGCTGCAGGAGCTGACGCAAGAACTTTGATCTACTGTAAAGCCAAATTCCTCCTGAATTAGAAATATTAAGTACTTTTTTTGCTGAAGAAAGAAAGCAACTGTTTTCAGTATCAGGGGAAAACTGCAGCATACATTAATGGTTGTCAATAATTTATTGATTACACTTATGGAAATAGTGATTTTTGGTTTAGTCAGCAGCAGCTATCTGGGCTTTAAAAAAAAATACAAAAACCATACATAGAGCTGCTGCTAGTGAGTCTCCAACAAGGTAGGAGTTCTGTCTTTGCTTTATCACTGATAAAGGCCTCTCTTTATAACTAAACTATTTTTAACTTAGATGTTTGAGCAGAATCTTCAGGTGGCTGCTCAGATAAATGAAGATTTGAAAACAAAGGTACTCCTTCTATGTCTTCAACAAATGAATTCATTTTTAACAAGGTAACATAACTTTTAAAATAGAAGTGTTTTATCCTGCCTCAGCCTCTCTTTGTTCCTACAGTTCTAATACATGTTTTTCCTATGGATGTTTCTTTATTGCTTTGCCTTTCTCCTATCACATCCATGCCAACCAAGCTTTTCTTCCCTTTTCTTGATTTCTTCCTCCCTTCCCCAGTTTCACTGCATAAGTTCCTCTATGCTGCTGACTGGCACTTTCACTTCCTCTCTGAGAATGGCTCTAATTTTTGGAGTCAGTTCTGCTTTCTTTTATATCTCTTTCTCATAAGGAAGACAGAACACACCTCCTTGGCTGGATTCTGCCCAGAACAGAGAGACTAAACATCACATGAGAACAAGCCCTTTATAAAATACTTCTAAATACCTGACAGGCTGTTACGGAGCGTTTGGTCCTACAGGTGTACTTATTACAGATTTCTGTCCACTTAATGCCATTGTTATATTATATATGTTACAGGTACAAAGATGAAGCACAGTTGTATAAAGAAGAACATCTTAAAAATCGTCAGTATCCTCAATGCTATGTTCAATACATGATTGCAGTCATCAACAACTGTCAAACCTTTAAGTAAGTGTGCATGTTCTTGCAGTATTGTGGGGAAAAATAGGTATTGATATTTCATTTATAATACTACATCTTCCCAGGACCTTCTCTTCTTTTGTATACAAAGAGAGTTTCAGTTAAGATAATTCAGCTGACTAAACAACAACAACAGGTTTAAAAATGTTCCTGTTTTAAGAGGCAGATATTTTGATTGCTCTTGCCTTTGGCAAGCCAAGCCATTGCCCCTCAGTGGTGAAAATCCACTTGTTATTCCAAGAATTTCATTGCCAAAGAAAAATTTACCTTCAACTTTCAGAATTTGGAAAAGTAATTTCAGTTATTTTGTCTGGGGCCTGCCATCTTCTCTTACATATGATCTCTCACAATTCACCTTAAGAATTGTGATCAAGGTGAACTCAACTGGAGAAAAGGAAGGGTAGAGCTTGCTCTGTTACACATATCAAAAGAGGAGAAAGAAATCCTCATTGCTCATGTTTCAGTCTTCAGCAGTCCAACCCCATGTATATATATATGTTTGCTGCCATTTTCAAGTCTACAGATCAGGAGTAGTTTGTTACCAACATACAAGTAATCTAGTTTGATCACTCTGAAATCAAGCTGCAGAGTAAATTAAGGCTTCCAAAGCAAGCAGCAGACACTATTGTCCCTTGCAAAAATAAGACTGTCTAGTATGTCTCTTTCTGTGTATGCACTCTGAAAATTCAGTAGCAATGCAATTGTGCATTCAGTGGATGATGAAAAGCATTGTTATTTGTCACAGAGAATCTATAATCAGTCTGAAAAGAAAATACTTGAAAATGGAAATGGAAGACGCGTTGTCAAGCAGTCATGCAAGCATGGATGCAACTTTAGACATCATTGCCAAAGAAGGATGCTGTAGCCTGCTAGATGAAGTCTTCATGGATTTAGAGGTTAGAACTTTTTTCCCACAAAAAAATATAAGTATTATTTTATAAGAAAAATTATTTCAGGAATGAAGTAGGTATGAAGCCTTTTGATTGCTAAACATAATTTTATAGGTGGTGTGCTAGTAAAATGCCAGTAAACATCAGTATTGTTTGTCCTGGTATAGTTTGTATGTAGGAGACTGAAAGGTTGCTTAATTGTATTTCACAGGATGGCTTCAGGCAGGTCCTTTGTAGACAGTGAATATCTTCTAGCAGATTGTATTTAGTCTTATGTAGTTGAATTTTAAGAATTATTTGTGAAACTGCTGCTGTTACTAAGTTATGATCTTTGTACAGGTGCAGTACACCTATAATTAAGGTAGTTAATTGACTCTAAAGGTGGGCACTTTCTGACTGATAACTTTCCATGTTTAAGAATTTTATCTGCTTGTATAGAATCTCTCAGGAAAAATAAAATTGGGAGTATGGGGAGGGAGGCAGGGAAATTAGAGAAATGGTGGGGGTGAAGAAAGATACTGTGGGGCTAGTTAGATTTGCATTAATATTTTGAACTAATGTAAACACCTTGAATGACTCGCATTAAGACAGTTGTGTGAGCAGTGTTTAATATGAACTTGGAGCTTCTAAGCAAAACCTTCATTTCTCATAAACTATGCTTATTGATTGTGAGAAGACACTCCATCTACTCTAATGACCATTCTTTGAAATTCATTAACCTCAAGCTTCATTTATAAGATATCATACTCTTATATATGTAAAGAATATGTAAAGAATTTTTCCTCTGGGGAGAACAAAGCGAGATGGGTATGTAGATGTAGAGAATACTGGAATTATGTATTGTGGAGTTCTGGGAAAAGAGTAGACTATATAGGCCACCAAATGTGGTATAGGCACAGGAAGTTTGTTGGGCCATCAAAGAGGAGCAACTGAGTAGCCAATAGCAGTTCAAGAAATCAAGCATGAAGTTTCATTACCACAACGGTTTAAAAGTGGCTCAAATTTAAAATTGGAATAGTCAGCTCTTAAGGTCCAAGGACAAGACAGACCTAACTTTTTTTTATTTAGCTTAGACATTTAAATAGAGAATGTAATAAAGGATTTTAGAGAACTCATGTGAAACAAATGCTCAGGTTAGCACAGTCGGTTTATGTATAGACCCAGCATATGTCAGGGTAGCGCTTTGTGGCAACCGTCATTCTGACAACTAATCACATCATTTTCCTACACTAACTGCTTATGCCCTTTGAAGGAGTGTAGTTTAGAAATGTATGATGCTTAAAATTGTCTCCTGTTCTTTTGTAACTGCACTGATATGATGAAAGCTTCAAAATTTATTTCTGATCAATTGTTTGTTACCTTCTCAGCCACATCTCAATGAGCTGATGACAAAGAAGTGGTTGATGGGGTCTAATGCAGTGGGGACTATTTGTGTCACTGTAGAGGATTATTTCAATGACTTTGCAAAAATAAAAAAGCCTTATAAAAAGGTAGGTGCAAAATATTCTATGATACTGTGCTATTGTACTCTGAATATGATGTTGGTTTGGACTTTCTGAACACCAAATGGAATTCAGAATCAGATTACAGAAATTGGAATTGATTCATCACTGGAAATGAAAACTTTCATAATCGTATTGCAAAAGTCTGAATCTAGTATTTCTTTCTCATCTTTTTTTGTTCACAGCCATATACTATTGTCAAAGACAGATCAGAGTTGCAGGATTTAGTCCAGAGAATGTATTGGCATGCTACTAGATTGTAGTCTTACCAGCTTGTACTTAGTTCTACCTCTTCTCAGAAGCTTGTAGTCAGATAAAATTAGCTCTCTGTAACTAATTTTGCTAGTTAGGCCTGTAATTACTCTTTTAATATATGGAAATTCTGTAATTCCTAGTTTTAATATGTACAATGAGGTATAGTTAAATTGGTGCCATAAAGTTTAAGAAATGTGTAACTCATGTTTAAAGTGCTGTTACAACAGCATAATATGCTAGGTCTTTTATTCTCCCTTTCCTGTGGCCTGTCAAAGGATATCTTAATTTCTCCATTATCCTTTAATCTTTAGTATTACTGTACTTGTTTTTATCCTTTATTGAATTAAAGTCAATTCTGTGTAGTTAAGATAGCATGCCTTAAGTGATTCCCTAAGATGCAGGAAATACTTGAAGCCAGCAAGATCAGGATTTAGGTCAGGTCTTTGAACAAATCATTACTAAGTAGAAGTGCTTAAAAGACAGTATCAAGATCATACACTTACTCTTTCTTACCTTAACTCATAAAGAGATAGAGGGGACTGCTCGAAGTTCCTCTGATGACCTCTTATCCCTCAGTATTTGCAGATCTTAGAGGCCTTAATATGTAAGTGAATAATATGCATTTTCAATTGAGGAAAAAGTACAGAAAAGTTACGTCAGTCCCAGAAATAGTCAATATCCATGGAAGAGCTTTCTTTTCCAGATTTGTTTTATAGGTAATAGTGCTCAGCATGAGTGTCTTTAAGTGTTTATACCAATGTCTGCAGTCATGTGTTTCATCATGTAGTATTTATTGCTGCCTTATGGGGAAGAAGATAACAAACACATTTTTTGGCATTCGTCATACCTGCTATTCCACTGTCTCCCAGCATGAAAAATCTCCCACACAAGGCACCGTATGTTCTAGCACTGGATGGGACATGCTTTTGTTTAGCTGGTTTGGGGTGGGCTTTTTTTTTTCTGGTTTTAAAATATTCTTGGTTAGCCCTGTTTTTGAAAATCCAGTTTTTAAAATAAATGAACAGAGCACCTGCAAAAAGATGATAGCCCAATGAAAAGGACACTGTTCTGGTGCAGGGTGGACGTGGATCTTAAGAGTCGTTCTGCTTCGCCATTTTCCTCGTGTGTAAAGTGAATGCCCTGTCATCACACTGTTGGCTTTTCTTGAGTGTTCTTTTTCTCAGTTGTAGTTGAGCTCTTCTTCGTCACTTACTTTTCAGTGGGATGGGGCATACGTGGCAGTCTATTCTCTGCAGTTAATTTTCCACTGGCATAAATTCCACCAAAGCAAGAGAAGCCATCCCTGAACAACCAGTAAACTGGTGTTTCTGCACAGTCTTGAGAGCAGGACTTTCTGTGTCCTGGATGAGGGCTGTGACTTTCAATACTTTGCAGTCTGCTGTTCTCTCTCTTTTTTCTCTAGCCTCTTTCCTGAAACCTTTCTCCAAAATTTTGACTAAAGAACATTTTGATCAAAACTAAAGGTTGATATGTACTAATAAAATATGATAAAAAGTTTGTGACTACCTGTTACACAGGCTTTTTGTTAATTGTAAGTAACTTTGACATTGCGCTTGGGGGGGAAAAAAAACACCAAACATGAGGAATTCCACCTATGGAATTTAAGGACTCTCCTTAACATTAGATTTGAAAAAACATGAAGATTTTGGGTTTTCTGTTTTGTTCTTTACTTCCAAACCTCAGCATTGCTCTTGCACCAATACTAGATGCTTCACTTAGTCAGCAGTAGGTATTTCCTATAAAAAGACAAGTGCAGAACAGCAAACCAGTCAAGGAAGATCTGAGAAAGTGATTGCTGCTGGCTCTCCAGGCTTCTTACCAGACTTGATGCAGAGTACAGATGATGTAGGCAAGATTTGCAATGCTTTATGCAATGTCCTGGAGTTCTCCAGCAGAAGCCTCTGTGATGGCTGGTCATTCCTTGACCAGATATAAAAAGCAAGGCTGCAAGGCCAAGCGCAGGTCTGTTCTAAGGATCATCCAAATTATTTCATGGGTTTTTTTTCTACCTTTGGTGCTCTTCAAAAATAATTCGGACATGTCATTAGAGAAGCCTTGGGTTTGTTGTGTCTCTTTCTCATAATTGGCATATCCTTTTCATTTGGGAAGGGCATTTCTGTTAGCACTGTGAAAATCGAAAGCCACTCAAAATGTCTAGTATTAGCAAAAACTGTGCACTGGTGATTAAACACAAATACACATTTCAAAGCCTAATAATTGTTCAAAGACTGAAAGCGTGTTTGCAGGTATCACTGACATAGTCCACCACCCTTTTATTTTCTTTCAGACAATGACTATTGAGGCCCATCGGAGAGTGGTTGTGGAGTACATCAGAGCAATCATGTTAAAGCGTATATCTTTCAAGAATGCAGAAGAGAGAAAAGAGGGTGCAGAAAGAATGATCAAAGAAGCGGAACAGTTCAGATTTCTGTTTAAGAAGCTTGCGGCTGTAGGTATTTGCTTTGGGTAATGCTGTTAACCTGGTAATTTAGAATAAACCACACGTGTTTACTGCTTGGGGGGAAAATGGCTAGAGTTAGATCTTGCCTCCAAAATGTTGGGTGACTTGTGAATAGGAAGGAGGCCAGCTGAGGGCACAGTTTCTGAATGCACACAGGCCTGCTGCTAAAGTTCCTGAGCACCGGTTTCTATTGCTTTGTGTTTATACAGCTCTCTGCAGCTGAATATTTGAATGCTTTCACAAAGATACGTACCCTGAATTTGTAGGAGTAGTGGAAGAAAAAAGCTGTTGTCTGTTTAATAAATAAATAAATGGGCTTTGCTTTTCCTGGGTGGAAGACAGAGTGATGCTGCATCAAACACATGCTGTTACATATTACCTAAATAGCATGCAGTGTATTCATTTGGAATTGGCAAGACAACTATGTTGACCCCATTTGAAGTGCAGCAGAAATAGAAAAGATGGGCCAAAAAAAGGTATTTGAGAAACAGCGTACAAGATAGGCCTAAAATGAATACTTAAATCTCTTTTTAACTGTATAAGGAGCAGGAATCTGCTGGAAAGCTCCGAGAGCCAACAGATGACACAATGCAAAAAGAATGCAGATAAAGATAAAGCCTGAAAAACCGAAGAGGGTAGGGAAGGGGTGGCGTTCATTTCTACTCACTGTGGAAGATGCTGGGGCAACTCCTGCATCAGAGTCCCTCACTATGTGGGATTCCGTGTAAGATCTGTTTCAGAGTAAGGCATTGATAGAAGAGGTTATGGAATAAATGAAATGCACAATACCAGATTTGCAGAATCGGATGACCTAGAACTAAGAGCACTCAAATAGTCCAGAGATTAAATAGATATTATAGTTTGGTTGATCAGTTGTGGAAAGCTGCCTTGATGGCCAGATGACTAGAAGGAAGCAAACGCAGGGTCAGTTTTTAAGTAGTGTTTCAGAAGACATCTAGCTTTCATGTCACTTATTCCTAATGCTTATGCTGGCAAATTAGCAAAAGTTAAAAGACTGGAATATAACACCATGTGGATAAAGACAACATATTGTTTCTAAGACATAACTTTCTTCACTGATATTCTAAGGGTAAGTCTCGGAATGAAGAGCAACAGGGATAGAGAGAAGAGCCTTATGGTGACAATTGACAAATATTTTGTTTTCTTAATGTTTGAAAATTCAACTGTTTGGGGAATTCAACAGCATTGTTGGACAAAATACTAATTAAAGGATTGTTTGTATTGGGGGGGATTGCTTATGTTTCAGGGATTTTTTTTATTTTATTTTTATTTTTCTTAACTTTTCATCTTGCAGGGCTCTGGAGAGGACACTGAAGGACTCTGTGACATCATTGAAGCCATTGCAGAGGTTATCAAGCTAACTGATCCTTCATTGCTCTATCTGGAAGTTTCAACTTTAGTCAGCAAATACCCAGATATCAGGTAATTCTCTCTGCCCTCACAGGTAGTGTAGATAGATAACATCATGATTTCTTGGTAGTCTCGGGCAAATTTTAAAATAATGGTAAATGTGTTCATATTTTTCATATTTTAGAATGTAGCCACTTTCTTATGAAAAATAATGCCAATATAAAATTATGTGAGGTGGGCTAGAAGGTGCATGTGATTGAGTACTCAGTGGTACAGCACAGCAATAATAGAAATACTTCCATTCTGTCTTTTGGGAAGGTAAAATATGTTTTAGAGTCCTAAAAGCAGCCAAAATATTGCTTTATATTGAGCTGGAAAAGCCAGTTCTGAGTGACTAGAGATCTGATTAAGAAGTACACGCCAAAACTGAGTGAAACGAAGCGATATTTCTGACAAAATCATGCAAAGTTTCCTACTGATGCTAGTTTTACCATTTTCCTTTGGCAGGGATGACCATATTGCAGCTTTGCTGACAGTGAGAGGCGATGCCAGCAGAGATATGAAGCAGACTATCATTGAGACTTTGGATCAAGGTTCAAGCCAACCGAATCCAAACTATGTGCCAATCTTCAAAGAAATTACAGTTCCTACTTTAACTGTGCCAAAACTTCTTAAGTAACTGACAACTCTGTGTTTGTGTATCATTACTGGTCTGGGATCAACAGGTGTGAAATATTTGAGGGCAAATTTGGCAATGCTATTTTGAGTAAAGTTCGATATACACTGATGCTTGCTAGGCATGTTTCTTTCTAAAGACTTGGATGTGGGAAAACATAATCGGATTTCTGAAAGAAGATGGATGTAAAGGTCATGTTTGAAGAATGAAGCTTCTAATGGCCAGCGGGCTTTTTACTGATCCATTTGCTACAGCCATTTTTGCTGTCAGCAAATACACTTTTCTCGTGGAGTATGTTTGCACGGTGCACTTGCAGTGCCATATAAAGATACTTATACCAAACCCAACAGAGCTGTATTAGTGCTGGATATACTAACATACGTTGCTTACAATACCTAAGCACTCCTTTAGAACTATCTTTATATGGCACTGCATTAAGCGTACATTAACATCCTCAAGCCACTTTTACATTGTACTTTGTGTATGTACTTACTTTGGTGTAAAATAGTTTATTGCAGAAAACTTAATTATGAAATCAGCTTCCTGACTAAGGCACTGAATGAAATTGCTACCGCGCAATTTGATTATAGGGTGAATAAAAACATATGAGGTACAACTATTTTTTTTTGATTTACTAAAACCAGCACATTAAGCACCACCAATTCAATAAAATGTTAAACCATTGCTACCTTCAGCTATGTATTCTTTGCATCCTTATAGATTTACAGTAGATTTAAATCTTTTTGTTTGGTTGAAGTGTGAATAAACTCTGGATTTAATAGTTTTCTGGAAACATGAGATACTGGGTTTTATTTCCAGAGTATTTTCAGTCCAGCGCTTAAAACTAATTTTCAGTGTTATCTGTTCTAATTATAAAATATTACTAGAAAATAGCGCATTTAAAATGATGTAATGAAGGACA
The DNA here is from genome assembly GCA_013398295.1 of Chionis minor. NCBI lineage: Eukaryota > Metazoa > Chordata > Aves > Charadriiformes > Chionidae > Chionis > Chionis minor. Next base: position 401,707 of record VZSF01004846.1, read on the forward strand.
GAGTGAACGCATTTTCTGTTACCACCTGAACAGAGGTGTCAGAGATGAGGAAGGCACAAGCCTACCTTGTTCTAATTAACATTCTGGGGTTTGGATATGTAACTTGTTTGGCGTGTGAATGCCCAGACCTTGTGCCATTCGACCCCTCTCACTGGCTCCTCTTTACCCCGACGAGACTCATGCAAGGTCAGCAGTTTGGAGAAAGGGTGAAACAAAGATTTTGCCTTTTGTCAGTGGCAGGAGGAACGTGCCCCAAAGGATGAGGATGTTTCAGGGGAGCACAGTGTTGTACCTGAGGAGTTTTAGCGAGGTCTGGAAGAACTCCAGCTCCCGTGGGATTGCTCCTAGAATTTGTAGATAGGGGGAGGGGAATTAGGCTGATTTTTGGAGGGCTGTGTTCAGCGCTCAGTTAAGAATTACTGAGGTGATACTAATTTGGCTTGTACTTCAGTTTCAGTCCTGTGGTTTCTGGGCTGTCCCTGCAATTCTTGTCCTCTGTGCTTTTGGTGTTCAGTTCGACTAAGGGCTTCGTTTTCTCCCCGTGCCCCCTTCTTCCTCAGCAGCAGTAACCCTCCATCGCGCTGCTTCCCCTCCACGACAAACCAACCGCCTCCCCCTGGTCTCCCCCTGCCCAACGCTCCCGCCCTGGCAGAAGCCCTCAGGGCGGGCGGCCGAGCGCGGCCCTGCGTGGGGGAGCGCCATCGCCCTGAGCCCCGCGTCCGGCCCGTTGCCTCAGGCGGCCCGAGGGGGCTCTCCCGGGGAGCCCCCGAACGCCGGGTGGTGCCGGCGGGGATAACCAAGCCCCCGCCGTGCCCGCCAGCGCCGGGGGGAGAGGCTGGTCCCGGCCCCGCAGCCGCGGCAACGGGCGGGCGGCACCGCGGCGCCTCTGGGGATTCCCCGGGGCGGGGCCCTCCGCGCCAGCCCCGCCTCACNGCCGCGCTGAGGCGGCCGCCGCCGGCCTCGGTCCTCGGCGGGCCGCGCTGCCGAGCCATGCTGGGCCGGGCCGGGCCGGGGCCTCCCGGGGCTGCCGCTGCCTGAGGGGGCACCGGGAGGGAGCGGGCCTCGGCAGGG
>VZSF01004846.1:402785-546119 GCA_013398295.1 Chionis minor
GGCAGGGGTCCCGAGATGGCCAGCAGCTACCGGGAACCCTGTCAGCGGCCCTGGGCGCCCAGGGCGGGTCCTGGGGCTTTGCAGGGCGGGTAAACACCGCGGTTACATCCCCGCGGGAGGAATGCCAGGGGCAGCTTTAAGAAAGGCTTGAAGAGGAATAAGCATGGCTGCGTTTTAGAGCGAGGGGAGGGGGGTTAATGGAAGCGAGGAGGTAACCTTGAAAACGCTGAAGTCATCTGTGACCTGAGAATCCATAAAGCATGACAGTCTGGAGGGTCAATGTAGCAGTATGGAAAGGCTTGTGAAAAGGAACATGATAAATGCTTAATGGAAAACCTAGAAACTAACAGCAAATGGTCTCTTGAATACATCTGGAGCAAGAAACTGTAAGGGAGTTACCAGGCCTGTGTTAAAAAACACGCTGTTGAGGCCGTGGTAGTGAGGAAGTTAAAGGAGTCCTTCACATTTTTGTCATGTCGAGGAAACTGGGGAGCTTCCTACATCGGATCCATTTTTATGTGAGATGTGTCAGAGAATCTATTTTGACTCAAGTGACAGCAAGAAGAGGTTAAGGACTGGACAAACAGTAATAAGTTGCTAAAACTGGGTAGTATTTACCTAGTAACTCCTGAGTGACTCAGGAACGTGGCAGCTTCCCTCGCCAGCCTTCTGCAAAACCACTTCATCTGAGAACTAGCTTCGAGGAGGCGTGCATGATGCTGTTTCATTTTTAAAGGGTACAGAAAGAAACAGATCAACAGCCTGACTTCTGCACCAGGCGAACCAGTAGAAACCATTTTAAATAACGTAGCTAGTCAGGAGAGTCGCATGGCTGTTGTTGAAAGTATTCCTGTCTGGCAAACTACTAAGTCTTGGAGCACGTTGGATAAGGATTGTGTATGGATGTGGCTAGTTCTGGTGCCATTGATATAATCTGTACAGTTTCCAGAGAGGCTGTCAACGTGCAGAAGTACCAAAGGCCTTTGAAGAAATCCAGTAGAAATAGAATGAAAGGGAAGGTCCTTTGGTGGATAAACAGCTGACTAAAAAGAAGAGTGTGTGGTCATCTGCCACACTGACAGATGGAGCTCTTCTGAGATCTTTATTCATTATGTTCAGGAACAACTGGGGGAAAAGCAGGTGAATGATCAGATGAAGTTTGTTGGTTACACCAACCGATTCCTGCAGTAAGTCAGGCCTGTGAAGACTTGAAGGAGCACCTCTAGAGTCCTGAATGACTGGGTCACATCACCCTGTCATGGCCAGATCATGGTCGCTGTATGGTGGTCAGATGAAATGCAGAGTAGATACCTGACATCCATGAGGAAGACCCACTTTAACTTCGCATCATTTTGTATATAAAATGAATGTGCTCTAAGCTGACTGACGGTGCTCAGGAGCAAGATCCATTGGTCTAATGCATTTTTATGAAAATATCAGCTTAGCACCTAGTAGCAGCTCATAAAAGGTAACAAATGTTCAGCATACCTAGAAAAGAAATAGAGAATAGAAAAGGGGAGTATCTTTTTGTTACTACAATCTCTGCAAGTTGCACTTGCAATTTAAATGTTGTGTGTGGTTTATATAATTTTTGAGGTGGGGAAGGAATCTAGTAAAATGAGCTGAAAAGGTTTTGAGAAAGACAACAAAGACTAAAGGAAAAAACCACCCAGCTTCTGCAGAGGGACCAACTAAGCGGGACTCGGCTTTGGAATGGTAGTAATTGAAGGGAAATAAAAACTGTCGGTGTCAAGGAGAGGGAAGTCCTTGTGTAATATGGAGGGAAGCCCTCACTACCTTCAGATATCCTTCTAAAGGCATGATTCTGCTTTATTTGGGCAGAAATTGCTTAGTTTATTAATTTTGTGATAGAACTCTATTCTCTAAGACAATAGACTGTGAAGGCTCAATGGAAGCTGGCAGCTGCCTGTGCTTTTTCACTTTTTGAAGCCCTTTGAAAGGGTCAAGGCCTTGCATTCGATTCTTTCGGTATTGGCGCTGGTTATGTTAGTGGCTTTCTCTGCATTGCCAGCATCTCACTGAGAGAAACTGGGTGCCAAACTTGGCGCTCCAGTTTGGAGCCCAACAGCTACTACAGTGACATTAGGCATCTTGTGGATTTAACCAGCATAGTGTGCTCTGCAGTTCTTTTAAAAATAAATAAATACATCAAAATACTTTTTTTGTGTGTGAATTATGCCCAGACTGTTTTATTGCCAGTGTGTGTTTATGTGTGTCTCTTCACTCGTAAGTCAGCCTTGCAGTTTTCTTTGTAGCTTTTAATCGTGTTCCAGAATGTCTCATCAGTCTGAGTGAAGCATTTAATTTGCAGAAACTGTGAATGGTTTACCAAGTAAAATGCAATTAGTCACTTTTCAGGAAAAGATTAATCTTATCTGGTGAGTAAGAACCAGAACATTGAAGTCTTCTGTAAGCGGAACCTGTTAATTTCAGCCATTTAAAGCACTTTTTATTTTCTTTTTTCCCCACCCAGGGTTGATAAAGATAGGAGTGGAATAATATCTGATAATGAACTTCAGCAGGCATTATCCAATGGTAAGTCTGTAAATGAGCAGTGAGGTAGTTCATTGTAAAGTTCATGTCAAATTTCATGTGAGACTGGTTACTTGATGCCGTAACTGGGCGGGGAGAATGTTCCTACTAGTGATTAATACTATGTAATATACATAAGAAGGCTGAAAGGAAGGAAAAAAGTAGACCATCCTCCTGATCCGTTTTTTTTTTTTTTTTTCTTCTTAGCCCATTGTTCCTGGGATTTTTTAAATTTCAAGGGAAGTTTTCGGGGTTCGGTGCGTGTTAGTAATAATGCATTATAAACTGAGTACCTATTGTAAAAAATTACTGGTTTGTATTCTGGGGAATGAAGGCATGCACATCTCTATTTTTTCCAGCTCTGCTCCCTAGGGAAAAAAAAAAAGGTGATTTATATATTCCTCTCTCATCACTACTGAACCTTTGTTTTTTAACCAGGATCAGTGTATAATCTGGACAAAGATCAGATGTTTACAACCAGCCTTTTTACTGCACATAAAATCTTTTCATACAGTACGGTGCAGGAATTGAAGATGGTAATTTTAATTTATTTTTTTATTCCAAATGAGGCATGTTTGTTTGTTTTTTTCCCCTAACAAAGTAGAAAGATGCACTCTAGATTAAAACTCTCTAGTAGTCTGTTAGTTCCCCATCATAACGCTTAGAGTAACTATGGTATGGTTAAATAACTCATGGAAGCAAAATAAAAAATGAAAACATTTTCCAGTGGCCTATTTTTACTTTCCTCTGGTGACTTAGGGTGGGTAGGGTTGTACGTTGTGGTTTGGATTTTTTTCCACTTAAAAATCTGAAAAAGTGCATATTGAAACTGTTTGGGCACCTTTGAGTTCATACCAAGTTTGTTCCCCTTCTCCCAAGGTTTAATTCCTTCATCCTTCCTGTGCTTTGTGACTGAGAAGGGCTTAAGCTGATGTTGTGAACTGCAGTGCACACAGACTGAAAGGCTCCTTTTTATCAGTAATCACCTGACTTGAAATATATTTGGGTGGCTCTATTTATTAAAATTGTGGTCTTGTAACTAAACTGGATTTACAGGAATATTTTTTTAATAATATATCTGATAAATTAAAAGCCATATATTGTAGCTGCTGCACCTGATCCATAACTAAACTACTATTTTGAATAACTTCAGCAAAAGCTAAGTTAAATTGATTAAGTCACTGTTCTCATTTAAGATTACAGCACTGTTTATAACAATGTGGGAACCTGGCTTTACCTGCCTTTAAGATGAGATCTTCTCATCTGATTGAATTTAAGAGTAATAGGCAGTGATGACTATCTGAACTCTTTTCTTTGCTTATTTACTGCATAAATTAGCAGTTTCAGTGCTTTGCAGTTAGGAAGAATCAACACCAAGCGAATTCAGTATTAGACAAAATATTTACAGAACTGTAAGCTTCCTGCATTCTTAGAGATTCTACACCTTGTACACCAAAGTCACTAATGATTCCCTATATTCTTTTCCAAATAGATCCTCTAGTGGATGGTTGTGTGAGCTGTCCTGCAGTCTAACATGGGCTAAAATAATGTTATGTGTTTATTTCTAAAACATTTGAAAAAGTCTGTATAGTGATCATTTAAATTTGAAGTTCAATGTGTTTTTGACCTTCAGCTTTTCAACATGTCGAGTTCATGCAAATAACAGTAAACTTACTTGGGAGGGACTGATCATCACTTGGTCCAGTTGTTTGTACAGTAAAACCCTGTGCTTCTTGGTTTTTTTTCTGTGCTGTCATGTAAAGTCAATAGTAAAGTCAGGGGAGGAGGAGAAGGGAACAGTCTTTTACTGTTTATTGAAACAGGCTGAAATCAGTACAGTTCTTCAGCACTGGAGTTGCTCAGATTTCACTCTATGGCATCTATATGAGTCTCTTGAAAATTTCGGCATGAAAAGAAGTTAATTTTCAAACTGTTTTCGCTTTTTCCTCTATTCTGTTCAGAGTTAAGTGCTGGCACCCTGTTAATAATTCCATTATTTTTTATTTTTGTCAGGAGACAAACAACTCTAAGGTACTGATGTTCTCTGTCTAAAATACTGCTTTAGCATTTTCAGAGCCATTTTTACTCTTCTCTTTCTCTGCTTATGTTTCTGTGTACGTGCAAATGGTCATACGGCCTGCCTGCAGCATAGGGGTTTTCCCCCATTGCTGCGTGTGTAGACTTACACCGATAGTTTCCCTTCGATGGGAGAAATTCAGCACTTGTATAAGCGTTACTTACACCACTGCAGTTTGATCCAGCAAAGCAGCCGTGCCCTCACAAAGTCTGCTTAATACCAGCGCAGCCTTTCGAGTAGGTGTTGGTGGTCAGCTAACTGCATCACTGCAAACGCCTCTACGGTACCCCTCGTCTTACTGGTTCCTTTGTGGTGCCTGCACTCAGCCACAGTTAATTTAATGTATGCTCCTTGGTCTTCCTCGTTCCTTCACAGGCTCTGGAGAATTGGCGGTGAAATGCTACATGAGGCACAGTATTTCTCTTAATCGAAAGCTTGGTGCTTCCTAGCACCCTGGAATGCTCCCAGCTGTGTGAAAACTATTGCAAAGTGACTAGTCTCTAAACATTCAGAGAAGTACAAAGCTCCTCTTCAGATGATTACTGCTCAGGCCCTTCTAAGCAGCAACATCTCTTGCTCAGAAAATACTAATTTAAACTAACACTTCATTGATTTAGCAACGGAGGTGGGATTTATACTAAACTCTAAATTGCACTGTGTGGTTATGCCGTGTTAGGAACATTTTCTTTTCACTTATCGGAAACTAAAGGCCCTGGAGTAATCCACCTGTAAAATAGGAAATAAGCAGATGGGGTTTTACTGAGTAATAGATGTGAGACTGTGTTTGAGTTAAAACTCTTCTGGTCCCATCAGTAGAAAAAGTGGGACTTCAGTTTTGATCCTGTCTTTTATCTAATACCTCCCAACTCACCTGGGATGAAAAAAAAAATTCCTTCTCATTTCTTCCAATGTTTTAGGGGTGGTTTTTTGGTGCAGCCTGAAAAATGTTGGTTTCTGTGTAGTATCTGTAAGGCATTGGTTTGAAGTCCTCTCTGAATGGTCAAGAACATATATATACTTCAACGCAGCCTTATTTTATAATATGCTAGCTCCATGTCTTCTAGCTCTGAATTCACTGTTTCTTATTTGATTTTTTTGTTGGTTTGTTGGTTGCTTGAATTTTTTTTAAATGTTACTCACTATTGAGGAACTAAGTAATTCTTTCTGTTTCAGGCACGTGGACTCCATTTAATCCAGCAACAGTCAGGTCAATTCTTGGTGAGTGTCGTGTTGTGAAATAGTCAAGATGCTGTCTTATGACTTGCTCAGACAACTGAGAATGCTGGCAGTTGCTGCACTGCTTTAGAGAAATAAGTATGTACAAATATTAGAGTACATATACAAGATGCATTTCTACTGTAATAACAAATACCTGTTTAAAGATCTTTTGAACTAATTTGGCTGTAGTGTTAACAAGCTGGTCTTTCATTGTTGGATGGTATGTTTCAACATGTCTTTACTCCTCCGCCCCCTTCCAGAAAGCCCAGCAGTAGTAAGTTAAACTCAAGTATCTTCCCTTTGGAATAATATAGGACCTTTGTGTGCACACACGTGCACTTGTTGAATTAGCCTGAGAAAATGTTACTGTACAACTGAATAGATTGCAAATGTCATTTATGTGTGGGGAAATTGTCAGCTCAGATATTCTAAAAATATATCATATAGCTTGTCTTCCTAACTAGTTTTCTCTGTCTTCCATTTTAATCCTGTAAAGACCAAACAGAAGCTTTTCAATATTTGAATTCTTCAGTCTCCTAAAATAATTTCCAGCAATGTAGATGATGATGGCAGTAGAACAGGTGAAAAATTCAAGCACAAAAAAAATCTTTTCGATCATACAGTTCATAAATCCAAAGACTGGGTTTTTTGCTTTGTTTTTAATAAGTATTCAGCAGCAGTCTGAGTTCTATTGCTGTGCAACATGCTTTTTGTATGAAGATGATGGTATCAGTAAGTCACATGCAGATGAATATCCCAGCACTTTTGGCAGTCAGTAGCCTTAGACTTTCTCATGTGTCCTTAGAAAAGAACAGCCTCCCACCTGTTTTGTCACTGGATGATCAATCAAGCCCTAAATATTTTCAAACTGGAAATGAAAACCCAGGAAAAATAAAACATTCTGTGATCTTTCTGGTCCTCTTTTATCTTGCTTTATCTTTTTCTCCTTTAGTGGATGATTATTTTTTTTTTGGCAGAATTTTCCAAAATACCACTAGTATTTACACAATTTCTCTTCTGTCTTCAGTACGTTCCACAAAGCGCGCTTGCTGCCTTCTTGAAATACTAGCAGATCTTTCTGACGAGTGGCATGATTAAGGTTTTATGTGTTTCTCATTTTTCATTTCAGGCATGTTTGACAGAGAAAACAAAGGTGGTGTGAACTTCAATGAATTCACTGGAGTCTGGAAGTACATCTCAGACTGGCAGAATGTCTTTCGAACATATGACAGAGACAATTCTGGAATGATTGACAAAAATGAACTAAAGCAAGCACTAACAGGTTTTGGTAATTCATTTGTAATTACAGTTTTTATGACTGGGTTATGTCATCAGATGTGCTTATTGTTAGGGCTGTACTGCTCTCACAAATGGCAAATGTGACTAAAAATAAGGCAGGTGAAATGCAATTTTCCTGCTAGGCATAAGGTACCTTTTAAAGATGTCTGTGCCACAAGCACTTTTCTTCAAGCCATTTCCTTTAATGGAAAAAACCGAAAACATTCCACACGTCCTGACACATCCAGTTTCATGCTGCTCTGAGAGCGTTACCACTCCTTCAGGTGAATGTCTGAACTGACATGGTACTTGATACAGCTTTCTGCTTTTTAAAATGGAAGCCAGCTGCCCACGCTACAGTAGCATTACGATGGCAAAAGAACTGTCATTCAATTGACTTCATTTACAAAAACTTGAGCTGCAGCCCTAAACCGTTCCCTCAACTGACTAGTCACTTCAATTAGTAATTACGTTTACTGTGACTCCGTCTGTAATTATTATTAAGCATGGTTTTTATTGGATGCATTTTAAACACAGAGCTATTTAGCAAAAAAAAAAATTGTCTAATTCATTATTGTTTTCTGGTTTTGTTACACATGCCTGTTAAACAGCCTCGTTCTTTTTATAGAAGGACTGCGGTAACTGAAACCTTCTAAAGCATTTCTCTTTTTTCCAAGGTTACCGACTGTCTGATCAATTCTATGATACCCTTATCCGGAAATTTGACAGACAAGGAAGAGGACAAGTTGCTTTCGATGACTTTATTCAGTGCTGTGTTGTTTTACAGGTAAGAAAGGAGATGTATTTCAATGTCAATTGTTAAAAAAAAAAAAAAAAAGAAAAAAAATTTAAAAATCACCTCTTCTTAAGCTTTTATGGTTCTCGCTTTAATATTGGATCTAGAACTTGCTTTTATTTATAATAAATCATTTGAATAAAGTCCACAAGAGGTGCTAGAAACATCTTCATTTATCAGTCTTCACTAGTTATCCATTTGCATCACAAGTAAATTTGGTATAATTTGGGGGAAGCAAAAAAAGTGAAATAGTTTGTTTTAAAAGGAAAACACTTATTTCCATTTGTTTAATACATTTCCTCGGGATCTTGTGTGTGTTAAAACTGGAGTGTGTCATGTCCTGCGGTGCTCATAATTCTCGTAGTCCGAGTTGTCAGTTTTTTGTGTATCTCTCTCTGTTTAAGGCTCAAACTGAAAGGAATTTAACCTAGCAGCTGAATTACTCCGTCTTTCATCACTTTTGATCCTGCAGGGGCAATGGTAGTAAAAGACATTACAAAAAACCCTTTTGGTAACAGAAATGCATGTCTGAATATATATATAGAGAGAGGGAGAGAGAACTGTAGTTTTACAGGTATATTCTTTTGTTTAGAGATCAGTTACTGGATGATTCCTCACCTCTTTGCTTAAGGTTTCTCGAAGTGTATGTGACTTTCTGAAATGCATGTAAGCCTTTGGGGAAAAGTTGGGAAACTGTAGCAGCGGACAAGCTGAGTTTTGTTAGGATAGGGAAAAGGTTGTTCTTACACTGGCCAGCATTGCAAGGGTATCTTAAGATACCGTCCCATACACAACATGAAAGGAAAGCAGTGCCCTGTAAAAGCAGTATCTCTGTCATTTGCATACAAGGGTTTGTTGTTCTCCTTTTAGCTTTATGTCTATGACCATAAGCTGCTGAAACATCAGTTACTTTTATATTAATTTGTAATATAAGCGATTATACTTAATTATAAACTTAAACTCTGGTAAAGAGGGCTTTGAAATGTAGCATCATTCAGCCAGTGTTAGTGAAACCATGCCGGCAGTTACTGTGGTGCGTGAGCCCATACTGCCTGGCACTTCTGGCGTTAAACAGCCACAACTCAGAACTAATGGTACCTCAAGCATTTTTGGCTGGAAGATGAGAAATGGACAAGGTACTCGCTGTCTCTGGATGACTCCCGAATGTCTCACGAGAACTGTGCACTTTTCCCCCCTCCTTTAAAGCCAGTTACAAAAAGCTGTGTGGTCTATAAAGAATGCCTGGAGAGCCTGAGGTATTGTATCATAAGGCGGTTTTAGAATCGGATCTGCTACACAGCTCGGGCATGAGATGTGGCACTTTACAATCTCTATTTGCACGAGATTCTATAGAGGAGAGGGGATGAACAGAAAGTGTTCGTAAAGCTATAGAAGCCTGGGTGACAAGGGGAATACGTGGCAGTCTGAACTTTCCTGATGTCCAAAAAATGTACAGTTTTTTTCCCTCTTTTCAGAGGTTGACTGATGTGTTCCGACGTTACGATACTGATCAAGATGGCTGGATTCAGGTGTCCTACGAGCAGTATCTTTCCATGGTCTTCAGCATCGTATGACGCTGAGAACTAGGAACTGCACACTGGCATTACACAGACTGGAGTTGCCAAATCATCCTGTACTGAATGAGATTATTGATGTATTATAATGGATATAACTTCACATTCTTAAATTTTCTATGTTGGTCATCACCTTCAGAATCAGTACTTGAGTTGGTTTTTATTTTGTATGACTGTATGATATGGCCATCTCCGCTTACTGTAGTACAGAAAGCACAGAGTCTAGATTTAACTGGTGCAATTTCAAACTGAACCTTCTTCCACATATCCTGCATGGGGAAAAATGACTCTTTAGAAATGCCAAATTAAAATAATGCTTATTAGTTTATAAGAGTTGAAAGTCAGAAGTTGCACAACATGTTTTGCATGTGCCTTACTTTTATAAGAGTTTAATGTATTAATTTTTAATACAGAATTTAAAATTAAGTAAACATATTAGATCAACTTTTATAGTCTACTTCACTTTTGTACACCATGTTTAAGGCGGTGGTGGTTTTAGTTCTGTATTCGAGTTTTCTACGGCTCAGGGGTCCCTCCCGCTTAAGAGCGACGTCCTTTTTCCTTGCCTCCTCTTTTTCTTTTCTAGCCCTCTCCTTCTTTCAGGGTAGCCTTGGGACACCTTCGCTATGTCTAATACTGCATCTTCCTCAATGAGCTCCCTACAAAACTAAACTACTCCGGATGTATCGTTCCCTCTGCTCGGTGGGCTCATTTCACATCTATGGTCTTCCCTTTTGCGCTGAAGCACTTCATCTGAAGTGGCCTTGAACTGACAGTCAAACGTTCTCAAAACCTCACCCTCCATCTCACCAGTTGCAGATGGAAAGAGAGTCGGTGGAAAAACTGAACCAAAAATAGTAAGGACCAATTCCCGTCACACAGTAATTTTGAAGAAGCAACAAGAACTTAACAAGTCATCTGAGATTGCTCTAAGAAAATACTACGCCAGCGCTATCCAAAGCAGTGAAAAATACTGAGGCAGCCCTGTTATTTACCTGTAACTGCTGCTCTTCAGGATATGTTAATGGGCAAGAGCTTTTAGCTTTTATCCAAGGACTTTTTCTTAAACTGCAGCAATACTGATTTGTTTCCAAGTCCTCTCCCACCCCCAGCTCGCTGTATGCAGGCAGCCCACACGTGCCCTTCTGTTTCAGATTTTGTAATTAGGCAGAGCCACAGGCAGGTAAGCTGTCCTTGATGAGAGCAGACTTTCCAAGAGATTATGCAGAGAGGGTTTGGGTCCACAGACCATCCTGCTTAAAAAACCCCAATGTTAAACTGTTATTCCAAAGTATCTCAGCCAGAATACAGTATCTGGTGGCAGGGTGAAGGCAGCCGTTAACGACTGAACATCCCTCAAGCAGAGAAGCTGCTAGCAGTTGTCAAGTGATAAGCAAACAGACCCTTAGTGACAGTTCAACAACGTCTTCTAAACGCTTTTCTGGTGTGAAATATCTGTGGAGAGACTGATGGTCTCCACAGCATAAGCACATGGAAACAAAGAGCTCTCCCAAAGCGCTCTGAGCATCAGCACGCAAAGGGCAATGGATTGGTTTGGGTAACAGCTGATGTCTGAGACCACCGCACCCAAAAGCCCTGGATGAACTGTGACAGTTACCTTTAAGAAGACAAAGGAGAAAACCTTCCAACAGTTACTGCTGGAACCTTACCTCCCCAGCAGGCTCAAACCGCAACTAAATATGTTCTCTTCAGAAACAAAACAACAGAGTTTTGGGCTCAAAAGAGCTTCTTCATTAAATGGCCCCATTCAAAAGCACTTCCCCATTCCTTTCCCACTAAAGAATCTGTCCCTTTGCATCATACATCCACCTGAATGAAATCTATTAATTCTGGGAAGCGTTCTGAGGATAATGAATGAGTCCAAGGTACAAAACTAAAAAAAGTTGGACACAGCTGGTCAGGTGCCCAAAAGGTCAGAAGCCTGGATTGATGTTTTCCTTTTCCCAGTGTCATTTGAATCATTTAAAGGTGGCAGGGTTGAACTGAGTCAGAACAAGTAAGACAGAATCCGAAGTCGCCGTCTCAGAAGTCCTGTTTGCAGGATGAGCTGCTGGCTAGAGAGGAAGAAACGATAGAGGCAGACAGAGCCTCAGGGTGGATGCTGCAAGAGAAAACAGTCCGAGTTGGAAGTGCCTGGCCCTGCGGAGGAAGGGAAGGTGTTAGAGAAGCTCTCCAAATGAGGCAATGATGCTTAGTACTCACCATTCTGCACAGCTCTAGAAAAAAAGGAAAAATACTCCTCACTCTCCTGTCCCAGGGGTAGACAACTCCTTTGCAGAGTTCTATCCTGAAGATGCTTCTGTCTCTTTTTGCCCTTCATTTGAACACTAGGAAACTGAACTCCATGAAGCCATGTGTTCCCACAATAACAAAGATGCTGCTTGTCTGACACGAGTCAGCTGTACCTGTCTGCTGGTATGGGACCGGGGAACCAAGTCCCTCACATCAGCTGTGGAGGTGACAGCTACAGACCAAAAGTCAGTCAAACCTGGGAGTGCCAAGTGGCAGGGCCCCGGCCAGTATCAGTACAGAAACTGCACACTGAAGCTCTTTATTTCCAAAGCTAGGAAGATCTTCGAAAGAAGAAAGATAAAAAGAAAATTAAGGAGAAAGCAGTGATGCAGCTGAAATGGGGTCAGCCAAGTGGCTGAAGGAAAATGAGAACACACTGCTGGCAGCAATCGCACAGAAGAGATAAGGCTGGCATGGAGTGTGCATTACAAAATATCGCCAGCTTACAAAAAATTCCCTACGCGATAGTGCCCGTGTATAAGAACCAACAGACAATCATCTCAGGAGCTTCACTGATTTTGGTAAGCACTGAAAACTGAAATGGAGAAGCCAAGGGCATTTACCAGGCTCCATCTACAGATCAGGAAACCTTTCATGAATCAATGCTGAAATGCATTTCCTCTTGGTCACTATGCCAACTCTGTTTCAAAATGCAAGAACCGTTTCCCCAGTGCCAGACTCTGCACAAGAGGCAGGGACAGGAACTGTTTCCCAGAACGAAAAATAAAATGGGAATGTGGAGGCAGAAAGAGCATCTAATTTGGGCAGAGATCATCCAGCTGCTGTGTGCTACTGGGATATCCAGTCGTGACAGTAAAATCCCAAAGGCACTGGAAAATGGGGAAAAAAGAGCTTTCTACAAAAACCTCAGATGAAAAAGTCCTAACTTGAATTGACAGAGTAGTAGCAGTAACATTTCCTAGTAACATTTTTTCTACAGTTTCAGACTTTTAGTTGCTCTACGCTTTCTGTGGAAAAAAAAAAACTATCATAGTAACGTTTGTAGAAATAATTTCTGATAATGTTTAAATGTAGATAATAATTGATCAGTCCCACACAGTTTTAACTCAAAACTCTGGCAGACACCTGTGGTGGAAAATAATGTTTTTCCCCTTTAAGCAGGAAGGTCTACTCTGTAATTCAATGGATAAAAGTGTATGGTACAACTACTGAGTCCAGGCCATTAGAAATCACTTAAACCTTTCAATAAGTATGAGAAGGAGAAAAGCAAATAGTGAACAGGAATGAAAAAGGAAAGTGGATCTTTCCTGATGCACAAGCACAACATTTACAGAAGAATAATTTTAGGGCATCGAGTTTATATGCTGTATCATTAATTGCTTTGTTGCCTTTGTGTTAAAATTTACATTGCAAATGTAATGCAAAAAGATATATGACAGCTCATGAAGACTAACCCTGGTTTAGCACAAATATTTAATGGACAGAGACAGAGAAATATTTCAGGTATGGATAAGAAGAAAAATGACAGCCCACAACACAGCAGTGAAAAGGAAAATGGACACTGAGGAGTAAACCCTCTCCCTTTACTCCTTTTTCTTTAGCTCCACGTAAGCTGGATTTGATTATATACAGTAGACACCTAAAGCCAGACATTCATGCACATGTGGCTCAGATGTGTGGGGAAAAGAAACTATAAGCGTGGACCACTGAGAAACATCATGAACTGGTAAGTATTTCTCAGTTAGTATGTCATTTTTATTATTTATTTTCCCTATTATTTTATCTGATTGTCTTGTAGGTTCTAGTATGTTTTAATATGCTTTTGCCAGTAGAAAGAATCAAGAATTTTGATTGTAGTATGGATCGATTCAGCAAATGAGTTTTTAAGTTGATTTGTAAAAACTTCATACTGAAAAACATGATAAAAAAAATCAGCATATATTTCACATCTCTTTTTACTCTGCAAAAACAAAAGTAATATGCCCCATTACATACCAGTCCCTTAGAACAGGTTACATTTTTCTCAAATAGCATCATGTTAAGCCAGAGAATACAGCAAGTGATATTCTCCTTTCTTTGTCTAAACAGAAATGTAGTGTATCAATTTCTAAAAATATCCTCATTATAAATCCTTAAAATAACTGAACTGGCCTTAAATTTGCATGAAGAAAAGTAAACATATTTTCATACAACGGACCTGTATTTTCAGCGAATATTCTTCCAAAGTAGGCAACAGAAAAGTAAACCTTTCTTTTTTTCTGAGTTGGGAAGGATGTTAAAAGGGTGATTAGCTTTTTGCTGACAGAATAACATTAACATATTTTCAAAAAATAACAAAAGATTTTTTCTATAATATACTAAGATATAACAAATACATTAAAAAAGCCTAAACAAAATAGTATGTTCACCTCCGTTGTGTGCAAGTGTGTGTTCCAGCTATATTTCCCATGTTAAAAGATTAAACCCTACCTCCCTTTCCCCTTCCAAAACCAGTCAAACACAGAATTCAATGCAGTCTCTTTCCTGAAAGCCAAGAGATGGAGATTCTTGAATCTGTTCATCTGTTTCCAGTTCAGCTGTTGTTGCTCCTTAATCTTTTCCTCTAGTTTCTACTAGCACATTGACTAATGTCTGAATATTTAGTTCTAGAAAGGGGAGACAAAAATACTTAAAGTTACTTCTATTTCATGTTATTTAACATAATACAGCAGAGAGAATGTTAAAATGCAAGTTTTACTGTTAACTATCCTTGTTGTAGTACCATAAGCATAGTTCACATTTGTCCAAACTCACACCCAGTGGCAGCTGTACAGCAGCATGTACCCAACTCCCTTTAAATCCCTCTTATAATCTCTGCCCAAAAGAGAATCTTTTATTTGAAGAGTATATCACTATTTTTAACATTATAGAATGTTTTGGCAGTAACTGGAAAAAACAATTTGCCATGTAACAAACCAGCTCTTCAATAATATTTCTCTTTTGTTATCCCCATGTGTTTGATCCATTTGGCGTATTTTTATCTATTATAATGCCATCCAAGTTTGGTTCTGCATGCATTCCACTACTTTATGCCGATACATTCCCTTCCCATAGTTGTTAGCCCAACAGTACAAACTCTGACCATGATAGAAGATGCTAACTAGCAAGACGACCTAGGACAAACCTTTCAATTCAGGAAATTTTTGCGCTGTCAAAATTTCCTCCCACTCACAGCTCTATTTTAGTTGTCAAGAGGCAAAGTCTCCTCGGAGAAGCAACTAATGCCGTTCTTCAACTGATACACACGTTGAGCAAAATGACCCCAACTCCTCTGAACGGACCGTACTATCTCTGCAACACGTGGTCTGCTGCTTATGTTAAAGCAACTGTGTTGATATAACTCATGTTACATGAAAACTAATCACAATCTTACTTTGAAGTGCTGGATAATATGGAGCCAACTGTTTGAGCATCCTGGTCATCGTAGGTATATCCTTTCCTCGTAGTCTATTCAGAATGTTGGGAGTAAGACCAACAGCATCTTCATCAAACATCTTATCTGAGCTTCTGAATTGGTGGTAATCCCTGCCAGAAAATGAGTACTGATGTGAACTCCAATCACTCTTGTAGCCCGACTTCTGATGCCTGAATCCTTGACACCTAGATCCCTGGTTCCAGCTAGATTCCTGGTTCCACCTAGAGTCCTGGTTCCACCTAGAGTCCTGGTTCCACCTAGAGTACTCATTCCACCAAGAGTCCTCATTCCACCAAGAGTCCTCATTCCACCAAGAGTCCTCATTCCACCTGGAGCCACCTCTTCCTGAAGCAGCAGAATTTGCAGAAGATGTGCAAGTATTCACAGACTCATCATTCTTGTAAGTGGAATAGCTTTGCGAAGGATAGTTTGTGGAGTATCTTCCAGATGAAGGATATGAGGCAGAAGAATTGGGATAGGGTAATCCTTGATCACTTATACTCCTTGCTTTTGAACACGCTTGTTGATTCCTCCAATTTGTACTTTCCCCACCATATGAGACTCTGTTATCGGGGAGCGTATTTCCTTGCACGTCATTGGACATATATTCTGCTGAATACTCACTCGCTGGAGTGGTCTCGTAGGAAGAGGCCCCAGCAGCTGAATTACTGCCAGAAGCAGATCGGCTGAACTGTCTCAGCCATTCACTGATACCACTGGCAGGACTTCCAGTCTGAAGAGCAAAAGAGTCCCTGAGTTCAGACATCATTGCAAAGTCACTAGATCTCAGTCTGTAGGAAGATGATCTATCATCTATTTGGTAATCGTATGAGTTGGCAGGCGGAAAAGCATCATCTGCAGAACACTCTTCATACTGAGACAAAGACCCTTGATTCCAGTTAGAATTCCCTGAATAAATAAATGAATGAATGCATAAATAAACAAACAGAGGGCACTGCTAATTTGTTAAGTGCAACTGGTGCAATTGTTTGCAAAATAAACTTAACTAGGTATAAGCCCTTCTTTTCTCTGACTATATATATGGTGTTTAATGCATATTTGCTGTGGTAGCAAACACCAGCCTTCTTTCTTTGACTGCATTTGTAAAGCTGAATAAAATTCAAGAATAATAGGAGGGGAACAATTGACTCAAACCAATTAATCACTTGAACTAATACATCATCTGAATTCAACTATACTTTGCTCTACTGTCAAAGCATCTTAAAAAACAACCAGTGGAATTATCATATGAAGGCGTCTAAAGTAACATGTATCTAAGAGAGTTCACAGACATCAGGGTACACTAGCAGTATATACGAACGACTATCAATAATAAAGTTAGCATCTCTCAGGAAGTTAACACCTTTGACTAACACATGGTGGTAGCACATGTACTCATAAAACAATGTGGATATGAAATAAAATACGTTAGCTTAAATCATAAGATTTCCTGTCAGTGCTTGTTTTCTTGTTAAATATATCAGTTCTGCAGTTCGCAGGGGAAAAAAAAATAGGAAAGGTTTATAATATTAAAGCCTTTAAATCCTCTAGAAATACAGCCAACCAAAAAATCGTCGAAGCTCTACTTTTGCAGCTCATCCTTACATCCTTTCTTACTGAGCTTCTTTCTGTCCTAAGATTTGTGGGAAGTAGAGGGGGGCAGCTACTTAGAAGTCCAAGGCAACAAGCTAAAAATCTCTTTCATTTTATCTCTTAGCAGTACTGATACATTCACTTTCAATGTACAAATGGCAAATACTCCTTTGAACATAGCCTGACACACCAACCTTCACACTGAAGCCAGGCAGGTGTTACTGCTAGGATTTCCAATAACCTCTACGGCTGTAATACTGTTCAGTGGGACAGAAGTATTCTTAGACAGTCAAGGCTGAAGTCATTAAACCTTCAGAAAATGACACCCTGAACTGACTCAGATGGCAAAGAAGCACTGTGGCTGGCCATAAAAGGAAATTTTTACAATCTGCAGTGTCAAGGGTAGACTTAAACAAGTAGAACAAAGTGTCTAAATTACCTTTGGATTTTCCATATGGCTTATAGTGTTTTGGGATGCTTTTCCTTCCTGCAAATTCACCTTGAGATATTGACATCAGTGGCCTCAGACTGTTAGTATAATTAACCTAGATAAAGCAAAGTCAGAATGTCAGTGTTTAAACTCAAATCTTGAGCATTAGAAAGAAAATAGTAAGTTTCCCATGAAAAGTTAGCAGAGTACAATTTTACGTGACAACAAACTCTGTATGAAGGATGTGTTGTTCTGCTACCACATTAAACCACAATTTTCAGAAGTACTGGAAGAGGTACATGTCTAGGGAACAGAATGAGGTGTTTGGGGAAGACAATGTCACCCGATTTAAACTTCTTTACTTTATCGCCCCATATCCCTCAACATCCCCTGGCTAAAATATGAAACTGGCACATATGCAAATCCTGTCTCTAGCTGGGGAATGCAGAATGGAAGGCCCAGCTACTGCCTGAGATTAAGCTATGACAACAATTTTTAACTAGCTCATGAGAACTGTATTATATTCAAATGCATGACATCTTGAAAGTGTACCTCTCAAAAAGGTGGTGGTGGCATCTGTGCAAAGACAGTTACTATGGCTCAGCTGACATGCAATATATTATTAACGCCTAAGAAACCAGTCCGAAGTACCTTTCAGAAAAACACATGCTGAATTTTGCAAACCAGTAGCTACGAGGTGATAAATCATCTTTGTACAGATTCTGGTCCCTCATCAGACCCTTTTTTCTACAGGTATTAAGTTTTTATGCAAAAAAGCTATGGAGGTTTGTAAGGGCCAAAAGGAAGACAGGAACATTTTGTCCACCTGAGTCTGAACAGATTAAAGCTCTCAAGTGGGAGCAGAGCTACATGTCACCAGTAAGAAAGACTTATCCACATGCCCACAAAAGTGAGATGGGTAGCGCTTAAAGCCTGATCAGTCTTAGAAGAAAAGCTACCACACAAGGGACCAACTGGAAAGGAATGATGACAACCAGACACCATGAAGCAAAATGGTGCCCAAAACAGAGAACACACGCAAAAGAAAGCCAGAACAGATGGAAGATGAGAGCAAACTAACAGAAATGTGCCATGTAATTGATGTATTTGGTACTTAGAAATTGCAAAAACAAAAATTAAGGTATATTTAACAGGGGAGGTGGGGGTTGACCTATGCCTGAACTGTTACCGTTTGGCAGGGTGTTAACACAATGAGTTCAACCTCTCCGTTCCTCCCAATGGTAAAACAGCTCTGGTGAAGATTAAGTTACTTACTGCTGCTTTCTTTTCACAAAAGGCCTTCAAAGCTTCTGTGAGTTCCTGTGTAATATGAACAACAAGTGTTGCTTCTGAGTCTGAGGTGATGTGAAAAGTCTCCTGTTGAAAAACATGGTTAGAATTGGTCATTAGGATGCTGAAGGGTCATATACACATACAGATCAAAGTTATATTTTGATTTTGGTATAACCAAGTTTATACTGTTAGTTGATATATAAGACATATATAATACCTGTATACGCACATATGTATGAAAAAATAAAATTGTTGTATTTTTTTATATATATATATCAGGCCATAGTTATGGCCTGATAGAAGGTAAAACAAAACACTGCATGTCTGTGCCACTCCCATACTGTCAATATCACGAACATTTTGTTGCAGATGGAGAAGGGCACAAGTCCTATATCTAATGTTGTCTGTGTAGAAAATTGTATAAAAAGTAAGCTTCAGCAACTTCATCAAATGCCTTCGATTCCCCCATTTTAGAAACAAAAAGATGAACTTTTCCATTACATTTTTGCCAAGTGTAATTTTGGGAATGAGATATACCAAAAGACACTGATGTAATTCTATAAAGCGCAGAACTATGCACTATCTGTCTGTATTATGGCTACCTGTCTTTTTAATGTCCAAAGACGTTGATTATTAAGTGATAACAGTCCATTAAAAGAACATAGGCAGTCTGGGTAGTTTACTGATTATCCCCAGGCTTGCTTTTTCTCTACCTCTTCCTAAAGTCAGAAGTAACCATACTGTAAAAGAAAAAAAAGAAGAAAAACACACAGAAAAACTCATCTCTTCAGTTGGTAAAGAAGCACATATCTCAAAAGACTCTCGTTGTCTATAAACATAATTCAGACTCAAAATGAAAGTCTCTAAGTGCCTTAGTAACTGGCAATGGAGCAAAATGGTGAATATAAACGGTCAGATATTTTCACAACAGAAAACCAGAAGGCAAACCAAGGCTAACTATGCCACTGCTAAGAGCAACTGAACTCATAAAACTTCCCCACTGCCACGCCAGCAGCTGTGCTGCAGTGTCAGCCAGGTTCACCCAGCTGTTGGGTTCTGCAGCAGCAGCACTGGCAGCAAGACTGGCCTGGCTCCTCTCCCCCTCAGGAGCAGCCATCCTGCTAGACACGGGCAGCCACCAGCACGCGAGCAACAGCAGCGCCGCTAACCCCACTTGTCAGGATGACTCCTCAGCAAGGGCAAGGATGACCCACAGAACAGGTAGAGAGCTCACAGTTAATCCAGCCAGTTGTTCTGAGCTGACATTGTGATACAGCTGCACTGGCTTTTCAAAGGGCAGAGTCTGTTAAAATAGAACTTAATGCTGTGGTCACATAAATTTGATCAGCAATCAGTGGCTCCTGCACAATATTCATTGCGTCATACTGGTGAAACTGCACGTCGTATCACAATCATTTCACATACATACCAAGAACTCTAGAGCTTTCTGCTTCCGAACAGGATCATTCTGTGGGATTGTAGAATGGGGAAGAAAAATTGAAAGACTGAATACTACAGTATTTGTTGCATCATCTTGTACAGAACAAGACCTTTTAAGCTCTTATCTAACAACAAAAGGTAACACAAAGATAGTAATTTTAGCTCACAGTCATAAGCATATAACGTTAGGCCCTCAATCGTATTTAGGTAGCAGCTACTACAAATGCAACTGCGTTACTTCCAATACCAGGAAGAACACATTCCACATCTAAGCTACATACCTACAAGAGCAATCTTTCCCAGGCTTTCCTCACTCAGGTCCAACCTCGTTTAAAAAAAAATAAGTGCCCACCTGCATCTAGCACAGTACCCGAGGCCTAAAAGAGCAAGACATCACCACAGAATACATCAGATTACAAAATAATCTCTGCCACTAAGATAAAAGGCAGTTCTCAGTGTTTGTGCACAGCACTGTTCAGGACAGAAAGTAAAGAGAGCATTTTTAGTTTCACCTTTGAGTTAGAAATAAGCACTGTAAATCTTTAGCTATGTCTTAAGATTTAAACCAAATCTTCCGTATAGAATACAGTTGATCTGGAGAGGGGCAAACCAGAGAAGTGGAGACTGCAGCACAGGTTGGGAGACCTGGCCTGCAGACACTGGGGCTGAGACTCTCAGTGACTTTGAAGAGGAATTATGAAAGCTAAGGTAATTATGAGAGCATTCTGATTTACAGCATTCATTTCCCTTCTGTGGTGATGAACACAAAACTCTGGTCATTAGGTCAGTTATTTTGCTTCTGGAATAGTATTAATAAAATGGCAAATGAAGCCAAATAAGAAAAGTTTTTCAGAAAAATGAAAAGCAAGCATAAGGAAACTGCTACAATGTAAGACACTTGTAGAATTACTAACTCTACATACCTCATGCTTATAATCATCTTCCCACCTTAAAAGGAAAGAAATGAAAATATTAAGATGCATTCTAAAAATTATTAAGAAGTGAGGCTTAGTCATAGTATCTGGAATCAAAATATTTCAATTTCTGAATTTGTATCACTTACCGATACAGGATATCCTTTACTATGGCCCATCTACAACACTGCATTTCTTAAAGATCCTTATTCTAAATGACTCTCAAAGAGATCAGTAGTACTGATGAACTTCCTTACAGATCAGCTAAAGGAAATGACTGAAGTAATGGTGGCTTTTTCCTTCCTATATGAATAGGGATGCCTTTTCTGCAAATTACTTGGCCAATGGCATCCCAAAGAAAGTGGTAACACCTTGAAATTTGAATTGCAATTTTTTTGTGCGTGAGTATGTCAGATTGCTTTTGAACTGCATCACCAGTGCAGTATTTCAAAAGCCATAGCTACTTATAAACTAAAGAGCAAATTTTATTTCAGGTTATTCCCTCACAGACAGAAAGGAACAATTTACACAAGAGGAAGGAAGTACAGTGGAAAGGCAATATAAATTATTTTTCCCATATGTGACAAAGTTTGTTACAAAAAACAACATCTTTGTAATAAGTAAAGAGATCTCAAAAAAAAAAAACCCCTCTTTTGATTCCCCCGTGGGGGTTGTATTCTCACCTTGCTTTCTTCTTTGATGGGGCTAGAAAATTAAACAGAATTATTAGCATCATCATAGGGTTTCCACTGTATTATTGCAATAGAAGCATTACACAAACAAAACAGTTACTGGCCCTAAAGTGGCTACAGTTTTTTTAAAGCGCAGGTTTCGGCAGCATAAGCGTAGACATACATGACTATTTTAGAAATCACCAGGCATCCTTGATGAAAGAAGGGTCTATGGGAGACCCATGGCCTAACAGCTTTGGAGGGTACCCTACAGCACCTGTGTTTGGGCAGCTGAATCCCACACAACAAACCAGTATGGACTGAACTGAGGTGGGCATGCCTCTCTACGGAAAAAGTGAAAAAAGTGGTTTGGATTTTTTTCTGTGAACATACCAGGGTACCTCAAAGTTGCACATATTCTAGTGCAACTAGTCTCCAACAAGAAGTTACGGAGATTTGAATGTCTGATCATCTCTCTTGCCAGTAGAGTGTATAAGCACGTGGAAGGAGGGGAAAGTCCGTAAAACAAGGTAGCCTGTTTAAGGCAGTAGCTACACTTCAGAGCACCAGCCAGTGCATTGTACACAACTCATCACTTCTTAAGTATTTATCAGCACAGGTGTTCCAGGATAAGCAACAGGACAAGTATTAATTCTCAGGACAAATGACAGCTCTGCCCCTACAATGTGAGGCTGAAAGACTCATGTTACTGATTTAACAACCTGATGTTGAACACATGCTGATGAGTTGCAACAAGTTGCACTGTAGGTCCTAAAGTTTTCTGAATGTCAGGAGAGGAAAGGACTGCTACCATTTCACAGAAGATATGCAATGAAGTAAGAATCATGGAAACTTAGGATGGGAGGGACCTCTGCAGGCAGAATCACAGAATCATAAAAAAGTTTAAGTTAGAAGGGACCTCTGCAGGTCATCTAGTCCAGCCTGAGAGGTAAGAGAAAAGTACCACAGAGGTTGTAAGTAACAGAAATCAATTAACTCTAAGATGAGGACACTGACAATTAGAATAATTTTCCTTGAATTATTCAACTTGTGGTGTCTTTCCAGTAAGCCTCAAAATCCTCCCTCTTTGAAAAGAAGACAGATGGAGACAAAGAGTGCTACTCAGTAGTTGGAAATTCCACCCTACTCAAGCTAACAACTGATGTTCTGCTCACTTTGAGATTAGCCTCAAGATTAGACCAGGCTGCGTAGGCCCAAATCCAGTTGAGTTTTATAAGTCTTCAAGAACGGCAATTTCCCACCTATTTGGGCAGGCAATTTCAGTGTTTCACCACTGTGCAGAACTTTCTGAATGTTCAATCAGCATTTCATTTATTGCAGCCTGTGAACGTTGCCACTCATTCTTTCCCTCTGCACCTTTTCAAAGTCTGGCTCCTTCTCTGTAGGTATGTTTTAAGTAGTGGAAGACTGTAATCAGATCCCTACCTTAGCTGCTGCATTCTCCAAGGTAATCAAATGCAGCTCCCCCTAAAGCTGCCCTCCACATCATATGCTCTTGTCTCCTCAGGATCTTTTGTAGCTGGTGAGTCCTCTGCTAACTCTTTCCAGTTCGCCAAATTTCTCATGTATGCAGGGGGCAGTACTGCAGAAGCAGTTTAATGAGTCCTTAATAGAAGGGAATACGCACTTTCCTCAACCTGCTGGCTACGCTTTTGTTAATGCGGTCCAGCATGCTGTCAGCCTTCATTACATCAAACGTGTGTTGCTGATTCAGGCTCATACTGTTGTATCTCAAAACCTGCAGGTTCCCAAGATTTGTGCCCTGGCCCAATAGTATCTGGGCTGTATGCAGCAGGGTGTTGCTCCATCCCACGTGTGAGACTTCACATGTACCTTTGCTGAGCTTCAGGAGGTTTCTGACAGCCCATTTCACCAGCTGGTTGAGATCCCTCTGAAAGGCAGTCTTGTTCTACAACACACCAGACATTCCCCCAATTTGACATTATCTGCAAATTTGACAACTTCCTCATTCCCCAAAGGGTTTTAACCTGTATCATCTCATAAGAACTTTAACTAAGGCTGCCATTGACCATCACATTCCTGACTCCTCTCCTCTGCAAGACACTTCCCCTTGTTGACTCATCCAGCACCTGCATGAAAAACTGGCCTCAACTCACTTTTGGATTGTTTGCAACTTGCCATGCTGCTTTTCCAGCCCAAGTCAGTCCCCACCAAGAAAACTGGGACCTGAAGTTGGGAGATTTCTTCCCATTATGTAAAGACAGCCTTGCTACAGACTGCCTGTTCAAGAGGGGCAGACACCTACCCTGATATTCTTCTTGTCGGCCTTCCCTCTAGTCCTGACCCGTAAGATCTTAACAACCGCCAGCCACGGCTCTGTACAGAAAAGGTGCATTCAGCACAACTTCTACTGTCACCTTCCATCCCGTTTTTCATAAGGACCCCATATCCATCCATTACAGTACTCCTGTCGTACAAGCTATTGTGTTGCATCTCTGCAATTCTGATGATGTCACAGCTTTGTGACCACGCAGTAACTTTGAGTTCCACCATCCAGTCCAACCTCCCACTCGAAGCAGGACTACTACCAATATAACATTCCAGTTTTGCATAGCCAGGTCTTGAAGACCTCCAAGGATGAAGGGTTCACTACCTATGGACAACCTGCTCCAGTGCTGCACTATCCTCTAGGAAAGAAGTTTTTCCTGGGTTCAGCCTCTCAAGCTGCTGTCTGTGGCTACCATCTCGTTATGCTGTCTGCAATTACCAATAACTTTGGCTTTGTCATCTTTGTAGCAGTCTACAGATGCTTGAAGGGTAGTTACAAGAATTACCTTACCATCCTCTTTCCTATTCTAAACAAGGCCAGCTCCCTCTAGTCCTCATCCTAGGTACATGCTCTTGATCCCTGACAATCTTTATAATCCTCTGCTGGAACCTCTCCAATTTCTCCATCCTCCCCTTGAACTAGAAGGAACAAAACTAGACACAGTACTCCAAGTTTTGTCTCACCAGCATAAAATAGCAGGGGATAAGACTGTTTTTCAATCTGCTGCCTGTGCTCCTCCTGAAGTATCGCAATAAAAGGTTTGCCTTATGTGAAATGAGAGCATTTTCTTGGCTCGTATTCAGCTTGGCATCCACCGTAAGCAGCAAGTCCTTTTTAGAAAGACTGATCAGTCTGTCACTTCCCATCCTGTACTGACACATGGAGTTAGCACTTCCCCACTGAGGATACAGACAAGCTTCCCCAGGTATCTGCTATAACTTCAAGGAAGCAATAATTCAATCTGAAAAGCCTGGTCCAAAAATAACAAAGTAAATCTCTAGACTTATTTCCAGTCTGCTGCTGTATTTCATAGCAGCATTAAGAGTGGCTTTTAGAAAGGAAAAAAAAAAATTATGCAGGCAGAATTCAGAGACTAAATTAGACCAGAACTTCATACGTTATACTACCATACTGTGCTTATATACTGCGTCATAAGACCTTTAAGTTCAAATCCCTACTTTGAGTAACTGGTTACAGAAATTACCTTAATAAGACAGTATTTTTAACCTGAAGCCCAAGACAAAATACAGGTAATCTCTCTTCCTTAGAGAACAAAGAAATGCCATAATTTTTCTTTTAAGAAAAGCAATAAATCAAATCACTTCAAGGCCTCTCATACATACATATGTATGCATGTATATATATGCATCTATACATAAAAGAATATATAACCTTATCTTAGTTTTGTATACAAGCTTTGCAGCAGCCACAATTGGGTGTTAATGTCCATTTTGCCGCTAGGACATGCCACCATAGCCTTCCCTAATTATATCCTCAAACTCATTCTTGCTGTCAGAAGCAAGCTTTGAACTTGGAAGTCACCCTCTGCCAATACAATCTAGTCTAAAGGCACAGAGCTGCTAAGCCAGTAGGCATGATTTTCTTCGGAATGATTACAGTATTTTTATTTTGGAATTCACTTGATATTGCCCTTACTGCCTAACCAGAGCAAACGTTAATACTGAATGACACAACACTTTCACAGCTAATTTCACTCTTATCCGTTCCTCCAGTTCTTCATGTCCTGTAGGACTGGGTGGGATCACTCTTTGTGATGTTCCCGTTTGATTTGAGCATGTCTTCCGGTTCTACAGACGTCAGCAAGCATTGATGTCCATTTACTCTGCATAGAGAATTACTGAGCTAGACTACTGGGTCACATTCCCTCTTCTTCACAAGAGAGACAAACAGAGCTCAAAAGGAGTCTCTGCCACCTTGTTTTGCAGACCAGTGTTAAAAGGCACAACCCCCAGAAGCCATTAATGATCAATCCAAAAAAAGCACTGCTGTGGTAGGCACCTACAGCAGGATTCACGCTGACCAACTCTGCCGATCCATGCAACCTTCATCCATTTCAACCAAACCTACCTCCCCTAGCACTAGGGTCAAAAGGTAGCAAGTGGGTATTTCTTCAGGTTAGCACCATTATTGTCATGTAGATGTCAACAGCACATCTACAGTAACAAAGGACATAAATATACTCTATGAGGGAAGATGCTGTTTTTACGTTTGAGGGTTTGGTTGCCATTGCTTGTTCCAATGGACTTGCTAAAGAACTGTAACTTCCACCATTACCAGTGATTCAGCGTGTGTCTTCATGACTGAAATGAGGTGGAGAAGGCTTGATCAGCTTAATCAGAGAAACCCATCAGATACCATTTTTCCATACTTTTTCACTTTCCTTGATTAGCAACTTATCGTAGTTACCTTAAATACCTCCACAACCAAGCAGTTAAAAAATATCTGAGACGCTGCCAAGTCTGGCATTTCCTTTCTTCCCTCATTTCAAATTCACAAAAACTGGAGAATCTCTGAAATTATTTTGTGTTATTACAAGGTGGAAGTTTTAAATCAGTCAAACCCTTTGAGTTCAACTCCTAATTCAAATTAGTCAAATATTGATTATGTCAAATCTATTATATTCAAGTAATTCATAGACTTACGTGAGGTACTTGGTCTTACGTAACCTTCAATCTAGAAATAGAAATAGTTTCATATTAGATATTCTGATTAAAATTTCATAACAATCTCTACTGCAACTGCCTTTAGAAACAGAACAAGTACTTTTATTTATCCCAGCACAGAGTAGCCCATAATCTTATAGACAAATAATCTTGTAAATATAAATGAAATTTGAGAGAATATTCTGCTTTCATTTGAGAAAATTTAAGTTGCAAAGATTAAAAAGCATTGAAGTAAAGCAGTAACATTTCTGATTTTCAATCACTGAGTCCTGACAGGACATTTTCTATGTAAAAAACCCTAACTTCTTAAAAGTAAAAAACTTCATTTTTTCAGAGTAATTGCAAGACTACTGTTCTTTTCCCCAGATTTTTTAGGGCAACTTTAAGTTAAGTCTTAGTTCAATTTAATACTGCACTTCCTGGAAGCAAACAGAAATTTCACAAGCTTTGTCAGGAGTACTTTTAAAATTTACTAAATTATAAATGCATTGATAAAAGACACATTACTAGATACTTTTTATTTACTTCCAATTACCTTATTAATTTTTAATCCTTATACATTTTTAAATATTTTATACAATTTTAATACATTTATACATTTTATACATACCTTATACATTTTTAATCCTTCAGTCTTCTCTAGCTCTCCAGCTATTCGTCTGAGAAATGAGACTTTACATTCTTTTACATCTGTTGTCTTTCTCTTCATTTTATCTGGAAATTCTTTAGACTGTTGACAAAAACAGCTCAAAGTAGTCAATTTCAAAATTCATCACAATATTAAAGAATTGGCACATTTCACCTTTTGGGCAAGCTTCCAAAAGACTGGTAAATGTTGTTTGGAACATTATGACCTCGTTTCTTCTCTGTAACGCAACTAATTAAATTTTCATGTTACAGTTGTTTAAGTAGTCTTCAAAACAAAAAATGGATACTATGCAAAGCTTGCTACCAAAAGGTAACAACAAAAGGTACCACAACCAATAATGCTATGGGCTTGCTGAGAAAGAACCACAGCATTCTAGGAACCTGATCCTGGAGGCAATCAAAACACTTAGGAAGCGACTTTGAACAGATACAGACACGCACACCTCTCGATTGCTCTTCCTCAATAGCTCACAGTTTCAGAGCTATTTGTGTTGATCCGACCCACGAAGAATCAACCATACAAGTATTAGTGATTTATCATATGGAGGTTTTAACTTCAAACTTGATGTATTTCTAGAAAAAAAAATAATAAAAGGGGAGTATCATAAAGAAATCATTATTATAATGCACCAAAATTACTCACAATGTATGCTCTCCTGTGTTTATATCCACTAAGATGTTCTATCATAGGCGCCATCTCTGTATTAAACCCACACAGCTTGCACTCATAATGCGGCTCTTTTCTTCCTTCAAATCTGATCTCAACCACATGTTCTAAACCTGTAAAAGCAAGTCACAAAGATCTGTATTTTAGTATAGACTGCTATAAACAAATGTATTCTCTTCAGTGTTGCTCATTAAAAGTCAAAATTAATAAAGAAAAGTATTCCATTTTCAGAATTTCAATATTTCTTCAGGATCACAAGGATCAGACTTACTGCCTACACCAGTTAAATGTCTCTCTTTACAATGCTTTATTCTGAAAGGAAAACCACTGTCTGTGGCAGATTTGCAAGTTCCCCAAAGCAAAATGTTTCATGATATTTTTAATAAACAAAGAGCCTTCCATTTAATATAGTCATATAAGAGAATTCATGGAGAAGTGCATACAAAAAAGAAAATGAGAATAGGAAATGCCACACAAATGTCTGAATTAAAAAACTGCATTTAAACTACTTAGACAAAAATAATTCGGACAGTGTCAGAGTAGCACAAAGCACGAGTAGAAAAGACAATAATCACAAAACTGAGGCCTTCATAATCTAAAAATCTTCCATAAACTTTTAAGAATTACAGGAACAAAAACAGATTTTTCCTTCATTTTTCCAAAAAATGACTCAAAAACTATGCCTTAGAAGTATTCCTTTGTGTTTGGGGCTTATACCTAGCATGAAAGGTTTTACTCTGAAGAGCTTAAACACAAGTTTATAAGCATCTTAAAACAAACAGGAAAAACCTGCAGCTGTTCCCTATTATCATAAATTCCAATACTGTGTAGTTGTGATGGGTTGACCCCAGCCAGCAGCCAAGCACCACACAGCTGCTTACTCACTCACATACACACCCCTCAGCAGGACTGGGTGAAAATATGAAGAGCAAAACTGAGAAAACTCACGGGTTGAGATGAAGATAAAGACAGTTTAATAGGTGAAGAAACGAGGAGAACGGGGGAAAAAAAAGTGAAAACCAGTCACACACCTCCCCACAAACACAGCAATACCCAGACAGTCTCTGAACAGCCACCTTGGAAGCTAAACGCTCCTCCCCCTCCCGTGCCCTGCTCCCTCTTTTCTTCCTCCCTTTTCTTCCTTTACCTTAATTGTGATTGCTGAGCATATTATGTGGTACAGAATATCCTTTTGGCCAGTCTGGGTCAACTGTCCTGGCTGTGTCCCCTCCCAGTCTCTTGCCCACTCCGCTAGCCTGCTCAAGGGTGGGGACCCAAAGTGAAAAAGAAGAGCCTTGAGGCTGTGTGCTGCTCAGCAACTGCCAAAACACTGTTTGAATCACAAATCCAAAACATACAGGCTGCTGTGGAGAAATTCAACTCCATCTCAGACCCACTACAGTGTTATACTGCTAAATTTTAACTCTGAAAATAAACTATCACCAAATAAACTGAGTGTACAAGAAAGTAACACTTTGCTATTCACCTTTTTCTATTAAAATGCTTATAATAATAAATAGCTATGCTTTTTAATATTAATACTGTATGTAGAGCAACAGCAAGATGATTTGCTAAACAGAGATTCTCTGCTAGTATTAGGAAGCTTGCTACTTAGCTCTTCATTAGGGAACATATTTCTCTTGGCCACCAGCACATACTAGGAACACTAAGGCCACTGACAAGCAGCGTTGCTTATCCTGTCCTAAAGGTTGCCTAATCTAGCAATCAGAAACAAAGAAAACCTTAAAATTCATCTCATTACTTTTAGTATTCCCAAAGGTAGTGAGGAAAAATATCTTGCTAGGCAGAGATGCACGTATATCCCATCAAAAGGAAAACCACAAAGAACCATCAGATGACAAGTCACCAGTGGCATGAAGTTGGGGGTCAGTGGGTAGCAGTTTACCCCAAGGGTCAATACTGGGTTCTCGCCCTGTTTAGCATCTTCATTAATGATCTGGATGATGGGGCAGAGCACACCCTCAGCAAGTTTGCTAATGACGCAAAACTGGGAGGGACAGCCAATACGCCAGAGGGTTGTGCTGCCATCCAGAGGGACAACAGACTGGACGGTTGCATTGACAGAAACTTCATGCAGTTCAGCAAGGGGAAGTGCAAAGTCCTGCACCTGGGAAGGAACAAGCCCAGGTACCAGCACATGCTGGGGGCTGACCAGCTGGAAAGCAGCTTGACAGAAAAGGAACTGGGTGGACACCAAGCTGAAGATGAGCCGGCGATGGGCCCTTGTGGCCAGAAAAGTAACTGGGTGGACACCAAGCTGAAGATGAGCCAGCGACGGGCACTTGTGGATGGCTAATGCTATCCTGGGCTGCACGAGGAGGAGTGTTGCCAGCAGGCTGAAGATGATCCACCCTCACCACTCGGCACCAGTAGGGCCACGCCTGGAGTGCCGTGTCCAGTTCGGGGCTTCCCAGTACAAGAGACAAGGACATACAAAGGGCCATGAAGATGATGAAGGTACTAGAACTTCTCTCCTATAAGGAAAGGTTGAGAGAGGTGGGACTATTTAGCCCAGAGAAGGCTCAGAGGGGATCTCATTAGCACATATAAACACCTGAAGGGAGGGTGCAAAGAAGATGGAGCCAGGCTCTTCTCAGTGGTGCCCGGTGACAGGACAAGAGGCAATGGGCACAAACTGAAACACAGGAGATGCTGACTGAATATCAGGAAACACCTTTGTGAGCTTAACTAAGCAGTGGCACAGGTTTCCTTGACAGGTCATGGAGTGTCCCACCTTAGAGATATTAAAAAGCCACCTGGATATGGTCCTGGGCAACCTGCCCTGGGTTACCCTGCTTGAGCCGGAATTTAAAAGCAGATGACCAGAGGGACCTCCAGAGGTCCCTCCCAACCTCAACCATTCTGTGATCTGTGAAAAGGCTCTTTACTTAGATGGCTCCCTTCAGGAATGAGTTGTCTAACAATTATGGTGCGTAAAAGAGGTGGCATTTATCGTACAGTGTGTAAGAAGCTAAACTTTAATAAAAGGTATAAGAGATAAAACATTTAACTCACAAATTATTCAATGCATTTACAGAAAATGAAACAATATCTAAAATTCTACCTTTTATTTCAAAACAGAAACTATTTGGTTACAAATTCAAAGACATACCATTTAGAATACAAAAAACTTACCAACTAGAGGTTCTTCTCTTTTGGGATCATACATAAAATCCTTTAGACAGTGTATGTCCTTTGTGAGCCCTCTCTTCACTAAAGTAAAAAATATAACACATAAAGAGACATTATACATTAGACAGGTTACACATCATTTCTATGATCTTAAAAGGAGCTTCTAATGGAGACTCTAGGGGGACAAAATTATTTGTCACTCTAAAGCACGTAAGGAAAATGGGCAAGACCTCAAGTCACTCACAAAAAGATTCCAACACTCTGTTTTCCGTAACAATTTTACATGCAAGGAAATAATGTCTTCAAGAAGAGAATCAAATCAGCAAACCACACCTTCTAACACAATCCAATTTACTGAGAAAAGATACCAAGTTCATATTCATAGCATGCCCCAGATTGTACCAGTTCTCATTAATAAAAAAAGGAAGGAAAAAAAGGAGGGGGTGGGGGAAGAAAAAAAAAAAAAGGAGAAAAAAAGAGGGGAAATGGGGGATTTGGGGGGAGGAAAAGAAAAGCCAAACCAACCACCTCCTTTCCCTAAAACCCTAATACTCTCATAACACACTGAGACTGCTTGCTTGGAGACTGAAGTTCAAAAATATTATTCCCTTAAGTCTAATAAAGAACACATAATCTTCACTCATAGAGCGAACACCTCTTGCACCCTGGGAAGACCAGAAGCTGCACAATCACAGTTAGCATGTTCCTGAGCCTGAAGTAAAAGCGTTTCAATCAGGGCTGTACCTCACTCCTCACTGGGTTTTAATACCTTGGTTTTTGCAGAACCTAAAACACTTTTAAAGTATTCCTGGTCAACCTGGAGCACCACCAGAGTTGCACTAAATAGATCTGCAAAATAATCTGAAAAAGGCAGTCAGTGTATTCAAGTGTTGGCCGCCATAAGAAAGCATGCTGAAGTGTTAAAATACATATTTTTAATTTGAGAACAAAATGTGCAGGAATAGAACTCATCTTCTTAATTACATACAGCTGTATTGTAACTGACTGAAGAATTTCATGAGCCATAAACACTGCTAGTTTGTTTAAATCAGAGCAAACAAGTAGAAATACCACAAGCACTATGTTACTGTATTCTTTCCCCCTAAGATGCCGGACTATGGTTTGAAAAACAAACAAAACTTCTGAAGGACAGGGAATACTGTGCTTGTTCTTAAATATTCAGTCCATTAGGAATATGCTTGTGCTGCCATCAAGCCAAACTCCAGGGCTGCACACGCCCAAAAAAAAAAAAATTCACAAAGTTCCAGCATTAATTTATATGCAAAAATTTAATCGTGGTAAAAAATAGCTGGTGGGACACCTCCTACCATAGGAACAACATGGCCCATTCCCACCAAAGCTTCACAGTTTTGCTAAAATCTTTCTCTGGTGTTTTTTGTCTGAGATAACAGGCAGCAGTAGTAGTGTAGCGTGACAGGGCTAAAATGTGGTAAGTTGGTGCCATGTAATGAGTCTTCATAGACAGTTTTTTACAACCCTTAAAACATATTGTGCAGTTCTCAGGGCAGTGTGTCTGTGCAGTAGCTCTCAGTGCACACTGGCTGTTTCCAAGCTGACAGTGGTCTTTTGGGCTTAATACAGAAAGATCCATACAGAAAAAAGTTAATGAACTCTACAAGGTGATGACCATTTTCTTCTCACTTCTTATATATATTATTATAATCATAACTCAATACTCCCCTAAGATCTTTTCTTACCTAGATTAACCAGCGCACAAAAGAAAAGCAACAGTCCAAACGTCTGGTAACTTGCATTGCTTCTTCCTAAACCATAACCAACCACCTGCTTCGGTCATCATGAAAATAAAAGCACTGATTTCAAAGTTGCACCTGAAAAGGACATAAGCTCATTTATATTCAGCTACCTGGTCTCTGTGTTTCATACTTCATCGGAGTTCGGACTGGAGCTGGAGAACCTAGGATGACAGTTTGACAGTCAGACTACTTCTTCTCATTTGCTTTTATTAAGTAGCCAGTAGATCATTCAAACAAGTCAGAGAACTGAACAATTATCTTAATTTTACAGTGTAATATAAACTTAGTAATAGCAGTATTTCATCTCAGTCCACTTTCCTTCTGTAACTTTACTGCTTATAAGTAAGAAAAAGTCTTCTTTTCCACTCCCCTTCCCCACCAATACAATGTACCAAACGCATGAATGCCACACAAGCAGAGGATATTCAATCTTTATTTTATTTTCAAGTGCTTGTCATACTGCCTAGTTATTTTAACTATGCGGTATTGTGCATGACAGCCAATCTTTGTTACAGATACTTGATAGAAAACTTCTGGTCTAAACATTTAGAGCCTAAACACAGTCCCAGAGACAACTCATAAAGTCATTAAACTGCACCTGCTTTTACATAGGGTTCTGTATATAATCTTGATCACTCAGCTTTGGAGTGGATTTTTAGACATGCCATAGGTAATTCCACTCCCCCCCTTTAGAATTCCTTTCCCTTGCCCTCCTCTTCCCTCAAATCCATAGACACAGACACACCACAAGTGCACTTTAATAATGTTCTTGATATTTTCTAAGTCGTAGCATTCAAGATTAAAACAAGATGACAGACCAGTACTCATTTACTGGAAAAAGTGAAAGTTTAACTATATATTTGTCCATGTAATTCCTATTTTTGAAGTAAGTTTTCCATAGTCATGGCAAATAAACATGTTGTATACATCAATGGTTTTCTCCTCTTTCTGCACAATAGGCAGTTAAAAGATATGTATCAAAGCTGTAAATCAAATCAAAGTTGTAAACATTTTGCAAACAACTCTGCAATATTAACATAAAGGAGGGGTATGAGAAAACATATTTCTCAATTTCTTATATTAAGTTATCCAGCTTTTTCAGTGAAAAGTATCGAAGTCTCTGGCAGCGTGAACAAAAGATGATCTCCAGGTATCTGCAAGTACACTTTTGACACCGTGAAGTAAGATTTTTTGAGTGCTTTATTTTCCATTTTCTCCCAGAAAAAAAATTGTATTTGCAGAGAATTGTACCAGAAGCAATTCAGTACACAGGGCAGTCTGCCTTAACATGGTTGAGGTTTATAAATATGTAAAAAAAAAAAAATTTAAAAGAGTTAAAATCAAGTTGTAGCTGTTACTATCACTAAAGGTAGCAGTTTGTGGCTGGGGGGGGGCGGGGGGTGGAGAAAGAAAAGAAAAAAGACGACATTTTGCAAATATTATCATTGCTGCCTGCAAAAGTTTAACAAAGCAATTATGATCTTGAAGACACTCTCCCATTCAGCAACAGCAGGTTTCCACACTAACATGTAATTCACATCTCCTAGTCACATGGCTTTGTAATGCTATTAATAATGTATGTTTTATTTCTTAAGCATGTCAAAACCAAAATATAACAGTATCTTCCCTTAAAGCATATCAGACTGCTCAATGAGCTGAAAATCCGCTGGACTACCAGGCTCAGAGGGCAATGACCAACAGCCCAGCTTCTTGGTGTTCAGTAAGCAGCAGAGTACCCCAAAGACTGATTCCAAGGAACACAGCGGATAGAACACATAATCAACAACCTGGCTGAGGATACATAGAACACACTCAGCAAATTCACAGACAATAGTAGTTTAGGGGATACAACCGATGTCACAGCTCCAATTGAGCAGGACCTTGGGAACATTAAGGATTAAAGAAACCTTAAGAAACAGAGTAAGAAGTGTAGAGTTCTGCAGCTGAAATAATCCCGTGCACAAGTACAGGCCGAGGCCTGGCTGACTGGGGCTGCTGCACTGTCAGAAAAGAACCTCAGTGTTATGATGAATGCTAAGCTAAATATTGGCCAAAAGCACATTTCCCATAAACTAGGCAAGCTCCACACTGAGATACTGGCACAGGTATCCTCCATTATTTGGGACTTGTGAGGCTGTCTTGTTCCATCCTTTTCCAGTTTAAGTGGGATGGAGAGAAACCAGAGGGGGTCCTGTGGAAGGGCTACTAAGACAAACAATCCAGGGCAACTAACTTATGAGATCAGGTTTGGGAGCTGGACTTGTTTAGTTTGGTAAAGTGGAGGCTAAGAGGAGACCTACTAGCATTGATACCTCAACAGCAGCTACAAAGGAAGAGTCAAACCCTTTGGGGACGTGACAACAGCATACCAAGTAGCAGCCAGAAATAGTTGCTTAAGATGCACAGATTAGATGTTAGGATAAAATTCTTCTTTAAGACAGAGGCACAACTACAGACTGATTAAACACAGGCAGCAGACACTCTGCCCCTGGAGATATTCAAAGCTTCAGTAAGCAAGTGATGATCGAGCACTGGCTCGATCCTGCTTCAATCAGGAAGTAGTTCAGAAATCACCTAATCAGTCTCAGGAAATCCCTTCCAACTAGGGATTTTATTTAGTAAGGAATAATTTCGAGATACTAGTTATCTACATGAACGAAAAAATCCCCTTCAATATTCAATAACAGGGTCCTGAACATGTTTCTTTGTTCTCCACCTTTCATATCTATACATGTATTTGTAATACATACACATTCCTAATGACTGCCAGAAATAAAACAGCTATGTTTCAAAACTTAAGGACCATTTCAGACATTGTCAAATCAGTTACTCAGTGGCAACAAAGAGGTACTGGACTCAGTGCTGCAGATTCACTTTTGAACACAACAGGTGAAGTGCACAAAAACTATTTCATTGTATGGGGGAACTCCCCAAGAGAGAGGTGGAAAGGGAGTTGGAATACTGTTCAATTTTTCTACTTCTATTACGATTTATGAAATATGTTCTCTTCTAGTCTGTGACTCAGAAAAGAGCTTCCAGGTTTCCTTTCTTTAAAAACATAGCAGTAGTTTTACACCCCAAAACCTTATGCATCCTAATCAATGCCTGACAGACACTGAGCATGAAGGAACATGTTAAAATAAGCAAAATAATCTTATATCATAAAGCTGAAGTGCTGATCAACATACTGATAAGGTTGTCATTGGTGAACCCAAGGCAGAATACATGACATTTGTGCTTTCACTGGAGGAAGAACTTGTAGTCAGCGCTGTTCAATAAATGCAGCTTATCTTCAGATCTGATTCCTCCCATTGACTCCACGCTTTACGCAATGACCATACTGAAGCTTTCTTTACTCATAGCGCTACTTAAAGGTTTTAGATTGAAGAATGCAGACACAGGGTGCTAGATCCAGCAAAGAAACACCAACAACCTTCTCATCACGCTTTTCGATACTTGTCATTTGTATTGTTGAAAGAGAAGTACTACAAGCTAACTCTGCATCTTCCTGCATTGCAAGAAAAATTCCACAGGCTGTGCAAAAAAATTCCACTAATCCACTCTGTGCTAAATTAGTTTCACCAATAAAGCTAGACAGCCCAGCAATGGCTTTAGTAGGGCTCATGCTCTATACTATGCCTTCCACCTGAGCTGCCTCATTTTAGTAGTAAACCACTGCATTTTGCTATTGCCCAGGGAATATTTGCCTAACACGTAACTGGCATTCCCCCCCATCATTTAATGCCTCTTGCTCAAAGCAAAGAGTTTTCCAAACTTCCATCTGCTTTGGCCAAAAGGTCCCAGGAAACAGAGCAATGTTCAGTTTCCTCCCCTCCTTATTCCTGAACATAAATGTGCAACTGCCTTAACAAGAACTGAAAGAAGTCCTCCATCTGTCCAATTATATTATTGTACAAAGAAATCCCATAACTGAAAAATATATACTTAACTGAGATTAAATTTAACACCAAGTCCTAGAACTTCACTATCTTCTCGTCCCACATACTCTATTAAGATGCTCTCCTCTGAACTGCTGGATAGCAGGCAAAAAGCCACCCCAGCTATGCAGTTCTGTCATTACCAAGAAAAAAAACCCAGAAAAAAACTTGCTCATACTTTTGCCATATGGAAACTTGCATGGTATCCAGATGTCTTTCTTATAGAAAGCAGTACTCCTCCAAACACAATTATCTGGAAACAGATGCATTTCCCGACTTAAACAAGTTCAAAGCCAACAAGATTGTACAGTTAAACAGTCAGGTTGCTCGCGCTCATCACTTCTGGATTATGAACGGTCACTTTGAATGTGTTCAGAGAGGATACTGTACGTAACATGTCCCATTTGAAAACACTCAGAATCCAAATCATTTGTCTTTTTTAATTTTGTTTTACAAATGACAGCAGCATTAGTGCTGCTCTCCCTACTGGCAAAGGAACTTGTCTTTACTTCTGAGGTACAGAAGAAATTGCAGATGTTGGTATAAAACACTTTAAATGTGTCAAACCTCATCCTCTGAAGTACCTGTTCTTCTTTAGACAGTGTACATTTCAGATACTTGTCAGCTTTCGGCCCAAGGGATTTCCAAGAAAATTCATCCTTCATTTTGACAACATCCATATATTTTTGTTCCTGGCTCTTTGAACTCCAGCTCTGTGAACATGCTGCCACATTTCACTCTCGCTGGAGTATCTGATAACATGAACATTAGAACAAGACTAGAGATCCAGCAGCAATAACAGGAACATCTCATAAATTTATATCCTGAAATAATACTAGACATACTTTACATAGTGCACCTGATTTAAGAATATTCAGACCTTCCATGCTCATTCACAAGATTCCACTACTTAATTCCATGAAGGCAGGATAATTTTTGTTCATGCTTACTATACATGTCTGCAAACTGCAGAAAAAATTACCAACCATTTAAATGAAAAAGCAAAGGCCAAGCAAATTCAGAATTTATTCTTGTATCTCAGTGACAGAGTAAAGTGAGTTTCCTAGATCTGCTGGCTCTTGAGGGAGAATTATTTGTATAGTTGGTAATATGGCTGTGGGAGAGTTTCAAGAAGTTCTTCATATATATTGAGTATATAATTCTGCATTGCAGTCTGCAAAATGAAACTTGAATTGCCACCTTTGAAAAGTTGCTCAGGTGGAAAGCTTTTCTACCTGTAAAAAAAAACCCCACACAACTAAAACATACGAATAAACTTAATCAGGCCAAATTTCTGGACAAATAAACCCTAACAGTGGCTTGCAAATTGGCCTCCCGCGTCTGGATCTTCAGTGAAGCAGAATTCAATATAGATAAAGTAAAATTAAGGAGACATCAGTCGTATGAATAATCATTTAATATTAGAATTAAAAGTTGTTGATTGCTTCAAAATTATTACTGAGGCACAGAACCTTCTGGATTAAAGCACATCTTCCACTGCTTCTGACATGTGATGGTACCTTGTGATGCTGGGACTCCTCCAGAAATTAGAACCAACTTGTTTACCGAAGTTTCACATCTAGATTCTTCACTTCAGTAATCAGACATTTTAACTTATCTCTTCTCATTCTGTAAGATACATCACAGTTGAAAGATCCTAATTTATAACATTTACAGAGATGCGATGCTTCCAACGAGCATACATTCTTAACCTGAATTATCCCTGGAATGCTGAGTTTGTAGCATATTAAGCAGTACTGTTTTCTAAAGTCTTTGCAACAGGCTCCTGTATTCCACCACTCTTCTTACACTTTGCTGTCACACATTCTGTCCTCTTATTCAACTCTCACCTTCTGTCCCATGCATCCATTACATTACTCCTCCAAAACAAGATTTTATGGTCTTGAAGCAAGAACCTCTTCAGTTAATAAGTATTACCTTTTAATGACTGTTTCTGATGAGAAATACAAATAAATCTCTAGAAATTGTCCTCCACTAAAAACACTAAGCCAAACAAATCCATTGTTGTTGCAGAAGTATAAATGCAATTTTGGACTGCTCAAATACACAGGATTTTGAGGACACCGATATGCTTTCAGAACTTTCGCAGAAATTCCCTCAAGGAGCTTCATTACTAGTATTTCTAGAAAGAGAAGATCTGCCCACAGTACTCATGTCTGCTGAGGCAAAACGTCTCAGAAATGTTCACAATTGAATCGTGTCTTGCATTGATATTCTCTTGTCAACACCAAACCGTGAGAATGAAGCCCAGTCTCCTAGAAAATGGACTCTGACTAGTGCTTTTCTTAATCTTTCTCTTGTGTTGATTCTTCAGGGTCCAGTAAGTGGTGAGCTCAGCCTGCAGCACTTCCCTTAGTAAAGGACTGACATCATCACTCTTCTCTGTGCAGATGTGTATTTTCAGGAACCCTTGGTCAACTTGGTTCAAAAAGGCCGAGATGTTCAAAAGGTACTGGGGAACAGATGACAAAGCCAGAATATAAGCCTTGTTTCTTAGGAGAACAGGCTAAGAAGGTAAAGTAGAAGTGAAAGGCTTATTTCTTGTGGTGACTGACTGTATAATCATTTCGGTTTTGAAACTTCTCATTGGTTTTTATCAGTATTCCTATACCTGCCAACGTTCTCTGCTTCCTGTACTTTAAAAATCTTCTACATCACCATCAGTGGCTTTACAACAAGATTTCCATTTCCCCTGTGAGCTAGTTATATCCCACATTTTCAACCTTTCACCACAACTCTTATTTTCATTGACCTGGATTCACGTTCCCATTTTCTGGGGGAAAATACAACCCAGCAACCAAGTTTACCTTAATAGGTCTTTACTACTCCAAGTTCACCACAATAAAGAGACGCAGAACATTCCTGTGATGCAGCTGGGCCACACCAGCACTGTTAGAGCTGCATCTGCCTGAAGCTCAGCAGTGAGTGCATAAAGCTGACAGACAAGTGGGAGACAGTTTAGCGTGGGAAGGTAAGAAACTAAAATACTGACTATCCATCCCTCTACTAGACAGATATACCAATATTCAAACATGGAAAGGCCTAATTAAGGTTTCAAGCTCTAAAATATTTCTTTGCTCAGCAGTTCACTAGATAGAAATCTCAGAAGAACATTCAGCATATAAAGAGAAACACAGTTATAGACACATAAATCTGGCAAATATAAATACCTGAACTACTAGAAAAGCAACAAACATTAAAATCCCCAAGCAATACCTATCCTAAGAGGCCGGAAAGAAAAAAGTGTTATACTTACAATAGACAGTCTTGGGTCTCAGGGCTTTCTCTTTCTTTAATTACGAAGATGCAAGTCATCCCAAAATAAAGTAAGAAAAAGAAATTAATGTGCTGCACCATTTGAAGGAAAAACCCTGTACTTCCTGAGAAGTCTTGGCAGATGAATTACATTACAGACTGAAGTTTCCATTATGAAATAGGAAAAATTAGAGCCTTTATGATTTTCTGCAAAAGCTGGAAGCACTGACAAAGGTGTACTTACAGTTAATAAAAGGTTGATTTCAAGAAAGCCCTGTTATTAACAAAGTTTTAAGAGGTGATTACAGCTTGAAACACATCATCTCAAGCATGCCAGACAAAACCTTAAATTTTGCATGATTACAGCTCCCAAGTTTTCAAGAGTTGTAGTTCCGACAAAAAAGAAAAAGAAAACTCGGCCCAAATGGAAAAAACAAACTTAAAAAGCAGCCCTCCCACCATTTTGAGTGGAAAGTTCATTCATATCATGAAGAACAGGAAAAGTGCCTTTCATCAGCTGAATCCAGAACAGATTGATTTTTGGCAGAATTTAAGGAAAAGAGAAACTTAAATTCTCATTTCAGAACATGGCTAAAACAATCCTGAGTAATTTTGAGAACTTTTTGGCAAATAAGCATGAACACCATTTACAAGAATGAAAAAATAAGCATGATCATTCTACCAGTAAGGCAGCTGTCCGCCCAGAGCAGTCCATGGAGTCGAGTGCTGTATTTTCAGCATTTAGTGGCATGGAAGAGAGGCTGCACATCGATGTGACAATTCAGTAGTAAGCAAGACTGACAAAATAGCTAATCGTTTAAGAAGCCAAATAGCTGTTCTTTCATGGCAGGTATAAAAAAGGAAGTTACCTAAGTCCCACTATCGCCACAGATAGTGCATGGTGTTATACAACCTCAGCAGGATCGTATAAGCTTAGAATATAGACATGGTCTCCTCTGTAGTTAAGCTGCTGCAAGTGTTTTCATTACTCGTCATTCTACAGAGTTTTACAAGAACAGCTGCTAATAGCTGATTTTTCAGACAAGTAAAGAAAACATTAGCAACTGTGAGCTGCTGCTGAAAGAGAATTTTTTCCTGACCATTTTCAGACAATCAACTTTGACTGAAATTGGATTACTCCCGTTGTTAATATTGGAAATGGAGTTCCACAACTGAAGCTAACGGGTCCGTTTTACTTGTGACCCCTTCTTGCAGTTTCCTTTTTAAAAAAAAAAAGGCAAGAAGCAAAAAACCCAAAGCTACAACAGGAATGAAGATTCTCACACATTAGGTAAGAAACTTACTCACTGTCCTGGGTCAAGTCTTGCAAGCGAGTTGCAACAGCTGTTTCTGAGCTAAGACTATGAAAAGTTAGGATAACTTTTAACAAAGCGTCTAACTTTAAGAAGCCAAAACTCAAAAACTGCTGTTTTTTAGGATCAAACCTCCCACACAGACAGTAATCTTTAAGAGCTACTGCATAAATATGCTTTCCACACAATTCAAGTTCATAGCTTATCTAACAAGAGTTTCATATAGTTAAGCATATTAACATAATTTAGTTGTTCCTAAATATATACACTCTTGAAATCATATCAGCTAGACATTAGCAGCCCATGCACAGAAATTCTATTTATTTTAACTCTTCAGCCTCATACTAAGCAAATCAATGTTTTTTTCACAAAAGAAAAACTTTACAGTTTAAGCCTCTTTGGGTCATGAAGATAAGCTGCAGAACATAACAGCATACTTCTTGAGACCAAACATAAACAAGACAACAGCAAGGCAAGTTTCCTGTAACTGAAACCTAGCTATGTTAAAATTCCAAGTACCAACACAAAAATGTCCAATTAGAATGCTTTTCCAGCACTGTTGATTTTAATGCCATACAAAAGGACAGAAAAGTTGCCCATACATCAGGTATTTTCAGCCACAGGCTCTGCTGAACGGCAATCGTGGGCAGGAGGTATAGCAGAAGTGAGAATACTGAAATGGCAAAGACAAAAAACAACTCTCTTCCCAGATCTGAACATTCCTTGTTTCTAATGAGGTTGCAGAGTCCTGAAAGCAGACTCCTTTTGGAACACGACAGTATTTCTACCCTATCTATCCCCAGTTATGAAGGGAAGGCAAGGAACCTCGAATCCTTGATGGAACCAGAACAATCTTAATCTGTGCTCCAAATACAGTTCACAGAAGAGGCGACACTGTTCTGCTGGTGCCATACCTTCAAAGGGCTGTTTAAAACACGTGGAAAAGATGA
This sequence comes from Chionis minor, assembly GCA_013398295.1. Classification (NCBI taxonomy): domain Eukaryota; kingdom Metazoa; phylum Chordata; class Aves; order Charadriiformes; family Chionidae; genus Chionis; species Chionis minor. The sequence continues at coordinate 445,066 of VZSF01004846.1, forward strand.
TACACTCCAGGATTTCCTCTCTAGCAAACTGAGCAATAAAGCTAATGCGTATTAGCAAAACCAGAGTAAAATATGACATCCCACCATATTCCACGTATAGGCACTGCAGGTATATTTTATGTGGGGGCTGCTCCTTCAAAAGGCCTAGCTTTTTACTCAGCTGTCAAAAAAACCCACAAACCAAAACCAAACCTATCTTTCATGCAGTATATCCCCTGTTGCTCTTGTACACTGGGTTCAGTGAAAAGCATTAATGAACATACATACTGTTTTCTAACCATTTTACCATAAGGGCTAAAAGTAACATTCAATTGTTTTTCCAAGTATATAATACAAGCAAATTCCAATTTCCAAAGAGCTAAGAACTCTATGCACGTGCATGAATGCTATTTTGTCCAAGTCATTTTCCACCCCCACTCCCCCATCAACACCTATTCAGTAACAAAACTGGTCAATACGAAAAAGGTCGTAAGGCACCCAAAAGCACAAAATATAAACAGCCTTGTCATCCCAACCCCGCCATCTTTTGTCCATCAGTACTTTCTACGGCGGGTTGGCTTCATGAATTATCAGCACTAGAAAAAAAAAATCAGATGTGTATTCTGCTTATTACTCAAGCTTCATTTCAATGACGCCAAAGCAGCATAGCCACAAACACTAAAGTCAGCAAGAAATACAAACTCTTGTCACAACACAAGCAACTTTCAGGTAAAGAAACTAAGTGAACTCTAAAGAGCTACACCATATAAAATTAAAATATTACTCAATATTTTGTAAATTAAGCATTCAAAGACTTGAGAATCTCTATGTTTAAGTTTCATATATCATAGAATGCAAGTAGCAACCATTTTATCTAACTAGATAATTGATCATGTTACTTGAATAAAGCAACTAGACTTGCTTAGCAAAAAATACTCACACGAATTTTGAAGCAGAAATGGAAAAGACTTCAAATAAAACCTAATCTAGTAACAAACTAGGAAGAAAGTCATTGCACCAACTAATAATCTGCTTGAAATATGTCAAAAATCTATTTTATGATGCAATATGCTAGTCTATTTCTCTCCCTTGAAATCAATCACACATCAGTCCAGTGGGATACAGAACATTAAGCCTGCAGGTACACAAATAAATAAAGAAAACAAATGAAACAACTCAGGACTCACTTTCTTGTAGGAAAACAGACTCAGCTTAATGCACCAGTTTACTGGCCTCCAACACAGTCAAAGGAATTCCATGAGGCTTTAGGTAAAGACTTAATTTTCTTTTAGTTTGGGAAGTAAAATGTAAGACTTCTGTCCAACTTATAACAAATCTGGGCAGGCTGCCTAAACTGCCAGGAAGAGATGGTTATTATTTACATTTTCCCCTCTGGCTGCAAATGATTCGGGCACTGTAAGTTCAAACATCCAGGCTGACACTCAGTACAGGAAAAACACCCTAAAAATCTCTTAACTCATCAAAAGCAATACTGCTTGAGTCTGAGAAGAGTAGCACGTATAAATTAATTTCCTCAAAAAAAAAAAAAGATGTCTTAATTCTTTGATTATACACAAGTCAGTAATAAAAGCCTCTCTAGTTTTATGGAAGCGATGCATTTGATACAATTTACCTAAAAAGCATGTTTGATATTTGGGCAGTGGCCTCTTTCTGAACAACAGTATCAGAATACATAATTTATTTAGAGTCAATGGTGCTGACATACAGGTGAGTAAACCAATCAACGCATAAAGATGAAACAAAGGCATGCAGAAGTAACATAGATAAATATCTTGTGTACCTATGCAAAACCTAGAATAACCAAACTACCCAGGTCACCAAAAAAAAAAAAATACAATAAGCAGGTACATAAAGTCAACTGAAGTATTCTTACAAATCCATCAGACAGTCAAGCTTTACTACTACAGCTACTCAAAATAATCCATTTTACTGTGAATAGCTATGGAAAATATAGGCAAATGAAATGAGAATCATTTCACACATGTAGTCAACGTTAACACTTCTTAGAATTCCCCAAGTGACTGTCCTTCTCCTGATGAAGGATCATTTCTTGTGTTTTTAAAACCTCCTCTGGTGGAGGACAAGCACAAAGTACCTTTTATCAAAGCCATTTTAAAAACAAATGGAGAGTTGTAAAAAAAAAAAAGTCATCTGACTAAAGTCATAACAAATGGCCCGTGGGTTGGGTAGTGCTGTGACTTACACTCTTCATATTGCTGCATTGTCAGGACATCCTTTGGTATTATTTTGAACAGGAACTCCTCTGATAAGGAGCTAACTAAGGTATTCACTATCAACACCTAGCATGTTATCAAACAGGAGCACAAGCTCAGGACTTTTACGATTACATCAAAATATGGCGATACAAAAACTTCGAGATAACTCCATGAATTCTGATGATCTTCTGCCAACACACACAGTAGATTTCATAATTTAAACTGAGGAATTAGAGGTAAATGAAAACAATGCTGACATGATCTCGGAGAGTTATTCCTACAGAAATGCAGTCACGTGACTTACCAGGACTCCACACACCAACATTAACATTTAACATCTAACAAGCATCCAGTTTTCAACCTTTCTGATTCTTGTTCACTATCAGCTTGCAGTCCTTCTAAAGTCTGACAGATGTAGCATAGCATACACTGATTTCCAAGAATGAAACAGAAGGAAAACTACATGCAGATTTTCTAAGGAAAAAAAAATAATCAGTTTTTCCACTTTAGAAGTGATAAACAGCTATAATCAGATTGCTATGAAGCTTAGCTAGAAAATAAAAAGAAACAATCATAAAACCAAAAGAACTTGCATCAGCAAGAACATTTGGCAAGACATGAAGAATACTACAGTACTGTACACTTCTACTGGATCAACAGGGAACAAGACTGAATCCTGCAGGGGGCAAGGGGGGGAAGTGTTTGGAGAAAGTGGAGCAAGTGACTCAAGAGTCAATGCTATTAAAGTGATCAGCAAACAGGTAACAAAATAGTAACGTGTCTTGAAAACCAAGAGGTGGGGAGATGCCCCCCATCTACAACTGAAAGGGGCACACTCCAGGAAAAATACGATGTTATTAAGAACACATTAGAGGAGGCACTTCAGTGCCACAATACAAACAGAACAGAGGAAAGTACCGACAGCTGAGTATGTCTCCATATAAACCGCAGAATTTTAAACAGAAGATAATCACCAGCCAATCAACAGTAAAAAGTTCGAACACTTATAAAAGCCTCCTCCCTAAATACAACCTCACAAAATCTTGGCTAATAATTCAAGCACAAAACAAGCCAAGGCAGTAAACCCTTCAAATTCTCCAAAGAGAACCATATGAGTTGGTAGTTAAGCCTATGTAAATCCTGTAGGAAATCTTAATTGATGTTACTATCAATGTACTAAGAAAGCTAGTTTTTTTCAAAGTACAGGCGAGTTGTGTTGACTTGTAAAACAGGACAAGTACTTTTACCAACTGTATCCGAAACAGAAGTTTGCATTCTTTCACCATCTGTGACTTCCATGTAATTCACATGTTAATTCCACAATTAACACACATTTACCTTTAGGTACATCTTTTTCTTGGGATTTTCCAAGCAAATTACTGTTTACAAATCTATCAATGAGTTAGATAAGCACTTGAAGCCACGTGAAATCAACAACTGATCAACTACAACAATCCAAGATCTATAATTAAGTTTGCATATGCACTTAATATGGAAAAAAGGTTACCTTTCTATGCTTTGCACCACGATAGTGTGACTGAAGACTTATAGAACTCATACACGGAACTTTACAAACCTAAAAAGATAAATTGAAAGCACATCTTCAGTTATCTATGGATATTCTCTAGTTGGTAAATTATAAGAACTGGAAACACATCCATTTCTACAGCTTAATGGTCTTCCTTGGCTTAAACACTACAATTTGCATGACATTTAGGAAAGCCACATACCACTAAAGTGACTAGAAACAGTGTGCAAATCTGTTCAAATGATATTTAAATACATGTTTAAATATACTGGGTGGTATGAATCTTCCAAGAGCCTCTCCCTTCCCCGCTACCACCACCTTCTAAATTCTTAAGTTTTCTAAACTTCTGCAGGCTGGGAAGCCAACAAAAAGGCGTGATCGTATAGTGACTAAAAGGCAGAGACAAAGTTATGCCTTAGAATAACTGGAACTCCACTCATTGTCACATCAAAGAGACCAGAAAAACAATGGAGGAAGACATGTGCATTTCATTAAGACCAACAGCCACACATATATTATTACAATAATTAATGGAAGACAACACAGATCTACAATCATTTCTTACTATCTTTAGCTGCAAAAAGCAGTTACTAATATTTGCTAATATTGTCTGTTATCTTGACATACTGTCCCAGAAGTTTAATAGGCCACCAAAAAAAAAAGTCACTGCTAGAACAATGACTGACAAATCTGACACGTTCCTACCCAAAGCTGTAGCCTTTACAGTCACCTATGAGAAATACTTAACCGAGATTTCAAAAACTACAACTAAGGACCGTTATACTGCACCTGTGACTGCTCAAGAACAAACTGAATTCACCAAACTCTAGGACCAGTAGCTCTTCCAGGGACCGACCATGTTATTCTCCACATTAAGGGCTTCTCTCACAAGTTTGCCACGCTACATCTAGGTTGAGCCTCCATTTCTAAGAGCACGGACTTTTAATACCTTAGGCCTGTATTTTAGCATATAGTCTGAAAAGCCATCAAGAAACGCACTCACTTCACAATAAAATATTTTTTTTTCAGATTCCGGTTTGCCATCTTCTGGCTTAACTTCTTCACTCACAGCGCTCATCCTGCAAAACTGGGTTCACTGCGCACAATGAAAAAAAAAAAATAAAAAAAATCATCCAAGTCTTGTTTATACGGCACTTTTCAGCAAACAATTGGGGGCGGGAAGGGAAGCGTTCGTTAGTCGGATGAATTAAGTTGATCGATTTGTTTCAACGCGTTTCTAGATGAAACCACATCTTCTTATCACCAGGACACCCGCACAGCCTTAATTAAGCCTTCCCGTCGAGGTACCCGCCCCGTTCGTCCTTCTGGGGAGGTTTCACAGACAAGCCGTAGCTGCCACCCCCGCCCCGGGGAGCGCCGCTCTCCGCCCGCGCCCAGCCCCGCTGCCCTCCGCCAGCCGCTGGAGACACGGCGGTACCTCAGCGCCGCTCTCCCCCGCTGCCCGCCCCTGCCCGGCGCCTGCCTCTAGCGGGGCGAGCAGGCCCGGGGCCACCCCCTCCGCCCTGCCGGCGCGGCCCCAGGCGGGCCGGTAACGACGGCAGACACCCCCCCGCGCCCCCAACGGCATCCGGGAGCTCCAAACCTCCCCCTTCGTCACTTCCGCTGCCCCACGGCCAAACCGGCGACCGCCTCAGCACCACTCCCCCCCGTCCAGCGGGCAAGCAGCCAATAGGCACGAAGCCACCCGCCTCCAACCAATGGGCAGCCAGCACCGCCTCGCTAAGCCCGCCCCGCCCGCCCCGGCGACTTCCTGGCGCCCCCTGGCGGGCGGGAGGAGGCCAGCGCAGGCCCAAGTAACGGCACGGAACGGAGAGCAGCGGCCGCGGCCGCGGCCGCGGCCGCCCGCTCGGCCGCCGGGTTTGCGACGTCCGGGCCTTGCAGTAAGGGGCAGGAAACACGCTCGGCAACGGTCGTAATTTAAATGCAAATATTTATTTTAAAATGTCTTAACTTTACGCTTCCGACTGGTAATAAATGTAAAATATAATTTAAGAAATACACTTGGAAGTTCCTTCTAAAAGCAGACAGAAAACCGTACAAAAAAAAAAAAAAATCAAAAACAACCAAACAACAGAAAAGTGCACCGGTTTTAACAAAATTCCAAAATATCAAATATCCACGTTTTACTGCCTGTTTTTAATTAGCCGGCTAAGTGATACATCTTGACGTCGATTATAGTCATATACGAAGCAGCACAGTCGATACTGGTTAGGTTGCGTGTTTACCAGAGGGGGGTTTCGCCAAGCGGCTGTGCCTTGGCAGGAGTTGCTGGGTTGGTTTCCCGCCGGGCAGGGAACGGCCATCCTGTCGGAGGCCGGAGCCGTGTCTGCCCGGCCGCTGGGGCTGCCCCGCGTCCTTCGGCTCTCCAAGCAGCCAGCACGCGGGCCCCGGGCCCGAACGGCACGCCTCAACGCACACCTTCCAACCCGTACGGTTTCCCGTAACGCCCGGGTGGTTGCAGTGTTCTCTCCAGAAATGCGCCCTTGAATTTTTGGGGATCGTGCAATACCAGTTTGGGCAAAACTGTCGGCGAGATCTCCATGCACCTTTATTAATCTTCTCCTCCACCGTGTTTCCTTGGGAGGAGCAGGAATGGCACTTCTAGCACAGGATTATTAGCGGAGTTTGATGACAGATAATACCCCTTTTCAAGATGAATGGTATTATTTGTACTGGTATTTTTCATGGGCGTTTCCGTAACAGAGTCCTTTACATGGAGTCAAATTAAAACGCTTGATAATTCTTTGTGGTTCCAATCTCAAAATCTAAAATGGACTAATTGAAAACACTGCACTGTATATGTTGCGTAATGCTTCCATACCCTTCTTTTACAAAAAATTACAAATTAAAAGTGCAATTGCACAGTGAAGGAATAAACGTGTAGAAAAAAATAAGAGAAACAAAAAAGGAGAAAATGGGTTCCTTGATTTTTTGAAAGAGAGACCAGGTCTAAACACAAAAGGATTTGGCAGTACGTATACTTGCAGAACTAAACTGTTGGTGGTAGCTCAGAGTTTCTCGGCAGTGCAGCCTCCTGAAGAGAGCGTGTTTCACCAGCAAAGCGACCTTTTTTCTGTTTTAGGAGTACAGCTGTATGTAGTGAGTACCGCTGTCTTATTAAGGAGGGCCGGGGGGAGATGGGGGATTGCACTTCTGCCTAACACTGTTCTTTTGGCAAACCTTCTGAAGTCTGCCTAAAGTGGAAATAAAACTACAGACGCAGAAAACAGAAAGGGTGGAGGCCGCAATCCACCATCCTATAAAGTCAAGAAGGTAAAAAAGCTAGAGGAAGAAAAAGGAAAAGTTTTTTTGATGGACACAGCTGCCTTTAAGGAAGAAAGTGTTCTTTGGTTTTCTTAAGAAGCTGTGTAGGGGGGAAGAGGTTTGAGGAAGGACCCTTTCAGAAGAGGGAAGTTCATTGACCATGTAGAGGAATAATATTTTTGGCTATGATAAGAGTAGAAAGAAAACCGAATACTGTTACTGAGAAGTGAGATAACTTTTGCCTTTTTGAAGTTTTTTGTTAGAAGGACAAAATTTTAAAAAAACCACACAACGGTTGATGCTTGCCTCTCCTTGTCTCTCAGTTCAAATGAACAAAGGGAGGATACATACAATCCAAAAGGGTTTTTTTTAAATTAAAAAAGAAAAGAAAAGAAAAAAATAGAGGTTCAGAAGGGAGAGACCAAGGTGTGACCTAAGAAGAGGCAGAACAGCAGTGTAATTCCTACGACACCCTCCTGTGCAAAATGGGGAGTTCTAGAACAGAACTTCACCTGATTTAACATAGCTTTTAAATTAGTTAAATACAATTACTGAGACTAGCTAAGCAGCTGATGTTCTTTCCATTACCTTCTGCCACATATTTGTATTAGTCATTGGAATACCTTAATTTGACCAATACAAATGTGGAACTGGAAGTTTTGGCTGTAGTACAGCTGTCCCTGAAGCCCTGTTGCATCAAGGAAGTCCTGAGCAACTTCAGACTGCCCAGTTAGAGCACCAGCTGCACGACTGAGCTACAATGGCCGGCAGCAAGAGAGCCGATGCAGACACTGAATTTGCCAGAGTTTCGAAGACTAACCCCAGGAAAGGAACAGGAGCACTTCATGCCACCTAGAATGATGTTTTCAGTCTGACTGAGAAATACAACTTAGCATCGAATTACCTCAATCCTTGTTTTCAAGATACTATTTTCAGCCCAAAAAGTTACAAATTCAGTTCTACAGAAAAAATAAGGACACGATTTCAGAGCACAGAGTTACTTGCAGTGGGTGGAGAATTAATGCTGTAGTCACAGAATAATTGCACCTTGACAGCAATATATCAGTCAAGGTGATATTTTTTGCTTCCCAAAATTTGTCTTAATCTTTTTTTACTTTCCATTCAAACCTCCACCAAAAGGAAGTCTTTGCCTAAGAACAGACAAGTGCTCAGACCTCCGTATATGTTTTTTTTTAAAAGTACTTTGCGGTTTTAGTATATCAGCCTGTCACTGATGATTTTGTTCAGAAGCATGACTGATAGTGAGATAGAGAAATGTATTTATAATGACAAGAACATACACCACATGTATTCAAACACAACAAAGATATATTTTTCAGGGTGGTAGTGTCTATGAACATAAGCTACTGGCAGCCCTCTTGTATGAGTCTCCTTCAGCTAGATAAAAACCGTGTGACTACAACCCGAGCTTGGCCACCTGCAGAATCTCTTTGCTCACTACGCATGTTACAGAAGTCTGCTTCAGTTGCGACACAGGGTTTCCCATAGGACTTCGCAAGATTTAAAAGAGAGGAAGAAATTCCAGGGAAAGAAACTACTTTTCTAGTGAGAAATTTCCTACAGTCCATTTTAGGTTCAGGGGTTTTGTCTCAATATAATCAGAACTAAGTCTTCCCATTTTTAATGTTTGCACTAAGACAGGAGAGAGAAAGAGGGGAAGAGAGCAGAAAGAAAAGACAAGAAAAGTAGAACAATGGCTCTATACCTCCATCATTCTGAGGTTGGGTTTTTTAGTTACATGACACTCGGATGAAAGAAAATGAGCACGTTAACTTTTTTCCCACTATCTAAGGCAATGTATATATTCATAGGTAGGGGAAACGGTCATCACACATGTAAGACAAATTAATGGCTTTTCTTAAATAACTGGAGTGTGTGAGGCTGTCCCGTATGGCTTCAACACAGAGAGTTATGAAAGGCTTCTAGGCAGCAGAAACTGATCTTATCCCGCAGAATACTCCTGGCCTCAGGCTTGTTGTGTCCCACTTAAGTACTTTAAGCACTAGGAATCTCAGGAAGAATTGCACATGCCCTGCCGATCTCAATGCCGTATCAAAGGATCAGCACCTAAAGTCTTACCAACCTGGCTGATGCATAAAGGTCAGAGGAGACTCAGTTCTAAGGACTACTACTAAGTTTTAAGACTACGTTACTGTGTTCTAATGAAGGGTGATTAAAACATAGAGATATACTTCACATTACCTTATTACAATCAAAGAGTAGGAAGTCAGTCTTTCCTGCAGAGAATTTAGGTACAGTCCCTTGATCTTCCATTTCACTACTTAAATCTCCAAACTGAGGACCAAATGAAACCAGCTTACCCCTTGCAAACTGCTGCCCTCACTTCAGATTTTCAAAACAAAGCTCTGCTTTGGTGTCCAAGGAATCCAAAGTGAATATAAATTCCTGATAGTGTTATCTATAGTGGAGGTCTGCCACTGGTGTAACTGCATCCCAGCAAACCTTAGAAAATTTTCGGTGTACAAATTTACCCCTAGCTCAAATCAGGTTATGGTTTTCAGTAAAAATAGTGGCTTACAACAGTGTACTTCAGTTGGACTAGCATTTGTATGGTGCTCAGCAGCGGTCTGCTAATAGTTAAAGTCAGGCCACATTTTCAGTAAAGACAAGACCCTAATCAACAGTCCTAGAATTAATAATAGTCTCTGCTGTCTGTGCACTGAATAACATCTCAGAGGGAGACACATTCTCAGAGCTTTTAGAACTGCTCACCTTCCATACCAAAAAATACCCTCCCCAAACACAAGACTTCATAAGGTCATTCTGCCTCAGCCTCTGGAGAGTTTACGGCTGAAGAAGTCTGAATGCTACCATCATTCAGGTGTTAGAGGCATGCACTGGAAAAAGAAAGGCATTTCTTTCAGCCTGAGTGCGTTTGATTGGGCATTTCTTCTACAAGAACAATTATTTATTTTGTTGTTACAATAAATGCATTGGGAGGCTACTAAAACAGACTTTAGGGCTGTGCTTGAGGGATATAAATACCAGCTTATTAAGGATAAAAGCTTAACACCAATGATTGAAAACACCTTAAACCTTACTTGTCAGTGCTAGGTTTTAAAATAATACCAAAGCAACAGCAACCACTAAGAAAATGTAACTGTTTAAAACAACTGCTCTGTCTTTTGTTTAGTGATCAGTGTCAGGGGATCATTAAAGTCTGCATACAAGTGGTTTTAGAAGACTAAGTCAGTGGCAATTTAACAGGCTACAATACAACATCAGATTTCAGTCCAGACTCAATACAGGGTGTGTGTCTGCTGAGAGACTGAAGAAATATTGTGCCTTAAAAGCAGATAGCAAGAGGTTCTTTTTTAGTGCTTGTTTCCTCTGTCCTTTCCAAATGGTGTGATATACCAAGTACTTAGAAGGAACTGGTCTTTATTTACTATTAACAGAGGTTAGCGATTGTCCAAAAAGAGGATAAGCTGTTGATCTCTTTATAAACACAATTCTTAGGAGACTGCTGCATGCGTGTGATAACTTACAGACTAGAAAGAATTCCACTGGCACAGTGTTTTTTTATGTGAGACCTAGAGTAACAACTGGGCCAAATTCAAACATGATGTGCAGGACAAGTGTGTTTTTCTTGGGTTCAGACTTCATGGAGCAATAAGGAAGCAAACCTGACTGCATTTACACAGGGGCGAGGTGACATCTCACTTTTGAGTCACACGTTCATCCGCCCTGCTAGAAGGCTGTTACATTTCTCGTATCAGATTAGGTTCTCTTACATGCAGAAGCTTCATCTATCTCTATAATATCAACTGAGGTGCATAACGTGTGGGCGGGCTTTGTTTGGAATGTGAGAAAAATCATCCCAATTGAAATAACCCAGGAAAGCCTTAGAGTAGGTAGAGTTATGTCAACAAAATAGCCTTTATTGTGTAAGAGAGAGATCTATAGAGAACTTCTGTTGTTCGTATAAGTTAACTTCCACACGGAGGAGAGAAATCTGGCTGGTATAGTTCTCCTACTGTAGTCATGCCTGGAAATATGTCTAAGCAGAGACAAGGCATTCAGTGGCACAGTCCTCTACAGAGTGGCACCTGGTGTGACCACTTACATCCATGCAAAATGGCACCAGTATGTCCAGACGAGGATAATAGTGTTTTACAGTCATGTTGCATCAATGTAAATGATGAGAGAAGGTACAAGGTAGCATGAAACGAAGCCCAGGTACTCTCCTTCAGAGGGCTGTGACACTGAGTCCAAGCATGGAATTAAAGGAGCAGCTTTTCAGCAGTCATGCTGACGTGTCCTCCACTTGTCCCCAGACGTCTGTTCCCACAATACACCGTCTCCACACTATCCCATTTTGGCCAGGTAACTACACAAGGAGCTAGACTGGCAAATCTTACAGGGTTCATAGCACAACCCTACCAGCAGAGTGTTTGGCAGCGGGATGTAAGCAGTGCCACTGCTGCAAGCCAAGCAATGGTCTGTGAGAGCTGCTCCGAGAAAGCCTAAAAGGAACTGCTGCTCTTATTTTCATAGATAGTGAATCAACAAGGCAGACCTGTGCACCACCATTGATACCTGACAGCCTCACTCTACGTGAGTATCCAGTTTGCTTGCCCAGAAGTAGTTTTGCAATTGGGATTAAATTTAAGTGACATGAACAGTGGTGTACCAGAGAGTGGTGTAAAACCCACCACTACAGTCTTATCTCTGAAAGGGGTCTGATGTTGCATTGCACCCAGTGGTAAGAGTATTAAACCAAGGGCGTCAAGACTGTCTCAAATAAGAGGTAGCACATAACAAACAAGGAGTTGATTTACCTCAGACACAAAAAAAGAGAGATGTTCTTATGGCTTGAGTATGGTCAGCTGGACTGTGGCAGATTCAACTTGAGCTACAGGAAGACTTTATTGCACTTCTCTGCTGTCGACTCTTGCCTTTCTGCTGGCAATGCTGCCTTCTGCAGGGCAGTCATCAAAAGAGACACATGGTCTCTCAACCATTTCAGTGTAAAGTGCAGCATTTCAGATCAAACCATTGCTCACAAGCACTTACCTGACATCCAGAAAATGTATATCTTTACATCTGCCAACTCTAACTTACAGACAGTAATTTCTGTCAGAGAAGACAGTCTTAGAGAATCACAACCTCCCAGGTGCTGAACCATTCCCCTACCTAGAAACTACATTTATCCCTCTTATTTATAGCATTCAGGAGAAGTTTGTGCCACTTTGCTGGCATTTAAAGCCATGCCCTTAGTGGCTAGTAGATAGAGAAATGAAAACTTTATAATTATTTATAACATTTTGAAAAAGAAAACATTCATTATAGGGCTTCTTTAGGAAAGCACATATACATCTAAGCTTTTTTTAATTGATGTGTTTTTTATATAGGTAAAGTTGATATAAAATTGAAATAGTGCAATTTTAAAACAAAAGTTAGTGCAGAAGTCAAACTACAACAAGAAAAAACAAAACAGAAGTTGGGGGGGAGGTGTTGTGGAAATACATTACTGTCCTGTTTGAAAGGAAAGAATGTGAATCTGTTTTCAAAAGCACCAAAGTGCTTTTGAAAGGTATACATCCTCCAGTTAGCTCTCGGTGAGATTAGGCTTTTCTTTTGGGAATGAAACTAGGATGCTTTTGAAAATAACATATCTAATCTTAGTATGGGATTTGGTTTTGATGGCAGGTGACGATGTCTTACAAGCTGTAGCAGTCAAAGAGATACCATAAAATTAAAAAGTGCATTTCCTTTGTTAATGTTACAGTAATAGCAAGGAAAATAATTGCAGAAATATTTTCTTCTCACGTAAATTTAACAGCACTTTATAACTCATTTATAGAAGTGGATAACATGCCATTGTTCAGCTTTTCAAACAGCAACATGGCTTTAAAATGAAAAAATATGTGTATTAAAACAGTATTATTAAGGAAACTTGGGAAGAACTTCAATTTGAAGTTAACTAATTTCTAATGCATTTTGTGAAAGTCATTTGTTTTAATTAATGCTATCCTTTTAAATTAAGATGTTGTATTGGAAAGCCCTTGCCTGTTGCCATTAATTTATGTTGAGATAAAGGAATAGCTGATGCTTCTTATTAGAGTAGCAAAAAATAAAAATGCAAAAACTCCTAAGGTAAACTGGCCACACTGAAGACCATAAACATTTTCTGTTTGCACAGAGGCATCACATCAGCTTCACAAAAACAAACAGAACAAAGGCAGGAAACAGAAATAGCTGGACCTTGGTAATGAACTGTAGACAAGAGAGGAAAGATGATAAAGATAAATTAGCAGGTATACCTGTGCAGTGAGTCATGATTATTTTTCTGTGCCTGAGGTTTTATCTTTCTTTCTTTCTTTCCAAAGATTACTAAGAGAAGAGCAGTGGAGGGGTCAGGGGAGTGAAGGGTGTGTGTGTCTGTGTCTGGTTTTTCTCACACACAGATGCACACACACACTCAAAATCTTTCCACTGGCTTTGAACCTTAGTAACTCATTTAACCCAACTGGAAGAGAATCTCCAACTTCTTGCTTTTAACGTTATAAATATTCCAAATGTTATAAAATCTATTGTAAAAATGTACATTCGTTGGTTTTATGAGGCACGGGACCCGCTAACGTATTTTCAGGGAAGCTCGCATGTACTCTGTTGTGCCCACTGCTGGACAGTGGTGGAGAATCCAGGGGCTCACGCTTGATCGCTTGAACCAAGCATGGGTTTTTAAATTCACACGGCATTTTAAAAACCTCGTTACTCTGCTCTTTCTCCTCCCCTGGGCTGGGGCTGTAGAAGTGGCCGTAGCACGCCATGTGCGTCAGGTCAGGCACGCTTTCCAAACACCCGGAGGAGTTCTGAGGGCAAAACGAGGCCACCTCCTTGCTACGTGAACCCTTGCAAGATCTGTTCATGTTTAGGTTGTTGGGATGATTTGCTACGATGCATTGCCAGTTATGCGGCGTGTAAAGGCAGTGCCTTGGCTTCTGACAAGGTGTGGCTGGCTCACAGAGGTCCGGTTCTGTTTTGAGGTGCACTCTGTTGGGGTAGCCGAACACCTGCCTTCTCACCGAGCCATTCTCATCCAGCCAGGCTCGGTTTTGCGACGTCAGGTAGTTATCGGCAATGTTTTCAGAATCCGAATCGTATTCCATTTTGACAGGCATCTCCAAGGGAAAGGTTGCATCATAGAGAGACTCTGAGGATGTCAACGGTCTCTGCAGTTTCAGATGGTCCGTCGCGTAGTTCTCCGCACAACGCTGTTGTACACCTGAGTAAGACTGGCAGCTTTCTGTACTCCCCCAGTGGGAAGGGCAAGTTGATGATAAATTTAAGAAACTTTGGTCTCTGTTGTAGAATGATCCAGCTCTCCTGTTCGAGCACGTGTTCATTCGCTGGCTTATAGAACAAGAGCTTGAGTTTCTTAAGGTCCAGCTACTGTTTGTAGTACAGTTGTTCTGAACGCCTAAAACTGATGTGTTAGAACTGAGAGGTTCCTCTTGCATAAAACACTCACCGTTTGTATGAGGCTCAAACTTCACTTTTACATTATCTTGTTCGTTTTTTACTGCTGTCCAGTTAAGATGCTTCCACTGTCCCAGAGTTTCAATGGCACTGTTATAGGAAAGTCCTTCCAGGTTTCCTTTCAAACTGGCAAACCCACTTGGTATCTTCAGTTGTTCATCTTCTTCCCTTTCAATAACAGTAGAAAAAAATAAGTCAGTCAGAGCTTTCTAAATGGATGTTTTCGCGGATACAAATGGAATGGCTTAATGTACATTACAAGTGATACTTTGTCCTTAACTTAATATGGGACTCTAAAACTCTTGTCCATATAGCATTTTCATTTGTTCAAGAGAAAAAAAGAGTGTGCGTGTATCTGGGCATCAATGTGTGTGCACAGCTACCTTTCTGCGGCACTGTTGAATTTAAATTCTGACATGCATTTACTCTTCTGTTTCAGACAAACAGTTCACAAAGACCTTAAATACTGTAGTACAGTATGGTAACTACATTATACTTTCGTTCTTCTCTTAAAATATATCTAAATAATATTTGTATGCAGAAAAATCTAGAGATAAAAGGCAAAGAGTATCTTAAATGAAATGTGTTTTGTTAACAAGGAATTATTTGGACACATAAGAACCTTCTGATCAAGGTGATTTAAAGGAGAACCACGGGTGTCTTCTATTTTGAGAATGCAGAGTCAGCTGAAGGGGAATAAAATGCGTGATTTATGTGTCCAGAATAGTCACAGACTTTCATGTTGAGCATCGGTTTGGTTTACATGTCTAACAATTCATGTTGCCTTTCATTTTTTAAGATGGACAGTGAATTTGTTTTCCATGACCTCCAGATGAAGTATCAACATTAGGGAAGAGCCTGGCAGAGAAAGTTGCCTGACCATTTCCATGCCCCATGCAGCAGTTTTCGGAATTTGGGGTCCAAATCTTCAGGTTCAGGATCTGTGTGGAATTCCCGACCAGGCAGGATCAGTACTACGAAACCACCCTCCTGCCTCTCCAAACAAGAAGTGGATGCCTCAATAAGAAACTCAGCATGAAAACTTGAAGAGCTAATAAGGAATCTAGAAAGCTTTTTCTTAGCTTGCTATTAAGAACTTTTTCCTCGGGTATGGAATCAATGTGCAAGTATAGGATTTTCCAGTAGAGGGAGTCCATGTTGTTACAAAAAGAGAATGTCCCACTGTACTAAACATACACCAAGAAAGGAGAATATTTTCTCTCTTTTTTTCCACGAGGCATTGAATATTTTCAGTCCTCTGCTAAATATTGTTGTAGTTATCAATAGTCTTGAGATGCAAATGGTATGATACAAGTTTGCTGCAGAACTAACTTCTCGGGAAATGGTCTAATTGGGAAGCAATGGACTAAAAATGCAATAGTCTCAAAAGCTTAGAGACTATGAGCTTAGGCTCACATATGAAGAATTTTACAGTGAAATAGTATCTAGTAAAAATTCTCCAAAAGAATGTGTGTTTCCAGGAAGACAGCATATAAAACAACCTCCCCCCCCCCAAAAAAAAAAAAAAAAAAAAAAAAAAAAGAAGAAAAGTAGTAGTAAGGATGAAGTCTATTGCAGACAGGAGTACAGAACTGAATATAATCTCCAAGGACAACTATTGTAACACTTCAGTCTGCAGGAACTGTCAAGCACAAATGAAGGATTTTAACCACTCAGAGGGTAAAAATGTAACTAAATAAACATCAAAGAGCATGCTTAATTACACAAAAAAACCCAATTTAGAAGTAGACTTGAATACAAGAAACAGCCCCTTTCAATCTGCTTCTTAATAGAAATTCATTTCCTCACACAGCAAGATGAAGTTTGTGCCTTCCCAGTAAAGGTGAGGAGTTCCACCACCCTCAGGTGGGACCTCCTCTGCTATTCATGTGGATCCTGGGAGATACACTGCCTACAAGGGATATCTGCTCTAGAAGTTCAAAGACTTTTTCATTTATTCCTTCCACCTGCAAGGCATCCTAAAGGAAAAAAAAACAGTGATAACAGCCACATTTTTTCCACTGGGCCAGATGGCAGCTGCGTGCACCTCCTGGCCCCTGCTCCTTCAGTCCACTCTCGTATGTCTTCCCTCAGACCAGCTCAAAGAGAGACCTCAACAAGGCCCGCAGGAACTGGAACAGACAATCCTATGGGGGAAGGAAGAAAAGCCTGTTTGGGAGGAGAGGCTAAACCCAGCAGAGAGGTCCTCTTTGAATGCAAATCTGTGACATTAGTTTCCACTCCAGGGCTGAGCCTACAGCCAACTAGATGTATCTATCTACAAGCATCCCAGTTTAGATGTATGTTGAACATCCACAACTAAAAACATGAGCTCAACTGTCATCCATAAAAGAGAAAAGAAAAAAAAAGCTTGACATAATCAAATGTTAAAAAATAGAAAAAACAGGACATTAAATCCACAGTCTTAGCTGCAAAGTAAAACAAAACCCCAAAATACATTTTTGTACAAGAAAGTCAACACATATTAATAATGAAGCATTTTGGTTTTGAAATATTCTGGTTTAGTATGTATGCACACTCAACTTCAGAAGAAAAAAAGACTGAAGAAATAAATATTGTTTAGGATTATAACAGCCATTTCATATGATCCAAGACAAAAATGGATTTCCATTTCGTATGTAAGCTAAATCCTTTTCATTCATCTCTTCTCTTAGGTCACTACAGTCCTTTTAAAGAATTCATATATAAAGAATACATTAATTTTTCTGAGATAAAGATTTTTTTTTTAGTATTGGAAAATATACTTACTTTAACATTTGCTGTTGAGCAAGGACATATTCTGAACAACCACTTCGATACAGAAGTTGAGTGTTAGCTTGAACCCAGACCCAGTGATCTTCATTTGTTTGTACTTTGACTAGAGAAATGCCATTTTCTCCATTATTCTTTGCTATACAATTTAAAAGAAAATTTATTTTAATATAAGCAGTATTTAGTACTTTTTCTTACCTAAACTACAGGTGAATGTTCACAGGTTTGGTTGCTGCCCTGGATTCATCAGCATAGGAAAGTACAAGCTAAAGTATGTCACAAAACTAGGCAAATTACATTTAAAAAATAAAAATTGAAAAGCTTAATGGGGCACTTAAACTGTGACCAAGGATTTTTCAGCATTATTAGTTCATTGTAATTTTTCCCTCATAGTAATAGTGCTATACCAACAAGAAAACGTTCATGAAAAATGGGGTTATGACAGAGGAATGGTTTTAAAGAAGTTATAGGTTTCCAGCAGGTATGACCATACAGCTGAGTACAACTCTACTCAGGAAGAAGTTACCCATTGGGGTAGACTCACCATCAAAATTTTAACCATTGTAAGATCTGAAATACACCATAGATTCTTGTAATGTTGCTACAACACTGGAAAAGCATGATTCAAAGCTGCAACCAACTCACGAGTTTTAAAGACAATATTTTCCTCTGTTTTCTGATCTTTGGGAAAAACTAGCATTTGTAACATAGTATCCAGTTTTCCTCGGAAAGGAATAGATATGGTCATTTATTATTAAGGCTTTCATACAGTCTTGTTAAATTCAGTGCTGCCGTATTTAGGAAAGCATACTTTGACTGTTCTTACTTACTATGATCGCTTATATATCTGTAAACTCAGCATCATGGTGTTTCTGCCCACTCCAAAATAGCAGACTAATTCGGTACTGCCTTTTGAGGTGGTCAATTTTTCTTGCATTTTTTTATAGAAGTGGTTTTAGAGAGAAGAAAAAAGAGATCATTGGGACCCAACAGGAGAAAAGAAAAGACAAGATTCTTTCTCCGTAAACTGTATATATTTGAGAAGTACTTAGCGGACACACCTTTGATTTGGTTTTCAGCAATCTGTAACACATTAGTGAAAGCTGCACCTTCATGATGACTGTTTCTTCCATATAATTCTGCTGCTTCACACAGACCTGAATTACCTTTGGAACTGGAGCTGTAGAGGACGGAAAATGTGGGAAATTCCTTGTCAGTGAATGACAACACAGTAAAATCACAAACTCTGAAAGATAGGATCTTCAAGATGTTGACCATTAGCAAAGACTTATGGTTTAAATATATAGTAACCATCACTAAATAATTATCTGTTTCCTGCATCATCAATTTGGTCAAACTAGTGTAGGACTGGAATTCTGCATTCAATTAAGAGGACTATTTATGTTCAGGAATATTCTGCTCATGACTTACTATATGTGGAATAATAAGTTTCAGCTTGTACTGAGACAAACGCTGTGTATATTCTGCTCTGCCTATTCAAGGTACATACATCACACTGACCAGCAATGCACTTAAGAGCTAGCATGACATCAATTTGCAATAATCAGCATGCGATTTGAGTGAATTTCTCCCAGTCTTTAGTTCAAAATGCATATTAGGGCTTGGAAAGGGTGCAAAGTCCATAACACTGCTTAACAAATTTTCCCCTTAATGAAGACTGTCAGAAAATAAATGACTGGATAAATTTGCCCACCATCCCTTGCCAGCGTGCTTCAGGCCTGGACCCAAGGAAACACTGAAGTTAAATGCCTGCTTCGTTCTTGTCAACTCCTTGGCCACTGTCCAGTCAGTTAGTAAAGCACCTCCTTTCTAGGAGCTGAATTCTGATCATCAATTAATTTCACCTGGGCCACTTAAAAACTAGCAAGTGGAAATGACTTTCCTACTCTGTTCCAAAAGCCTGCATAGTCTGTTGTATCAGCCTTCCAGTAATTTAATTCTTGTCAAAAGGGTGTATGTGCTAGAACCACATTACACATCTGGATAGTAAATCCACACATACTCAAGCATCTTCTAATTAAAAGCCAAATTATGATGCTGTCAGTCACACTAAAGAGCATTTTGCTTCACACCAATTGACCTCATTGCTATAAGGTTATATTTAACCAAATAAGGGAAAACATAATCCTAGCCCCAAACATCAACTAAAATTCCATTGTAGAAGAGTAACAAAAATAAGAGTTAAGAAGAAAATGAGTCTGAACACAGTCTGTCCTGATCTTCTGTGATTGCTACTGAGTGATCAGCCCCAGGCCATTTAGTGCAATTGTAGACTTTTGTATTCATAAGCCTTCTGCTGTAAGATAAATACATACACAAAATACAGCTCATTTGACTCTATGTGAACCCCTACCCGCACAGACATTCAGCTTTCTATAGTTTTCCTTTTCCTTCGTTTGCTACCAAAATGCCCAAGTCCAAATAACTGTGTTACCAGAAGATACTGAAATTTGAAGTGTCTCAGTAAAAATGCTTTTTCTTTTCCACTTTTACAATTAGTAGAATGACTTATTGTCTTGGTAACTTCTGAAGGTTAGAAGATATCATAGCTTCCCAGTTTTTATATAAAATTATATATACAGTAATATGATACTTAATATGTATTAAACATAAAGTACAATCTATATTTATTGTATTAGTTATGTTATGCTATGTTATGTTGTGTTGTTGTGTTATAGTTATTATGCATCACATCATTAAATCCAGATAAATTATTCACTTTTCTAAGAAAAAGTTTAAAAATGGAGAGTTATTTAGCCTAATTTGTGCTTTTTACATGCTTGATAGATGTAAAGCCCATAGTATACTTCACTAACTGCTAAAAGATTAATTTGAAAATACTTTGTATTCACTGCTGCTGCATCTTCAGCCTTGTGTTTTGCTTTCACAAGTAGGCTTTTCATCTTCATCTCTGTCATGGAAGGGAGCAGAAGTGGTACCACTATGCAGAATAAGGACAGCTGAGGTGGCAGTACTGTTCCTGATGAGGACTTCTTCCTTTGTCCAAAAAGAAACTTTAGTTTGCCTTGGAACTGCATTGTCTGTTATACAAAAAAACAATAGAATTATCTTAAGCATTTAGTGTATAAACATTAAAAATTCAAATACAACCTAGGACCGTGTTTAACACCAAAACCAGTTTTGAAACAGAGAGAAAAGCTAGGAATTTCATTACCTGCATACAATTTAAACCATGCCATTCCAGAAGCACGGTGATTGGAGGTACTATCAACAGCGAAATGAGATGTTTGAGGCTGGGTTTTGTTTTTTTCTGTCCTGTGTACTTAAAGTAGAAGTTCTGCACTATGTTCTGCTTGCCGAGATGAGCAGCATATGGTGGTGCAAACAGCTATTTCCTCTATGTCTGACTCTGAAGCTGGAACTATTATTTTTCCCTGCTCTGTTCTCGCCAGTGAGATGGTTCCTGAGTTTCTTTCCTCTTGCCCTGCCCTTTGTCTAGGAAGTGTGCGGACTGGCACAACCCAAGGGCCGTGCAGGCAGATGCCAAGGGAAAAGATATGCCAAAGATAGCCAGATATAAAGAACATAGCTCGGAAGGAACCATTTACCCCTTCCTCAAATCTCCATATAATCAGAAGGCAGAGATCAAATTAATAGCAAGCTGCTGCCTCTCAGTGAAAAAATCACCTATAAAAAAAAATGACCAGAGAAAAATCAGTCCATTTGTGTTGGTTATTTTCCAGAGCTACAATATTAAAACAGGAATGCAGAAATGACTAACTGGTACGGCTGTTCAGACCCATGGTCTTCCAGAAAATGAGCATCTGAGACAGAAGTTGCATTTCCCTGTCTCGTGCTGATCCTCTCATTTTCTTTGCACGTGCCCTACTTTGTCATAAGAAGAAACAACATTGGTCTTTACTAAGCAAATGGGGAAGTGATTTCTAGAAATGAGCCACTCCTAGTAAGGATATTTGAGGAGCGTGTGAGAGATTTTCTAATTCTGGTTTTTATTATTAAAGGACCCTTTACAAAAGAGGAAAACGGATCATTATTATTCCTGTTCCTTAAAGCAAATACTTTGTGCTTAAATGTTGGTCGTTGAAACTCAGGCTCACCACCCTTGTGCGAGGCTCAGTACAAATTGAGGACAGATGTTGTCCAAAAGACCTTAAAACATAGACGCTTATAGATTTTTTCAGTTTCAAATATTATAACTTTCTTTTCTCCCATCACTGTTTATATATATTAATAAACGTCCTTAGGTGTTTCTTGTTAGTGCACAGCAAATGAAAAGTGTATCCCGTCCCATGGCTCTCCACAATATTTATTTTGAAATCTTTTTCATATGAAGTAATTAAAATCTGGTATGTCATGACTACAGTTCTCTAAGTGAAATTATACTTACAAGGAAGCCAGAAGTACTGTCCAACAAGCAGCGAACTCGACAGATGAAACAGCGAGTTAAGAAGGAAGAATAATCTGTTGTCGTGCTGTCATTCTCCTGTGCTTTAAACAATTTACTGAGAATATATTCTTCTCCTAGGACAAACAGTGGAGGCAATATACATCAGATCACAGTAAGAAAGAATGAAAATGTTCTGTAGCCAATTGAAGAAGCTGTTATGGAAATGGCTAAAAATTACTTTACAGAAGGGCAAATATTAAATTGTATCATTTATAGGTACATCTGCACATGCTCTACCAAAAGAAAAAAAGAAAAGCTCCACAATGGGATTCAGGTGAGTTTGTTCAGAAACTTTGACTTTTTTATTTCCTGTGTTTTTGTGATTTTTAATGATGCAAAGCAGGTTAACAGATGTTGCTGGGTTTGAGTTCAGAGATCACAGAAAATACAGTAGAAAAAAGAACCAAAATAAGGAAAAATGCTAATGCAAGAAAAAAACCAAACAAATGAACAGTGGCTGATTAGTTCATGTTCCACTGTTGCCTCCTTGGTTTTTAATGAAGCAGTTTCCAGTTTTGCACTACAAGTGCATAGCTTGTGCAATACTTATTTCCCAAAAGACACAAGTATTTGTGCAGAAGTATGAACTCAGGAACTGAAATTCTGAACTGTATATATTAGGACAAAAATTTCAAATGTTTGTAACTCTTAGTAGTTTGAAATATTCACGCACATTGTTTTGTTTTCTGCAGACTTTCTACAAAATCTTGCAAAGTTCCTCAGATACCTGTAAGACTCTTGCAAAACACAGAAACTGCAAAAAATTCTACCAAAGTTTTGTGACTCTGTTCCTGAGGACTTCATAAAGACTGCTGAAGGACTGCTTGCAAGTTTCTCCACACCATTCTGGAGACTGTGCTTCCTCAATTTCTTTCCTCAATTACTTCCTCGCCTTCCGGTGAAATGCATGGATTTTGCTGGGGTCAATAACTCTTTATAAAGTTTACAATTTCAACCCCATTGTAGTTGTGATTTCAGCTTCACACCTCACATAGGAGAAACCTTAAGAACACATATTCACCTGCCATCCTAGGGACATACAGCCTCAGAGGAAAAAAAGCATTGCTAAACCTACTTGTTCTTCTGAAAACTTCCACCTGCATAACTTTGCATGGGAAAACAAATAGCAGAAAGTAATGTGGCTGCTGTGGTACTGTACAGAAAAGTTTTGTGTGGGGTTTTTTTGCATTAATGAGAGAAATACTAATGTCCTGATCAATACGAAGAAAAGGTTGGTAGGATGAACAACGATGCTGTTCATTCTGCATGGATAAGCATATCCTTAGTCAGAGAAAAATAAAAGAAACATTAACTTTCTAACATCAGTATCCCACACTATCTTATAAATGCCAAAGATCAGGAAGAAATGTCATCTATGGGACAAAAACATTATAAATGGCCACTATGCAGCTTTCCAGTGAAGACTTGACGTGGAACAGGCACGGGCGTAGCTGAAGCACAATTCTAACTTTGTACAGTGGTGCCTATATTTCCAATCAACATATACAATCCCACCTGTTTCTGTCTGTAGTTGCTGTCCAGACAACATCTGGGGAGGATTCATGGCCCAGTGCAGTTGTCTACAGAAATCCTGGCGATCATCCACATGAATGTAATCATATATGTTTTGGTGCATTACATCAGTCTGAAACAATTACAAGAAGAAATGTTTAATTTGTAAGTGTAGTGGGGCGGGCACTTATCTGTAGGTTGATACTTTCCTTAAAATAATGACTGGTGTAAGGTGCCTTCAGAGCAAAGATTGATGGAGGAAAGTTATTTCAGAGGCCCCTGCTTTCACATCTGCTTTTTGACTTCACATCCTAAGATGATTCTTTTTATTCTGAAGTCTTTAATGCATATGCAAACATGAGTCATAGAAAAGTCCAACTGGCAGCCGGTGGCTAGTGG
Organism: Chionis minor; assembly: GCA_013398295.1. NCBI lineage: Eukaryota > Metazoa > Chordata > Aves > Charadriiformes > Chionidae > Chionis > Chionis minor. Next base: position 468,755 of record VZSF01004846.1, read on the forward strand.
CATCCCCCAGAGACTGATGCTGGGACGAACCCTGTTTAATTTCTTGATTAGTCAATGATGGGGTAGAGTGCACTCTCTGCAGGTTTGAGGTACCCTCTGCAGAGGGTACCAACTGGGGAGAGCAGGACAGCTTGGCAGGCTGGAGAAATGGGCTGACAGGAACCTCGGGAAGTTCAACAAAGGCAAAGTTGTCTCTAATTTTGAGTACTCCAGGAAACAAAGACATTAGCGTACTGAAGTGAGCCCAGGAGAGCGCTAAGAAGACACTTAAGGGGGCTGGAGCACATGACATATCAGGAGAGGAGAGAAGAACAGGGTTTGTTTAGTCTTAAGAAGAGAAAACTTCTGCAAAAACTTACTACTGTCTACATCAACCCAATGAGCAGGCATAGAGAAGACAAAGACCAACTCTTCTCAGCAGAACAAAGTGGGAGGACAAGAAGCAACAGACACAAGTTGCAACATGGGAAACTGGGACTTGATATAAGCGAAAAAATTTTACATTCAGGATAGTTAAACACTGGAACACATCTTCCAGAGGGCTCACAGAAACTCAAAACTTGACTAGGTAAGTCCCAGATCAACTCATGCTCTAGCTGGATCTGCTCTGAGCAGGAAGTTGGACTAGATGACCTCCAGAGGTGTTTTCCAACTATATGGTTCTGTTATTCTGTGACTTTACAATATATTTATTATACACAGGCAACTAGTCTAGAATAGCAGCATCTTATATTGAAATGGAAAGGAAACTTTCATCTAAATGTTATTTTTATAATACATCATGTTTCTGTTAACAAAAGCTTTACAAAAGGAACGACATTACAAGAAATTCATCTTGCCAGATGACAAAAAAAAAAAAAAAAAAGAGAATGGCATACTAAAGTGGCATACTAAAATAACTTAATTTCAGTAATAGTGTATGTCCAATCAGCAATAGAATGATAAGGCAAAGCATTTTAGAAAGCCAGTTAACAGAAGTGACTACAAGGAAGTCACTATAATGACAGTGACTAAGTATTCTAAATATTTGTTAATATATTTACCTGATGAAACCCTAGATAGTCCACAATCGTCGATGACGCATAAAATATCATTCCATCTGCACTCACCACCAACGCAAAACCGTTCAGTGACTAAAGAGGGAAAATAAAATAATTAAAAAGATAATCAGAAAGTAGAGTAAAATGGGTATAAAATGTAATAATTTTAAGAATATTCTAGATATAAAAAAATCACCACAAAAAAAGTGCAAAAATCAAAATCAAATTTTTGCAGAATACTTTTTTCCTAGCATGAAAAATGAATAACAATCTGGAACATGCTTTTTTCCTTTTCTAAAAAAGTTAGGATAGCTAATTACAGTGTAACTACCATATTACATTACTAGTTTATTATCTACCTTAATTTTTGTTGTTGCTAATTCATATAATTAGAAGTTCAATAGCAAGTGTCAACTACTTCTTTTTGCTTTTAATTTAAAACATTACACTCTATAATAATTACTTTGAATTTATATGCATCAATACATATAGATAATATAATAATCTCCAACAGGAAAATTTAATACATGTGCTGTTGTAGCTGTGACTTTAAAACCAGACGTGCATTCTAAAGTATGGCTATTTTCTTGAGCTTCTATAAAAATACATACATAGCATAATTGCATAAATGCAATGAATATAAAAAGTAGGCAATAAATACTTCACTGATACAAACCGATGTTTAGTCTAGAAAAAAGCTAAATTAATTCTCATAGACTCAGTGATGCAAGGAAAGCAACCAGAGGAATCAAAAAATAAAAGTAAGGATTAGATGAAGTACATGACGTAATCTTTAAGATCCATCATGCTGCGTGCAGACTGACTAATTTAAAGTGATAAAGATTCAGTAATGTATCTTCACTCCAGAAGGCTTGCATTCCAAGGTAGTTTAGATGATCCTTTCACGTGATGGCTTTGAGGTCTTTTGAGATTACAGTTCAAATAGCTGCTGTTGAAATACTGCTATATTATTATTATCCTTCCTTCACCTTTCTCTCAATTTACTGTTGTAGCGATGTGCCTATTAATCCTGAGTTAATCCTGAAGCACAATGAGGGCAGATTTTCAATTGCTCAGTAACCAGATACACTGACATATTTTTGTGAGCTTGGTTCTCTTTTTGGTTCCTAAATAAGGACCAGATTTCCAAGACTGCTCGAAGCCTGTTCCCACTGTGACAATGGTGGGCAGAATTTCAAGAGTTCAGTGCACAATAGGCCGACCTCCTCAGAAGATCTGGCCCCAGTCATAAATGTGGAGCACCTTTGGAAACGTGGCCCAGAGGGACTAAGCATAGCCAGGGGCTCTGCACCTCAAAGAACCTGTGAAACAGTGACTGGAGAAATCTAGTGGAGAGACTGCAGTGGCTCACCTACGTTTGGAAAGAGCTGTAGCTGCAACTGATTCAATCAAGTCAATGCTAACCATGAGTTATTGCTAAGAACAGTCAAGGCCAAACCATGTTCACCTCCAGGTCAGCTCCATAGATACAGATCCTTTCCATAGTAAGTGTTATCTCTGCCTAGTTGGGTTTGTGAGGAACACTAGTTAGCCCTGTCGACTCTTCAAGCACGAGGAGTTGCTGGACTGTTGCTATTTTTCTGCTCTAAATAATGCCCAAATTCATCCCAGCACCTCACCAACCAGAAGACGATGTGTCAAGGTTTCTACCTCTTTGTATCTGTGCCTTTCACTGCGCTGAGAGGAGCCTCCATAGATGATATCTGTCATATCCATTTCCAATGTCAAGTGGAGACAAGAAAGCATTTTTGGCATCTTGTCTCTTTGGACTCATCTTCACCGCAATGCAACCATCAGTGATGCTATGTTAGGAATTTTATTACATTTTGAACATCTGGCAGGCCTTTTAATTTGAACAGACTAAAAATTTCCACAAAGATAACCATAGGACATTTAAGGGAGCTCCTTCATGCGGGTGTCTGTAGCTGTTCTAGCGCATGTTCCAAAAGACCTCCAGTCATGCCCACGCAGACAGGGCAGGTAGAAATTAAAAACATTAAAGAAATGTTCTGAACCTATGCAAATCAATGCACCAAGCTCTATCTGGGAAGGTTTAGAAAATGATCCCAAGATCTGAATATAATCAAAGAATCTCACATGGTATCATGCTGAACATCCCTGACATGTGACTTCCATTGTCCTGTAGGCGAGCTGGAGTTTTTCAGCCCCAGTAGGAAATGGATGGGGGAGCACCTGCCTTTGCCAAGGACTGATTTTATGAATCAAGAAATAAATAATAAATTCGAAAATGAATCTTCTTCATCCAGCATATGGGTATATACTCGTTAGGCCCAGATATTTAGCCTAAGAGATCAGTCTCCACCTTTAAGATGTAAAACTTGCTCCCCCACAGTGGAAGGCAGGCAGCCTTTTCTTTACATGTTTTTCTTTCACAAAGCCAGAGACGGGCTGGACCAGGTGCAGCAGTTTGTGAAAACGGGAAGGGGAAATGGGACCATGTGTATTTCTGAGGTTTCAGATCAGTGGACTGGCAACTACATCTGTGAGGCTGGAGGAGGTGTTAAGGAAGGGTGGGAGAGAGCAAGAAGAAAGAAGCAGTAAAGGAAAAGTTCAAGGAGCCATGTGTTTAAGTTAAGCAAGAAACAAGTATGGATTTCAGGGCGGAATGTAAATGAAGGGAATTACAAACCTCCCCCGCTTTGTTTTTGTTTTGTTCTCAAAATGCTGATGTCCTTTTCTGAGTTAAGATCTCTTAAGTAAGCATTGCCTGGTTTTCATGACCCCAAACACAGACATCAGATGCTCTGCCCTGCAGGCAGGGAAAGCAAAACCCACTTTGATGCAACAACAACTTTTATGGAGCCACAAGAAGCTATTGAGGATTAACACAAATTCCGAGTGTCTAAACTTCATTTTAGCTGGAAAACCTGCTGCTTTAACCACACTAAGAAGAGATGAGCTGGACATGGTGTAGAACTTCATAACCAGTGAACCTTACTCATTACTGCAATTTTTTCTGTTTTCGCTATATTACCCTGAAGTGCAGTTCATTGTGAAACCTGACATGTAGCAGAGAGGACTCTGAATAGAGTCAGAGTTGGGCTGCAATTTGTATTTTTCTTACCTTCTTACCACAGCTGGGAAGGAGGAGGAGGGTATTTCCTAGCACAGGTCTGGTACGCCAGATGAGGGTAGTAATGGTTAGTAGGAAAAGACCTCTTTTGACCTCTCAGATAAATCTCTCAGGTATCACATACAATTCCATACACAAGCCCTTTACAGCAACACTACATAGATATTTTCTGTTGTTCTGGCCAAAATCCCAGTGATTTGATGGACTGGGTGGAAGAGACAGACAGCTTCAGTCCATGAGAATGAACAAAAACTATTCCCATCATTTTTGTTCTAAGTTACCGGCTCTCACAGTAAACAGCACAACGAAGTATATGGCTCCACTTATGATATTAAACATTCTCAGTGATGGCTTTCTCTCCTTCCCAGTGAACAGGAGGCTGCACTGGTGTGCAGCAGCGATACGCCTGGGTTATCGATAACCTGGGGGAAGGAAATCGGAAAGCGGACATGGACCAGCCTCATACTCATGCATTTTGCGCTCCCTAATGTAGGCCTGTGTCTGCCCAAAACACGGAGGACGGCACGGAGAAGTAAAGGCAGCTGTCCTCATTTCACTTTATTCTTTTCAGGAGAAATAATGGAAAGCCTAAAAAAGGGCTCTTGGATTTAGAAGAGAAAATAACCAAACTCCATGTCTCAATGTTGATGTTATTTGCTTCGTGTGCAACTGGTGTGTTTTAATCAACAAGGTCCATTTGAATCCTATCACAATTTTTAACAATTTTCATACACAAGCACACAGGGACACACTGACACATAGCAACACACACACACACAAATATTAGCGTGGACATTAAAACTTTTGCAACAAAACCCAACTAAGTTCAAATCTGCAACAAATAGATGGTTGTAAACTGCCATTTGGTAAACCATATGGATTCAATGACAGATGGAATTTCTAATCCAGGATAATAGCTGAAACATGTGAGACTGACTTAAGTATGTATTGTGAACATTTGTTTGTTTGTATTTGGCTTTTTAAAAACACGTACATGAGTTTTCTACATTGTGCTTAAAAAATGAAATTGTGGGTATTTTTCCCAAATGGAAAAAAAAAAAAAGAGCTTGGCACCAGACAGGGGCCTGTGTTCTTTTGAAAAAACATGTACATCCAATTATGTACTCACGAAAAGCTGCACCTGCTACTGAAACAAAAAACAATTAATCTGTCAGTTCAAAGAAAATACAACATTATTCTGGTGCCCGCAGTAGCTGTGAGATGAAAGTTATCAGTTCCTTCCATTAAGAAGTTTTTGAAACATTATTAGTCAAGAGGTTCTCTTTGGGAATGAAGGCAAATATTTTGAGGAAGATAGGACTTCCTTTGGCAAGAACCTTTATATATCCTGATATTTTTTTCTGGTCCCACAGCAGAAAATCAGCCAGCAAATACTTCAAAGATATTTTGGTCAAGGTCATGGCATAGTAAAAATAAGGAGGGGGGAGGGGAGGGAAAGGAGAGAGAGAACAAGTTCCAAGCCACATTTCTCTTATTACTCTTCCTTGAAATAAAGGAAAATTCACTAGCATTAGGTCTCCAGAGACCATGTTACTATGGTTACTAAAGTACAACAGTCAAGGCCTGCAGCCATGCCTTGCTTTGAACAGATTTTCGAGTCACGCAACTTGGGTACTAAATTTCCAGGGTCAGTTGGCTCGCAGTTTATCTGGAACAGCTTCATTTAATAGTGGATCACTGCGTTTTTGCATCCTATGTGGGATGGGGCCATTTTCTGGTGATCTAAATAAGTAGCTATTTAAAAACTCTGGAAATGATATACTCGTTCTTGTGTTATGCATATTAGGAGGAAAATGCAGACAGTTAATGTGTTTTCTGTCTTTAACTGTATTGTTTAGTGAATCAGTATTTCTTTCCACTGGTGTTTTTAGGACTCATAATTGCCCTTCTCAAAAATCCCTCTGGAATCCCTGAGGTTCTCTTTATAAACCGAAAAAAAAAAAAAAAAGAAACTCTTACAGAACCCTGAAATAAAACCCTGCATAAAAGACTATTCAGAAATACCGTATCTGGTGACATCAGAATATGGCCTTTAGTCAACAAGTACAGTATCTCTTAGCCCTCCGGACTCTTATGTATTTCTCTGGTATCTACAAAGCAAGTTCAAAAGGAATATTTCTGTGAGTAAGCACTATTTCGTGCAAAGAGGGAGTGGCAGAATTGTTTTTAGCATTCAGTTTTGATCAAAGGCTTGTGTGTACTGCTTAGTTTTCAGGGAAAAGAAACAAGACAGAAGATGAATTTCCATCGTTTGCGCCAGGGGAGGAAGTAAATCCTACAGGCTGAAGTCTACAGCCACAGGTTTTTATGGGAAGCCTTTCACGGGGAAAGTGTTCAATCTAACTGATTGGTTTTCATAGCAGAAATTTTTGTTTTCAAATACAAAGAAATACGTACATGTGATCATTATGATCCTTTCACTCTTCTTGTCTTCCCAGACAAAATGAAATTCACGTCCTGCCTATACCCTAGAGCCTGGATATCACTTCAGGCTCCTTAAAGACAGTATGGAAATTCAGCATCTAGTGCTGTGCTTCCCAGGGCAGGGCCCAGCAAAATTTTCAAAGATCATTCACGTTGCCAGAAGAATTTGATCCCTGGCCCTCCCATTTACCGTTGGAAGGAACAGCTGTGCCATCTGAAAGGCATGGATGATTATGAGCCATCCAGCAGGTGAAATTTCTTGTTATTCCATTTTTCAATATCCCATCACTTCCACCAAGGAATTAGGGCAACTTTGGAGATACTTGTTTGTATATGTGTCTTCAGTCTAACAAGGGAGCTGGAGTGCTGTGGCTCATCAAGAGGCAACAGACAAAACTGGCCTCCTGGAAATCAGTTAGGAAAATCTAAGTCATTGAGCTCTGGTAATTGTGAGCTATAAACTTTCAAGAAAACATAGCAGTTCCCTGGAGGGTGAGACTGTAATGTGTGCACACATGTAAACACATTTTAAACCATGGTGATGTTGTTTTTTATATGCTTGATATGTAATAAGCATTGGACGCAACCAAGAACAGCTTTGCTTTTAAAGTTGTTTTGATTGCGTGATGCAAAATTGTAAATGAAGTTTTTCTTCCCTTATGCTTTCCTTGCAAGCTAAGCTTTTGTAATAAAGCTTGCTCAGTCTGCGTCAAGTCCTTGGGGTAGGGCCTCTCTTCTTTGCTGTAGGCACGAACCGCTGGCCTCCGATGAGCCCAGTGCCTCAAAGCCAACCACTCTGCCCAAGACCGTACCGAGAAAGAAGAGCTGAAGCATCATTTGACTTTGTATGTGCAGAAAATTGATGTGGTGCACTCTAGAAAGAGATACATCCCAAATGACTCCCATTGTTTTCACAAGTACTAAACACTGGAAACGAGAATTCAGACTGTGCTTCCAGAGCAGAGCAGTACTAATGACAGGTTACGGAAGGTTTTGTTGCTGCAAAAGTGAATTTATGGGTGACATCTAACACCTCAGTACAAGTTTGTTATATGGCATGTTCATTTAGAATCAATTATTGACACCAACAATACTTGCTATTGATGGCAAGGTTTGTTGGGTTTTTTTCATGTCTAATTGTAAAAAATCCATGATTCTTTTTTTTGCATGACCGATTAGGATTTCATATGGGAATCAAGTATATGAATACTACCTGAGATTAATAGACATTCTACTGGAGACTATTTATAATTATCTAAAGAAGAATAGTATTCAAATCATTAATTCTAAAATTGTCAGAGAAAAGCACATTTTATTTATTAATACACAGATATACATATCATGATTACTGGATATGCTAGTGAGTACTTGGATGAGTAACGTGTCATTTACCTTAGGAATTATCATGAAAGGATACTAAAGTATGACACAATCTTGTATATCTCTTCCTTTAGCCTCCTCATTAATCATTATGTTGAATTTTAAATTGTGCTGTACCAGTAATGGAACCCTACTGTCAATGCTCTTTCACAAATACTATGCCCTGGACTACACTTGGAAAATGAAACAGTCTTTATATTGATTTATGCAGTTTCTCATTTCACTTCCTCAAAAGCAGATGTTGTATTCACAGATGGAAGCAAAGCTGGGGCAATATGGTATCTTCAGTGCAAGTTCAGCCCTTCATTCTTTCGGAGTTCTGCAGCTGGTCTGGGCTTTTCAGTCTCCTCTTCAACGATTTCAATATAGAAAATGCAAGCCTGATTAATTCCATTTGAGAAGACTCAAAATGAAGCATTAATTGCTCACTACTCTGCACTTGTAATAACAAATTTAGTTAGGTAGCCTTTGCAATAACAAATGTGGTAAGATTACCCATTATCTTCCACTGAAATAAGTTACTGAAAGGAGTATTGAGTAATATTTATCCAACGTGTTGGACAATTAGACATATGTAAGTACCAAATGTCTGGATTTTTTTTTTTTTGGTGTTATTTACATATAAGTGCATCAAGTCCTGAAGAAGCCTTCATATTCCGTTCACAGCTGACTTTTATTTGTACTTGCAAACTGTTAACAAGCGTGAATGGCAGACATCTCTTGCTGTAAAGAATCAAAATCTAAAAGGCACACTGTTTCAGCCCATATACTGTAAACAGAATGTGATGTCCTAATTTCAGAGCACTGTTTTTCTGTGTATCTAGCACTATATATCACATTTCCTAACACGTAACTATTTCAGGGGATGGGGAGAAGAGCAAACCAATCTGTTTTCCACATTCTGTTAAATAATGTATGCTAAAGCAGCGTTTTTAAACACTATTTCAGGTCAGTGGAGTTTTTAGGGAGTATGGCATTCCTGAATTTGAGTCTGGGAACTGTCTTATTGTGCTAGTTACCATCTTATGAATATTTTATATCCTGTAAGCATCCTGTATAAAATACACCCTGACCCATGCTGGCAGCAGGTGTGAATTCTGCCATTAGTGTGTAACACTGACCTAGATATCAAGTGGATGACAGTGGATCAGCTGGAAGGAGGTAAGGATGGAAAGTTAGAGACAGCTCCTCTAACCAGCAGCAACGTCTGCAAATCTTGGGCTGAGTTATAGACTAGATGATCCCTTCCCAAGCCCCTCCTTTCATTTCAGCAGACATTTGTTTTCTCGTTGCTTAAAAAAAAGCCCAGTCTGGATTACTGGAGAATTCTGGGGGCATTGCAGTACTGAGAGGAGGTGGGGAGGTACAAAATATGTTGTGGAAAATGCCTGCTGTTGGCCACCATCAGCTTTTGCAGCTAGGAATTCCTGGAAGAACTGCAATTACAATGGGATAAAAAAACTACCTCATTTTTCTTCTTTTCTACTCATAAAATGTCAGGAACAGTTAAAACCAGAATAATGGTGATTTCTCTTGAAGTTCTTGGAACAGTAACAGAACTATTTGAACAGCACCTATCTGTCCTCTTCTCTCCAAATCAATACTATATCCTTGCTAACAGGAAACAGTGTATTTAATGGTCAGCATCATGCTTTTTAATAGCAGTTTTCTTTTCAGTTCAAACCCATCAAGTAGCATGTTCAAGTTTTATTAACTGAGGTAGGCAAAAAGTAAAATTGAAATGTACTCAGTATTTCTTGTAAAATGTGGAAGTTTTTCTTTTGAAACCTTCATAAACAGAAACCAAAATCGCTGCAAATTTGCAAAACTTCTTAAGACAACACACAATCTTGCCTGGACCTGTCTTCTTGCTCGTCACTTCACCTGAGTGAGAAGATAGCAAGGATGCTTTTCTGAATTGAGAATGAGGAATACACTGGAAGCAAGTGTCAACTGTAAATACAGATTAGGCTACTAATTTATAATTTCACTTCAATGAGCTGAAGACCTCAGCTCTTCACTTCACAGACTGAGGTCTGAAGACCTCAGGCCTTCACTTCAATGAGCTGAATTGTCATAGATAATTGCAATCTTACATTGTTTAATTAAACAATGGTTTAACTGAACAATGTAAGATTGCAATTATCTATGAAAATAGATAGGCATTATTTAAAGTGTATTTCTATTTCTTTTGCTGTTTTTTTTTTTTTTCAATACATTGATTTCTTCATTTCAANCACTTCAATGAGCTGAAGACCTCAGCTCTTCACTTCACAGACTGAGGTCTGAAGACCTCAGGCCTTCACTTCAATGAGCTGAATTGTCATAGATAATTGCAATCTTACATTGTTTAATTAAACAATGGTTTAACTGAACAATGTAAGATTGCAATTATCTATGAAAATAGATAGGCATTATTTAAAGTGTATTTCTATTTCTTTTGCTGTTTTTTTTTTTTTTACAATACATGACTTCGTCATCTTCAAAAATGGGACACTTCCTTAAAAGCACATGCTCATGCAGAAACTTGTATGGGAGGAACAGTGTGTTATGATCGCCTTCGTTACTTGAAGGCAAGAAGTCCAATTACTAGTAGCAGACTAAATCCCGGTGCATCCACAGGACGCAGTGCTCACGTAGAGATATTGAACCTATCGATTGGCGAGAACGATTGCCAAGGGTTAGCTCTGAAGTCAGTGAGAGGAAAAAAAAACCTAACCGAGCTGAAAGGGGAGAATATGTTTTGTTGGGGAGGAAGTCACGTGGCTGCTGGACTGTCTCCAGAGGCACCGAAATAGCCTGAGCAGAAACAGAGGAAGCGGCTGTGAAAAGTGAGCTCGGGTGGAGTTGGCTGTGATGAACAGTCTGGAGACGGCGACTGCAGCCTGCAGCTGGGATCCACAGCTGGTCTGTGCCAGGCTGGCACAGCTCACTGGTTCTTTACCTTAACGCTGCTGATGGACAGCTTCTCCGTTCACTGGGACGCCTAATGTTCCTCAGCGAGGCCTCCTCCTGTGACAGCAGCTTTGCCTCTGCCCTGACAAATGGAAGCCAACTTTTCTGACGCCGGTGCAAACCAGAGAGGATGCCAACTGTCTCTCCTCGCTGCACACCTGCCCTGGCTGCAGCTCCCCCTTTTCTGTCACATTAAACATAAGCTGCTCGTCCTGATTTTCCGAACTGCTCACAGCTTGCTCCCACCTCAATTATAATCTGCCATTTCATGCTGGAGAAGCTAAGCACTAACTCCCATCACTCCAGCGTGTTGCCCTCACCCATACGCAAGACTTGAAAACAAGCACTTAATGGTGTTTTCCATTTTGCTAAAAGGCTCCGCGCAAGCCTCTGCGGGGGTACCTGGTTTTTCTCCTTCAATTTCCTCCTTAAAACTCTTGCAAAAGCCCTGGCAATGGTCAAGCTGCTCGTACACTATGAGCACTGGCAATCGCAGTTACCATTTTGCTCATTATTTTGCTCTGTTGCCCATCAGAAGGTGTCTTTCATCACTTGTCTCATATTTAGGCTGCAAATCTGAAGGGAGAGGAGCACATCTTTTTGTTGTGCTCTGCCCCTCCGTCAAGCTGGAGGGTGCCACCGCTTGTATTTCAGAAACCTCAGCGCTGTGGCAGCATCGTGATGGTTACAATCCTAACAGTAGCACTAAGGACTAGAGCAGAGAGCAAATGGTATTTAGAGGTCACAGGCTTCTCTGTCCAGATTTGTTTGAGAAATAAAAAAAAAAAAAAGAAAAAAAGAAAGGAATATGCGAGAACATTAGTTATTTGTTTAAAGGGCAACAGAAAGGATATTTTTTGCACAAAGTTGTGGCCATGCCAAATTTCAAGTCTGGATTTTAGAAATATGCCTATTCGCAAAACAAAAAAAAAAAAAGGAACCAGGGCCTCTGAAATGTTCCTTTGTGTTTTGCCTGCGCCTGGCAAGAAGAAAGTGAATGTACGCATGTGATATAATGGCAAGTTACTCCTGACCCTATTTATGGCTCTTTTTTTCATGGCTAAATTCTCTGTAAGTCATCCCAAGTGACTAATGTCAGCTTAAATCATGTCATCTGAATTACTGGGAGAAGGTTCATGTTTGAAAACAAAGGAAAGCAAAATGGTTGTTTGGGAAACTTTTAAAAGTTTTATTAACTGAAAAAGAAAATGCACTGAGACTATTAGCTCTTTATAAGAACTTCCTATTTTGATGGCCCCATTTTAAACCAGTAGATTAAAAGGTAAAGCATGGTACCAAAATCTAACAGGATTTACTTTAGAAGGACTGTGCTAAGGCTAAGAGAGTCAGCACTGTTGCTGAATTCAAGACGGGAATTAATCAATAGTCTCTCTCTCTCTACCAGCTTTTGATTTCTGAATTCCGTGCCTTGGTCATAGGCCCATATAACAACAACGCACTTTGTCTGACTCCTAATTTTCCTTTTCAAGTTTAAATTAAAAAATAACAGGAAGAGTAAAATCTCTTGCTCTCAGACTGAAACTCAAACCGGAGTACCTTTTTCAAGAGCACAGTTTTATCAAGTACTGATTACATAAATCAGTTTGGAAGGAGGAAGTGGAATTACACTAACAAGTTTAAAAAAATTACAGGAAACCAAGTGGGAAAAGGGTTTCCTATGTTATTTCCTTATGCAGAGTGAAGAACGGCACCAATAGGATGTTTTCTAATGTATCATTTTCCAACTCCCTTGGAATGAAACCTGAACTCTAGTTCAAGCTGTTAGTAGCGGCCACCTGGAAATACCTTTCAGTGCCAAAATGTGCACATACACCTCTCTGTTCAAAGTAACTCCCAGAAAGCTTATTATTTGCAGCCACTTTTAAAGTAATGACATAATGTTAAATAATATGTTTCAAGCTGGCGTTGTATCAAATCCTGAATCTTTTACTTAGATAAAAAGTCTGACTTGCATTGTTTTTGATTAAGAAGTCTTGGGCTCTATTTGGTATTAAAGCTAATGAAAAAAAGCCTCACTGACTTCAGTGGGAATTACCAAGCAAGAATCGAAATTTCCTAGTCACAGTAGAGCCCAAATCCGTTATATGGAATTGCGAAATAATATATAAATGACTTGTCTGTGTGATGAAGTGCCTATACCTGATTATGCTATAGCTTTGCACAGTCAATTCCAAGCACAAATGCTGTTGGTTCAGCAGCTATATACCTGAATTGCCTCACTTACAACGTGTCACGTACAACTCAAATCAACAAAATTCATCTGCAAACTCGTAGAACAAAAGTATGCCTACAAAACACCGAAGCTCAGTTTGAAAAATCCAACTCTAGAGGACTAAGTGGTTAATGTAATGATGTGAAGATTATTGGTACCGGTGGAGAATTATAAGGGCCTCACCAAGAAAACTAGCTTTCACTGTTTTTCTCCACTTCTGAAGGGAGACGTGATTTTAAAGAAGTTACTTCTTTTTCCTTTTAAACAAAAGACCATATGTCTGTGACTTTAAGATATTTTTTTAAGATGCCAGGTTTCTGGCAGTCTTTGTCTAACAATTTAAATAAGTAAGTTGTAATTGTAGTACTGTTTAGAAAGGGTGGAGAAAGAGACCTTTGCCATAGCTTAATATACAAAATGTCAATATGCTTTTTCTGCCATTGGTGAAAACTGAGAGGTCTGCCCTGGGATTGGCTGCAAAAAATGAAGTGTCTTTCATATGCACGAGGAGATTCCAAAGCATTCAGCAGCCTGCTGCTAAGCGTATACACTGAGTGCACAAGTCTCCTGGGCAAAGTCTCCCGATGTACTAAAATGAATAAAGATTGGCAGAGTTACCACCAGATGCTCCGGAAGGGTGGGGTGGGCTGCAGAACCAGGGAGGTGCAGATGTTCCCACTGAAAGAGCAGGTGATTTCAGCATCTGAGCAATGTTGGGGAGCCTTTCATAAGGCAGCCTGTTATCACTCTGAACTACGTACAGAAAAATAGGCTATGGGTTTTTGTTGGGTTTTTTTTTAGCACGCAAACACATTGAGCCTGCAGCCACCCTTCTGAGTTGTAATTCAAGTTACGCCTGAAAGCTCCTTGCATTTCTTGCTCCCATGCATGTGGTTTACAGCAAAAGAGCAACCAAACCAAATACCTTTTTATTCAACCATATGTCATTATTTGTTTTTAGCAGGGAAAAGGTAACTCAGGCATGTATAGCTAACTATCTCTGCTCAGGAAGAGTAAATGTGCAGTGTCACTGAATAAGAAACACCAGGATAGTATATGACTGGCATCTTCAGTGCAGCCATAAGCAAAAACATGGGACAAGATCACAAAAATGTGATTCTTGTGGCCTGAGGCCTTAAGACCAGAGCACTCATAGGAAAATCTGTCTGTGAACTGGGCTTGGTATATCCTGAAAACAACGTGGACCTTCCCTGAAAGAGTGTGAGTTTCCAGTGAGTACGGAAATGACAAAACAGGCCAGGTCTGGCCTTTATCAGTATTTATCAGTGAGATGGGGCATGACAGACCCAGACAGTCTTACTCCATTAGCATCTGTTTGAGAGCTGCCTGGTTCACCTAGATTTCATTTTAATTTTTGCGACATTTTGGATATAAAACACTATTTTCACACCTGAAAAGAATTAATGTCCAGTCCATCTGGAGACAGAGATAAAATAAATCCTACGCTGCAGCCTACAACAGTGGCATAGAAAACCAACAGACAAAACAAAGAAGGAAGAAAAGACCATCAAGACACGTCCCTCAGCAGCAAGTCTTGAGACAGAAATTTGAACATCAGTGATTCTTCCATAATGAGGAGAACAACTGCAGGAGCAACTATGAGGTGGTCCATAAAGCCCAAGTGACAATTTTAGCAGGGCACTGCTTAGTATATGGGTGATGATTACGCAAGAAGCAGAGTCAATGATGGTGATGGGGACACTGCCTGACTGCATGTCATTGAGAAAACAAGTCCAGAGAGGGCCTCCCTCTCGAAAACGGATATTTAATTCTTCAGATAGGGTAGTATAACACGTGGAAATTACGCATGCATTTGGGATGAGAAATTACCTGCACAACAGCGTAGACTCTGAGTCTGGACTTGAGACTGTGAGTGCATGTCCTGGGGGGAAGAGTAGGAGGTGGCTAACAGCCATGAGATGATTATTGCAATCAAGGCTATTGCCTACATACCCACCAGTGATTCATTCTTATTTTTCCAAGTCACCATTTTATTGTGTTTCTCCACCCCATCACCCCATAAATTCTGTCTGGATTTATTGGCTCCCAATAAAATTTATTTTCCCACTTTTCTGGTTACGGGTTTGGCCCAGTGTTCCTGAAGTATTCGGTAACAGGCTTCAGAAACTGAATGTGGCCCTCTTCTGCCAGAGGGCATGTGGCACAAGGGTTGCAATACCACCTGTCTTGGAAAATATTTTGCAGGTGCAAAGTTAAAAATCACTACTTCAGTCAAACAGTTGGATTCTGAAGTTTTCAAGGAAAGCAAAGATTGCAAGAATAGGGTATACTGAAAAATGCCATTAATAAAATTTGATTTTGGTTCTTAGAGCTTTGCCTGTCTTCCCTCCAGAGGGAAACAGAAAGATGGCTAGAAAGGCTCTCTTATCCAGAACAACTGATCTTAAAACTTAAAACACTCAAAGAAATTATATATTTAGGTACCTGCTGTGCTCCACTAAACAGTCTTTGATAAACTGGTATCATTGTTTATTCTATTATTGCTGATGAAAGCTATTTGATTATAGCTGTAAAAAATCTCTATAAAATCTTAAATAAAAAACACATGTTGTGGCAGAGGCCTTTAGAAATAAAAAACATTTTAAACATACTTTGAAGACAGCCTAATTCTACTGTTTTCTTTTAAGCTGAAAGGGGAAGTGCTGCATTATTCCAAGACTGGAGAGTCACAGATACATTATCTACCAGTAATCAGAATTCTTGTTATTCCATATTTTTATCTATACATAGAGCACAGTTATCGTGACCACTAGGAAAAAAAAATGAAATTATGCCTGGTTTTCCATTAACATTGCAGTCAGGGACAGTATTGTTCACACATATTTTGGTGATTCAGATTATTCTGGTTTGTATTATATAAAGCATCTAGGAGAGGTTGCACAGTCACAAATGCGACTGTTTAGTTAAGGCCCCACAGGCCCTAATAATCAACATGGTGAATTTGGTCAAACAACAAAAAAACCCACTTTTCTTCACATGCTATGGCCATTGAATGAGCATCTGAGCCAAACTCAGTCCCCAGGAAACATTCCCAGCAAGGCCTAAGGAAATTCCTCTTACTCTAGGTTAGACATGCCCATAAATGAAGCCTGGTGAATACATTCATATTGACACGCACTTAATCATCTAGTTAGTGATGCACATTAAGTATGATCCTGGATTTAAAAAAAAATATCTCACACATATTCAAAAGGAATCTAACTCCTATATACCCTGTAGTAAGCAGACCATTAGTGTATTCAGTAGTATTGGTCTCTTGTAACCTACTTGAAATTACGTATCAGTGTGCTCTCCGTGTGCTCGTAGCAATAGGGCTACAGTTTGAAGATCTTTAATGATTACAACTTGTGGGCATGTAATATACACCCAACAAAACACAAACTAAAGATAGGAGAGCCTCATTAAAAATTAGACACCAAATTCATCATTTATTGTATGGCCTGCACTCCCTATTCATTGAGAATGGCGATGATTGCAAATAATATCTGACAGCTAAATGTCTCATTCTGGCACTAGCACTAACTAATCAGATGCTTCTGTGTTACTTGCTTTGAAGTACAAAATAAAAATCTTCCAAAGTATTAAGAGAAAGGAGAGCAGGTTGCCAGTTTCCATTCCTTAGACTTTAATGACTTATGATGCTGGATCCCATGATAAAACATCTTTTTTCTTTAATAGTATACAGCATTTATTTGCTGGAGGCTACTATTTAATTTACATTTACATGTATCTCAGAGCTCTCATTAAAACACAATTTTTACACTGTGAATATTATCCTACCCAAAACAACTCTACATATGTACTCTTAATCGCATAGGAATTTCCAAGGACTTCAGTGTATAAAAGGCATTATTACATCATGTGTTTGAAATGCAGATGTATCTGGGATGGACTGCTGTGCTCTAGCTGGTTCAGTAGTTCACTGCAGCATTAATTCTTCATCCAGATTAATGGATCCAATTCTCAGTAACAGTATGGCCCCTTTATGCTGCTCTGCCAATATAAAGTCATCCTGAAGGGGATAAAAATCCATAGAAGGAATAACGTCTGCACACACAGCTTCCCTCAGAGCATAAAGTTGAGAAGCAGGATAAATTAAAATACCCCAGAATACTCTCAACTCAGATCAGATCAGTAAAATAAAGCTCTGCTATCACTCCAAGTGAAAAAGAACTGCGAACTGGCCCACTGGAGTTCGTTCACTGGTAATTTCAAGGATGTAAGGTGCAAGGTGCAGCTGCCCAAACAGAGACTGACCGGGACTATGACAACTGTCAGTTTTGCTCGTGCAAGAAGCACTCACAAGTGTGATTCTTGAATGACTCCAACCAAGACCGACCGTTTGTTCAAAGTTTCCACAAAGCATTAACCCGAATATATCATTAAACTGAGTAAGTTAGAGCCAGAAAAGGCAGCATTTTTTCACTCACTTCTAGTAGAAGTCCACCTTCTTGTACAGCAGCCTTGTTAGATACATTGTCTTCCTTTATCGTTTGGCCAACTTGCTTCTTAAAGTGCTTCTCTTGAATGGCTGTTGGAAAGAGTTATTGTCAATTTAGAAATCATAAGGATTAGGGCCGTTAGGCTAAAATTCTTATTTAGGCATTTAACACATATTGATTTAGCTGGGAGTTACTGTCTTTGTAGTCTGGATCTCAGTTACTGACAACTTTTGCTGAGAGGGAGATAGATACATATTTGGCAGTCCAGATGTTTTTTATATGAAATATCTATCACTTTTTTTATTGAACATATTTTTTCCATTAGTGTACTCTGCATAAAGCAACAACCAAAACCCACAGGAAAGAAAGAAAAGAAAGTTAGCAAGTTGTTTTGTTTATAAAAATATGTATTATGACAATATAAAGAAATGCCTATATAGCTCAGAAGACAAGGGACTGAAATAAGTTTCTTATTTTCAGTGCTGACCTTCTTGGCATCAGATTATTTTCAGTGTCACTTTACTGTATTCACTTCTACGAGTCTGATCCTGACTGTAAGATTCCAGGGAACATTCTTAAGCTGTTTCATTTTTAAACAGAAGTTTAAAGCTTGTTTTTAGCAGGCCATTTATGACATTAAATTCATGAAAAACTCTCACTAAAGATTGAAATTGCATATATGTTTCCTCATAATAATTAAAACCTTCACGGGAGTCAAAACTGGTGAGTGGTCTTCCCACACGTGGGTTATCATTGCTTGATCTGAAATACCTTTGAATACTCAGAATAAAGTCTTCGTATTGATATATCCCATAGAAGAATCCCTGAAATACAATTCCATTTCTGGGGATGATGAAAGAATTTCTGGGAAGGCTGACATCACTTGATACATTTGGCTTCTGCATCATCTAGGGAGTATGACAGGAACGTGTCTTTATCATTTGATCAGTAAAAATTAAGGACTCAGCTTCACTCTTGCTGCCCCATCCCAAGGATGGGTCATACAAATATCCCGGTAGCAAACAGAGATTCAGTTTTCTGTTTGTTCTCCTTTCCACAGGGAGAATGAGAGAGGAGAGCATACCAGCGAGATTAGCTGGGACATTTGATACGCATTGTCCCTTCCAGCTAAAGGAGAGCTGGAGCAGCCACTGCCAGAGATGGTTAATAATCCAAAAAAAGGAGGGTTGAGATGGACAGGAATAGTTTATACCAAATCAGAATAAGAAGAGACAGCCAGCAAGCTTCTAAAGCTCCTGAGCTTGTTGCTAAAGCTCATGAGAATGGGATTTAAATTTTAGGAAAAATACCACATTAAGAAAAAGGTCTACATTTTTAAATGACTTGAATAATATTTGTTGCAAATGACCAAGGGTGTGATCGAAATGGAGTCACTTCCTTTCCAAGGGGCTGTGCAAGAGCCCCTTATCAATTTAACAGCCTAGTGAGGGACTGTTGCAAGATACATCAGCATTTTACAGCAGACAATGGCAACGCAGAACCACACTGACTAAATATCCGTGATGTTTTCTAGCTTACATTGTAAATATTTGCCGCCAGTGATGATGTCGGTCATTACCCCAAAGCAATCATCTCAAATGTATAATTAGATGTAATAAATCCCTCCCTTGGGCATGGGGGAATCAGGAAAATCCTAAGCTGCCTAGAAGAGATCCCTACCCACATTTTCCAGCAAAAATAATTTTGTGATTTCAGACTTGTAAGCTAGGTTACTACAAACAGGATATACGGATTCTTCAATCTGCATTTTCATTTTGGTATACCTTTTGAACTAATTGGACGAGGTTGGTTTTTTTCCTCCCTGACCAGCCAAGCCTTCTGCTATGCCTGCCCATAAGAGCAGACATATGGACACTCGTGACAATAATTTTTAAAAGCCCAGCCCCTATTCCAATGGCCTTTTCCAGAGTCTCCCCCCTCGGAAAAGATGTTTTTGTAATTATTGACACTGTGGTTTGCAGTCTTGGTGCAGGTTGAAGGAGAGACAGGGAGGGGTGAGAGGAAACGAAGGTTTATTTTTTCGATGCGTTCTTTTGGCGTGGTGAAAATTCCACCAGTTCGAACTTCATCGTTAGTGGAAACTATTACTTTACCCGGCGGCGCGGGCCAGAGCTCCCTGCCTGTTTGTTAGCCTTCAGGCTCACACAAACACAGCAGCAGAAACACAAGAGATGTTTGTTCCGCAGCTCATCTGGCTACTATAAATTCCATCCCCAAACGGAAAGTATTTTAATGTTATTCTGCCAGCTAGAGTTACCCCTACATTAGGCCACACACATCCGTTTCATAACATACCCTTCCCGCTGGGCTGGCCTGCAAGGAGACCCATTGCACCATCAAAGACAAGTGACACCCTTCGTGCCAAGAAGCAAGAGCTCCTCAAGAGACGGGGACGTCTGTTCCTCGCACCTGAGGCAGCCGAGCCGCTGCTCGCTGTTCGCCCGTGTTCTGCCTCCCTGGAAATACTCCGTTAATCCACCCAGGGCTCAGAGGAGATACTGCTGGTGGTAACAGCCTGTCACCTGGGGAATGCAGAGCCAGACAGGCAGAGGAGGACGCAGAGCTCTGAAATGAATGAGGAGGAGGAAAAGCAAGACATGGCGGAGTGAGGAGGGAAACTTGCAAGGTGTTGTCTGAGTGGGCAGAAAAATAGGGAAAAGAAAACAGGGCAGCCTAACGATACCGCTTGTCACCACCGAGAATCAAGTGGAGAACTGAAGGGAAGTTAGTGTTGGTTATGACGGGTGGCTTGATAGCAAGGGGCTGCACGCCAAGGCAGCGGTGATCAAGTTTAGACATTACATAAAATGGTGGCCCTCTGGAGCAAAGGTGAAGCCTACGATGGCGAAAGCAAATGAAATGAGAATGCAAGAGTACAATCTCTAGTGGGCAGGGAGGAGCAAACTGTGGAAAGATAAAACCCAACCAACAGCAAAGGGTGACTCAGTGACCTGAGGGGAAAACTTCCGGCTGCTGGAGTTCCCATATATCAGCAATGGGGCAAGAAAAAAAAATGGATAATGCAGGCAGTCTGGTGAATGCTGCTGGCTGTAAAAAACCGGAAAGTTTCAGCTTTGGACTTCTTTCTGTGGGAGAGGCAACTCTTTGGAGTAGATTGTCAGCAATTTAGCGTAGAGCGCTCACCTGCTAGGATCAAAACCGGCTAGCTGAAGAGATGGGAAGCAGGAACGGCAGAGATCTTTTTCTGAGCACAGCTTATCTAGCCTACACTTCCAGAAAACTAAATAAAACAGAAGATGGAGCTGTTCTGCCAAAGAAGATGAACGAGCGTATTGATACCATAGGGTGATAAATACAAGATATACAAGTACCA
Organism: Chionis minor; assembly: GCA_013398295.1. NCBI lineage: Eukaryota > Metazoa > Chordata > Aves > Charadriiformes > Chionidae > Chionis > Chionis minor. The sequence continues at coordinate 489,762 of VZSF01004846.1, forward strand.
GGGCTGACAGTTTTGCAAGGTCATGCGATCTAGTGAGCATGGTGCAATCCCAGGCAACGTTAAAAGCCCCCAAGTTTGGAAACACTGGGTCCTACAGAAGGACAACACCATGGAAACATACAGGGCAGTGGGGAGAAGAGGGCCAGGAGGAAGAAGAGGAGGGAGAAAGAATGAAGAAAAATGGACAATGCGATTTTCTGAAGGAAGGTTCAAAAATCTGAGTACGTTGTTCCACTTTCTGATCTGAAAGCAGTGAAAGCAGTGGAAACCAAAAAATAATGTAGACTTGGTATTGACAGCTAATTAATGTGGGGGAAAAAAGGCCCACAAAAGGGATGATATGTCTGGCTGAATGGAGTATGGGACTGTCTCAGACAGTGCTGCTGAGCCTCTCACAGCTGCACCGTCTCTCCCCGGAACACTGTAAAAAGCTGAGATCTCTTTTGAGCCTCCAGTTCTGATACAAGCATTGCTATCTGCATTTGCAAACCCCCTGGCCTGAAAATCAAATCTGGAATATTGTAAAGAAGAGAAAAGCTGTCTGACACTTTAAAGTCTATAGAAGCATCACGAAAGCAGCCATTTCCTTTCCCCTAGTAATAACAGAACATTTATTTGTTGCAGAATACTCTTTAGTTCGGAGGGATGGAAATTTCAGGACTGTCATAAAACTGCACTTTTTAAACCCATGGGATTACATTCTCCGGAGTGTTTCTGTACCTCTTCCCGCACAAGCACAGACTTCTTTCTTCAGAAAATAATTAGCAAAATTACCTGCCAAACTAAGCTCTGTAACAAACTAATTTTTACGTAGTCAAACCATATGTACCCCAGCCACCCCAGGGACCTTCCACTGCTCAGGCTGCCCATGTCAGGCAACAGCACAGGCAAGAAATGAGCGGTGAAAGGATGCTGTTTCTTCTCTGAACACCTTGCCTGGGTTCATTTGAGGTGTAAGATGGGGACAGTGATGTCTTTTTCAGACTCAGTATGATGCAGGAGTATCAGTTTCAAGCCCTTCTACGAGGAGTACCTGTGAGACCGCTTCTCTCCAGTGATGCCCAAGGGTTTTAAAATGGGCAGATGAATATACCCGAATCTTGCTTGCAGGTTCAGAGATACCGCTTTATGAATATAAGTCTTACTTTTGGTAACTGTTAGTTGAAAGGAAGTGAAAACAGGGTCTTTCTTCCTGGATCTTCTAGCTGCAGGAAGGATCAGCTATGCGTGTTACCCTGAATGCTAAGAAAACAAAACAAAACAAGTAGGAAACGCTCGGTATGAACAATTCTGCTTAACAAACCTACAGCTGTGAACTGAAATGGTCTGTTTCCTCTTGCTGCACTACAGAGAACACTGAGTGACAATAAGGACCGGGCTCATTAGATGCACGCTGAAGTTAAACAATATACAACATAAAGAACAATTATACGTTGCTGAATGATATGAAAGGGATGTTTGCACTCTGACATGCCACAACACACAGGTTGCATGAACGCTTCGGGAAAGAAACCACCACCAAAATGCACCCTCTGAGTAAAAGATGTATGGTGCTCAGTCCTGTTGCGGAGGCTACCAGAACGCCAGATGAAATTATGCTAGCAATAATGCAAAGTTTTTCTTCCCAACTTAGCGGTTTTCTCAGTCTGCTTCTTCTTAAGAGATGCTTTGAAATCCAACTGCCCTTTGAAGTTTCTTGAGTACAGCATGACATTCATTTAAGGTACAACCCGAACTGTTTGCTTTCCAGATCCCGTCCCCTCTTTCTTTCAGAACCACTTTCCCCCTTTTCCCAGCCGAGCCTCCTCCATTTTTCCACGCGCGCGCGCGCGCCTTAGAGGGGCATCAAAGAGATGCCAGCGCCCGGCAGCCGTCCTCTCCCTTGCGTGGAGCTGGCGGGGCCACCTCGCCCCCCGCAGACCCCCTGCCTGGAGGAGCCCCTTTTGAAGGGGAGGCGAAGGGGGAGGAGAAGTCCCTGCTGCGGAGGAGGCAGACTGCTGACTAACCCCAGCCCCGCTGTCACGCAAGCCTCGCCGCCTGTCAATCTCCCGGCGGCTCTGACATGGACCTGGCGCCCGTTCAAACCCTTGCGTGCGAGCAGACGAGCCGCATTACCCTATGAAGTATTTCATAATAACAACAGCTGTTAAATATTGATGACTCCTGGCAAGCGCTGAATGCTTTTCGAGAAGGTTAAGCCTTCGTGTAATGGAACCTAATTCCTCATTATATACTGTATCAGATATCTGGAAGTCGCCTAAAAAAAGCAAAGGGGCTTAAAGGAAAGGATCAGAAAATAACTCTTGTGCAGCAGGGAGAGGGGAGAAAACCCTCAGTGCAAGAGGTGAGGAGCGTTTCCCTGAAGTCAAGTCCTTTTGCAAATGGTAAAAAAAGCTGCCGGAGTGGCAATCAAAATGATTGGTTTTGCAGTATTCCACTGGTTTTGCGTTTTTAGAAATTATTGCAGATGAGAGAAACTTTCTGAAACAGCAGTCCTCTGCCATTGCTGTCTATGTGTGTAAGAGTACACATGGAAATTATTTCTACAGAAAAACGTAAAAAATGGAAAAAGCTCGCATTCCTATAGTTTTTCTACATCAGCCCTGAGAGATCTGGCTCATTAGAAGATTTATTGGTGATGGGACAAGATAATAAGGATGAGATCTCAGAGAGGGTTTCCAGCAGGCGAGAAAGGGAGAAGGGTGAGCCTCTTGCCTTGGGCAAGTCCTGTTACGCTGCCCTCCCGTTCCCAGAATAAATCCCCCCTCTTCCTCACGCTGCCCTCTAAAATCCATCAGTCCTATCTTTTCCCTCTCGACCTAACTGTTGAGCAAGGTTGTGACAGGAAGGGAATCAGTTCAGGGCAGGAGGTCATGATGGACAGACCGAGACTTTGGGATGCAGCTGGCGTGATGCCAGGGCAGGCAGTGCTGGGGGAGTCCAGCAAAAAGACAGCATCAGAGTCAGACTGCGGGTGAAAGAGAAGAAACACACACCGAGGAGTTCTTGGGTTGGTGACAAAATCAGGGTATTTTTTTCTTGCCTGTGAGAAAGAGGCCTGTGTGCCTTTAGGGAATACAATTTAGATGAGGCAAGCTGAGAAGCTGAAAACAATTACCTGCTCATGTTCAGTTGTGCTGCAGTGCAAGGAGTTCTGCAGAGCTTTAGGAAAGTATTTTACCTGTTGGGGAACCCAGGCCTATTTACTGAGTCGGGATAGGAAATCAGGGAAACTTTGAAAGTTGTAGGTTGGAAGGGACCTTTGAAGGTCAGCTGGTCTACCCCACCCTGATCAAAACAGAGCCGACTTCAGTTAGGCAGGTTGCCTAGGGTTTTTGTTGAGTATCCCCAGTAATGGACATTTCACATTCCCCCCAGGAAAACTTTCATTGTTTAGTTACAAACAGGATTAATTTTGTAAGGTAAGAGCTGCTTATGGATTTAGATGAATGGGCATTAGGATAAGTTTTGGATGGAGGCTTCCTGTTTCCACAATTCTTGGTCTCTAAAATGCGTTGAATGATTTAAGAAATGCTGAGAATGGTTAAATGGCTGTCATGAAAAGTGTGTGTCTAGGGAGAATGTGAATTAAGTTATTAACTATTCTTATAATACTGTCTGATGGATTTTTCTATTTGTATCTCACACAACTGGCTCACAAGAAACCACACTTGGGACTGTAACATCTCCCTTATCCTGTAACTTCTGAGGGATCACAGGTCCAAAGAAAAGCTGTGCCTCCATGCGAAACTGAATTGTGTGCTAACTATATACAAGCAAGAGACTCAAAAGAACTTGTCTAGAAAGTACATTTCCTCTCTGCAGCTTAACTGTTGCAACCTTTCTCTCTTCATATGACTCAACAGATGATCTCTCCACAACCCCACATTGTGCATTGGCAAAGAAGATATTTTCGAGATCTCTTTGCATAACTATGAGTAAATATTTGAGTTATCAGTTGGTCTGGTAGATGATATTGGCTATAAGACTGCCAAAGACATACAGTCCTCCTAAATTATCCCAAGCTATAAGACTTATTCCAAGTAATTGTCTTCTGTTTCATCTTCATAATTCCATTTGAATACCTACTACTTTAAATATGATGATTTCATGATGGGATCCTATTGATTTATAGGTTCAGTCCTGGGGCCTTAATTTTATCCTTGTATTATTCCATTCTTAGTTTAATTAAGCTGTAATACATTAGCTTGCCTGAGTGTGTATTTGCTTGCACACCCTTTTGAATAAACCCATAAAAGATAAATACAAACTGGTTATTCTGACAAACTACAAAATGAATCACAACCCTGAGTTATTGGCAACCTCAAGTAAGAATCTGCAAACCACTTAGTCCACTTTCAAATCAATACCCACTTCCCTCATAAAAATTAAGACGATTCCAACAAATTCCTTGCCGCTGAAGTCATGAGCTTGTAAATTACATGGCCATTAATCAGAATCAAGATTTACAGCATAAGGTTAGTGTAGAAAAAAATAAATTTAAGGGAACTATTCTGTATTTATAAAATTTGCTTAACATTAGTTAGTTCCACAGTTAAGGACCTCAGAATGTACAATCAATGTAGTTTTATGTTGGCTTTACTCTAGTTTCCATTTTCCTCTGTACTATACTCTGGAACACAACGTGTTAAGCCAGCGTAGAGGGATTCTGACTTCACCAAACTAATCCACATTAGCCTTAAGTGTACCGCAGCATGTTCTGACCTGCCACATCCTGATTGCTTGAGTGGGATCTCAGCAAATCCCACCAATCATGAGATATATACATATTCAGAGGAATAGCACATCAGGACACATTGATTCTAGGATGTATGGAGCAGATAGCCTACCAAAACAACTTGCAGAGTTTTCCAGTTCTTCCAAGTATCCTTCATGATAGCTTGTTGGCTGAATAGCTGTTCATGTTTTCCCTTGACCAGATATTTAAAAAAATCCATGCAGGAAAAAATAAAATTTAGGTTCTCCATATCCTCTGAATTCCCAGCACTTTTTCTCTCTATGGTCCAAGAATGTAGTCCTCTTTTGATATTGCTCTTATGATATTTCATTGTCCCAAGGCCACTTGATTCTCCCAATGAAAATAATACAATGGACATTGGGGTGCACAGCAGAGGCAGCTGCCTTTTGAGGAGAGGCTGAAACAGCTGTGACTGAGGAGAGAAAGGATGAGGAAAGATGTAACAGAGGTTTACAAAATTGTAAAGGCGATGGATAAACTGAATGCAGAACTGCTGTCCACCCAAGCTCCACAGTATGAGGACACTGAAGTGCTCAATGACACCAGTACAAGAATGCTTTAAAGCAGATAAAAGAAAGCAGTTTTGGAGAATGAGGAAACCAGACTAGATGGACCACTGGTGTGACACAGCAGTGTATTTCTTATGTTGTTATATTCTCACTGCAATGTCATGACCTTGTCCACAAAATTTGTTGCAGTCAGAAAATATACAACAGATGAACAAGGGCAGCATCTGTGACGCGAAACAAAGTACATCACAGAAGCAACAATAAGAAAAATCGGAACCTTATGAGAAAGCCTGTGTGTGACTAAATTTAAGCATACAATAAAAGATTGGCTTGTGACAAATCATTGCATCCAAACAAACTAAAAAAATATTTACAATAAACAGCCTATTGAAGTAAATTTGAGTCTGAAATATTTTTCAGAAACATAAGTAATGAGACCAAAATCCATCTTTACTGAAAAGATAGCTAGGAGAAAAGCTATGTGTGTTGATAAGTAAGCAACTATATTCTACTGGAATCTTCCCCACTTTAAAATAGGAGACTTTAAGAATTGCATCTTACAGAAGAAATGCAATGAAGTCCTGATAACAGATTTATCTTGAGAATATCAGAACATGTTTAGCCTTTATTGGTTGCAGAAGATGTGCACCATTTTACCCTCTTCAATTTAGATCTACAGTTTAGAACATTTAGTAAATCAATGCCTGAAGAATGAAATCAAATCAAAGACCAAGTGTGAAAATAAATGCAACTAGGAAAGTTTACAAGAAAGCATCTCTCCCCCTTCCTGATTAAATCAACCTGACAATGACTGACTTATGTGAGATTTACATGATCTTTGCTTGCCTTTTTGGATTTGATAACCTCTTTTCCAGGCCTGGTTTTCAAATAGGCTATCTCCTGAGCTTCCACTCCTCAATTTCTTCTGCTGCTATAACATTCCTGTCCCTTTATAATTTCATTTGCACCACTCTATATGGAAAGGCACAGGCTAAATTCATACCTGCTAGCTCCAGCAGGGAATTTAAGTCAGTATCTCTTAGAAGAAAGTTGAAAGAGCATGTGTCGGTAGGCCAGTATATCACCCAAGAGACTGTTTAAAAATAGCCAAAGCACACGATCTGGAGAGGATAAAGGAAACCTTTAAGATGAAATAAACATTGCATCTAAAATATTCACACTGAGACCTTAGTCCACAGGATGTGCATATGTTACCCAGAAAACCAAACCTGGCTTCATCAGTTTCAGAGTTAGAAATATCGTACAAGCAATTCCTTAATATCTGCTTTATATGGCAGCCATACTGTATCCCCTGTCAAAGGCGAAGGCACGGCCACATTTGCTTTCCAGCGTACGTTAAGCAAGAAAACACACTTGACAGGATAAATGCAAGAATCTCCACCTTTGAGTCGGATGGATACCACAGCACACTGCTGCCCAATCACCGATAAATACACACCCCCCACAGAACACGGCGCGCTCTTTCTAAGGCAGAACCGCTTTGCTTTGGTCTCCTCTGCTATCTGTGGAGACTTCCACGATGAGACTGAGCGTATGAAGAGCGGCCTTGAGAGGTTAAATGAGCCTAATGAGCCGTGGGAAAAATATGCCTGAGAGGAGGTCCTTGAGCTTTGGCTTTCCTACTTCAGGAAGTACAAGAATGAGCTGAGACAAGATACAGGCAAATGAAACATTGGGAACAGTATCTAAAAGTTTAAAAAAAATATATTCAAAATCAATTTTCAGGATAATTTTAAAACACTGGACTATATTCCAGAACTTTTCAGAATGCTGAAGAAAACCTGTAACGTGAAAATCTTACCTAAAAGTCCAGAATGAAGTACAGCAGAAGCCAACAACAGAAGTCAAAAACTGAACTTCCAGAAGCCTAAATTGGTAACGTTACTACCCCTGGATATGTTTAATATGTTTTCATACACATTAATTTTTTAATGATGCATTTAAAGACTAGTCCTGAAAAGCTATCCAAACAGATGGACCTTGCTCCCAATGGGAATCCCTTGTAAGTCAGAAGGCCTGCAGCGAAGACATCAGGGTTTGTCCAAAAATAAATTGCTTAGCAGAACAGGAACTTTCTGCAGAATTAGAACATGCATGCACATGATGTGTTCAATTACTACAAGAACCTTCATTTTTCACTTCCTCACAACCGTTTTGCTTTGCCTTTTTTCACAGCCAGGTTCCATGCTCAGAAAAAGATCCCAAGCAAATCCTAAGAACCCTAGGCAGGCCAGTAGTGGGCTTCCAAGTTCTCTCCCCCTTAGCACTAAAGAATCTGAATTTTTAAAAAATGCCACAGTCCCTAGGTCAATGACCAGAATTAGGACCTTCAAAATTTCTAAGCATAATGAAAAATACTATCTTTAAAGAAGGCAGGAAAGGTAATATTTGAAAGCTCTAAGAATATAAATTGTGGCCCTGCTTTGGTTTGCTTTTCAATTTTTAAAAACAGAAACTACTCAGATACATTGAAAAAATCAAAGGGCAGCCACAGATTTCTTATCAGACGTGTCCCATGTGAAGACAAAGAACAACCAAACAGTGTTCTGTATTTCAGAAACAAAGTTCTAGCTAATAAAATATAACCTTTTCTCTAGTTTCAACTCTTCTGCATATGTGTCATTGACTTGAACAGGCAAGTCTAACTCCTGTGAAGGTGCCTGCTACCTTGACTCATAGCAAGCTACCAAAGAAATAATGAGTATTCCTTGTGGGACAAAGACAGGGAACTTGTCTCCCACTCATGAAAAGTACAGGACTGTAGCTTCAACTTTCAAGGCAATTAGCGTTAGTTGCAGCTTTTGCCAAGTGATCAATGCTAGGTGAATAGTATGTACAAAGAAAATTGTGATAAATAAATTACTTCTTGTGCTTCTTATTCTGTAAAGGTCTTCTGTACAAAAACTGGTGATTTCTTACCTACTGACTGATCAGATCTGTCTTACACTCAGTATGTGACATAAGTGGCGGTTTATATTGATTTTTCATCCGTTATAATGTGATCTTCATTGGATATACACTGTGACTTGCTGCCAGAGTCAGTCCAATAGCCATTGTAACAAAACTTATTAGCGCTATGCTAAGGGAAATATGAATAGGTTTAAGGCAGAAAACGAGCACTGCAAATTGCAGAAAGCAAAAGCAAAGACGTTTTTGCACACATTCTTGTAAACTGCGCAAGTTAACGGCAGAAAATATATATTCCAGAGCCTACTTTGTTCTAGGCTGAGTGTTTTTCAGAGGAATCTTTATTATAAAGACTTTGTCTATGAACACTGCAAGCAAAAGAGGAAGATTTTTTCTCCTGCCAGGGCAGATTTGCAGGGAGGAGGCTCATTTCTGCCTTGCTGGTCTGGCAGGCAGCAGAGCTCTATTCCTCTGATCAAGAGATCACTTTCATAACCACTTTTCTGAGGTCACAAATGAGTCTGCTGCAGTCACGCAACCCCTCGCCTACCAGAGCTTACTATAACAATACAGGTTCACGGAAACCTTTTAAAGAGGCAGCCCATCCTTTCGACCCACACAGATGTAAGGCACACGCACGTTAATGCACAGGCTTCCCCCAAACGTGTCATGGGACCATTTTATTTCAGTTGGAGCAGGGAAGAAACGTATAGGTTGGAGTTTTAGCTGGATGGAGTCGCGTTGCCGGAGTAGAATCAATTAAAAAGTTAAGCTAAATAGCTCTACAGTTCTTTTAAACTATACTGGCACCTTCTTCAAATATTTATTCAACCCATTCCTTTTTATTATCTTAAAGGTCCGTGTCTGCCAACCATGTGCTACTGTGAATTATGCTAATTAAGGTATTTAAAAGCCATGGTAAACAGTCAAACAAACATTAGATTCAATAAACAACAGATATGATTGCCCTGAATTAAACGCTGCCTTGGTACAGTGTTAGAAACACCAGCGATACAGAAATGATAGATCAGGAAACAGGCTTACTCTCAAAAATTTATTCAGAATACTATGAAAACACTACGAGTACTAGTTAGAGATTGTTTCAAGGACTGAATAGCCTGTTTTATATTTCAGCTGACAGTGTCCCACAAATGAGCCACATACTAATCTGTTGTGTGGATGCGCCTTGTAGGTGGTAGCTGGAATGGCCTTTGGGTGATGGGGGTAGGTCAGAATTTAAAGAAAAAAGTTAAGAAAAAACCATATTTTTCTTCTTATGATAAGTCAACTTTACCCGATGAAGGGNCACAAGCAGTTAGTGCTGTGAAAGCAACCATTGTTGTTCCATCATGGATTATTTGCACTAATTACCTGAAATAAAGTTTTCAAAAGCTGTTAAATTACTTTGGAGCCTACAGTTTAAAAAAATTAAGTGGGATGTATTGCTCATTGACATTTTATTAGGATTAGTATACAGACACATTTCATTTAAAGGCAGCACAAACAGGCTTGCCCAAACCAGCTTTATAATCCAGCTTAAATAAGTAACAATAGCAATGAGGGCAGAGCGTTAAGCCTGTCGAGGACTCACAGTTGTGGGCCGAGATGACTCGTTTGCACACTGTCCTGCAAGTTCATTGTTATTATTAGCCACGCTAGCCAGGTGAAAGCTCGTTCAGGTGCGCCCACACATGCTACAGACATCTGGAGATGCACCCATGGGTTGTGAAGTGCCCTCGGCTTCATCCAAAGGGATATTCAGGCTTGACCTTGATGTGTATCTTTGCCCAGCAATTATATGACGCCCAGCTCAAGCCGTGGGAGATGTCCCCTCCCATCTGCACTGCGGTTTGTCATTTACACAAAAGATGACCTCCCGGTCTAGCTTTGATGTGAAATTAATGACACCCCAAAATCAGCCTCCTCTCTGCTCCAGGTCTTGCCTATATTTATGGAGGGGAATTAGGCTGGAAGCTGGACAAGGGATTGTGAGATTACTGCTGGTGGACCTTGCTGTCAGAGCCTGGTGGACTCATGTCGTGGATGGAAAGTCGGGGCAGCAAGGCAGGCTCAACCTCAGCTGCCGAGCATCACCACAGTTTCTCAGCTCGGACAAACTGCTGGTGGAGGTGATGAGACAGAGATGCTGACCTATAAAGGAGGGGTGTTGACAGCCTCCAGGATGACCTTGAGGGTAACAACACCAGTGCAGACAAGGCCGCAAGCATTTTTGATGGTGGGGCATAGTTTCAAAGATTTCTGAAACTTCTGAAGATGTTGCCCTGAGTCTTGCGTTACTGATTTGTGCCCATTCACTTACCACTACAACAACTTCCCATGAAAATGAAAAGGATACATGGTCAACTGCTGCCTAAACAGAGAGATGTGACTTTGTCCCTGTTTATGAACTCTGGGTAGACCACAAGAAGTTTATCTAAAGTGGAAGAGCGTTGAACACTAATGCAAGTATTTAATTAACCCAGCAATTTTTCCTTTCTAGTTATGGAAAGAGATACATGAGAATACTGTTGTGCTACTTTACCTTTACAAACAAATTATACTGTTCTTCTGGAGGCAGTTGGAGAAAAAAATCATTGGTAACAGCAGGAATGAGTTTACATATGGGTATTTCAGGGTGAACAAACAGCTGCTAGAATACCTGCTGCTCAGCTCTGTTCTGCACAGCAGTCTGGCAGGCCTAAGAAGTCTTACCTTACTGAGAGTCCTTTTTATATTCCTTATTATATGAAAATAAAATATTTGCAATCTTTTTTCAATGATATGGTCTCTTCTACTCAGAGACAGTGTTCTCAATTGCTCTATTTTCTAAGGAGGTGCAAGGAGGCATCTAATACACGTGCCTAAGTGCCGTTGGATCTGCAATTCTAGAGAAAGAATCTATTTAGTATAGTGAAATTTAGTATAGTGAAATCCGGATAAACAAGGACCTTTGATATGCCAATTTCCAAATAAAAACTGCAAGCTTTCCTCATTCCCTCCACAGCTCTAAAAACTTGCACTTGACAGTCAAAGACCTGTACACCACCTATATATATAAGAGAAGATCCAGACAGAAATTTGGATTAGCTGCAAATCTGCCTTTACGTTACTTTTTCAGTCTTTTTGTGAAGTTTATTTAATTTGAAGATTACCCAGAGAAATGTAATCCAGCTCACTTACACGCCAACTAATATCCAAAAATAAAACGATTTCAGATTAGTGTAGTATAAATCGTTATTTAATAAATGAATTGGCTTTAAATAGCTGCTAAGAGGTATTCTTTCATTAGAAATAAGTTTAAGTACTAGGAGAAATTACAGTAATTACAATCAAGCTTTAAGGATTCTTCAGGAACTCAGTTACAAAATTATAGCAAGCATGCTCAAAAAAGCCTTCTGCCCTCACCCTCTTCCTGCTCCCCCAACATACGGTACGTATTTGATGTTCAGCTGCCTTTCTGCCTTGGCCCAGTGCTTTCCAGCAAGTTTTTGTCTGGAAGTGAAGAAAAAAAGTGTTCTGTTACTGCAAGACATAAATAAAGCTAGGGCTTGGCCAGGACCGCTGAAGGATACCTGGTGCTATCCAAGTAGAAAGCAGATTAAAGGGGACAGCAAATAGTGCAGCTGCAGAAATTAGTTTAAAGCCAGTTGTGACTGAGCCTTCCACACATGGTGGTCCATACAACCTGTCCCAGCACAACGCAGCCTTTGCTGGACATGGAGGGTCAAAAAAGGAGCTGGAGTGCCTAAACGCAGTGTCCCGGCCAAGGCAACGCAGCCGGTAGTCGATGGAGTCAAGGCAGGATGGGGCAGGCTGGGAACATTCTTATGGCTGATGTATTTTCCACTGCCCAGATGTTCCCCAGTTGACACGAGCTATGAGACACTTGGATGCGCCAGTCCCGGAGGGTGTTCTGACCCCTGGGAAGCGCTAAAGAGGCCCAGGCTTGCCCGGCTTCGAGGAGACACAAAGGTATTTTGAAGCTCTGATCGTTTCTTCTCCCACTCGGTCCCCGTGCCAAGTTCAGCTCTGGTGCGGGAGCTCAGCTGTGGCGCAAGATTCGTTTTGAGCATTAACCCGATGAGCTAAAATACCATCTGAGACCAACATGTAGTTAATTGCTGTGAGAACAAAACTTTGAATTTCCTGACCTATTCAAAGTTTGAATTTCCCATTAACTCCACACTCCCATACTAACAGATGGTATACAGGGTGTAGTTTCAAAACTCCCTGCATCGGAGTGTGTGCAAAGGGAACAAGATGAGCTGAACTGCACGCCCCTGGGAACCTGCTCTTTATACGCGGAATGGTAAACCTCTAAATAAATCAATTAATGTGCCCAAGCGGCCCCCTGCTTCCATGCAGATAACCCTGGCTGAAGCTCTTGCGCCAAAGCTATCCCTGCCATGGGGAGCTGGAAAAGCACTGGTTACCAGAGCTGACTCATCAGCTGACTAGCCCACAACATCAGCCACAAAGGACCAAGAATGCTGGTGGTGGCATGAAGCGTGTGGGTGGGAGCAAGGAATAAGCAATCATCTGGCAGCCTAATGCAGTAGGGAGGGTTGACAACAATTCATTATTTATTCCCCCCTCCCGCCCGAAGGCTTCATCCCTCTGCTGCAGTGATTCTCATCATCTTGACGCTGTGGTAGGGCTCTGTGTAGGGGAGGGAATGAAAGGTACATCCCCTCCCTGTGGCCCATGCAATGAAAGCATCAGCAGGCTATCTGAGCTCACCACACCCAGACCACATAGGGCAAAAGGCCCTCATGGAGGAGAATGGAAAAGAGGTTTGCGTGGTCCTTCTTTCACTCAACAGGAGATGAGAACAATGCCTTACTAGGGGAAAAAAAAGAAAAGAAAAAAAAAGACAGCATCGCTTTCCCACCAAAGTCAGTCTGCTAGTAGAGAGAAGGGATGGGAGACGTAGTTTTGGAACGGCAGAGGGCAGATGTAAGGACAAGAGCTTGGGGATGAAGCGTGGAATACAGGGCAAAGGGAGAATGTTGCAGCAAAGACGGGAAAAGGGGGGGAAAAAACCATTTATGGAGATAACAAGAAAATCTACAGATGAGGAATGTGCAAAAAAGAAAAGCATTTAAAAAGAGGTGAGGTGAGTTATCTCTAGAAAGGCCACTAGAGAAAAATAGGTGGAAAATATTTCTCAAAGGTTTCAGGAGAAAAAAGATTAACAAGCTATAGACAATGAAACAGGGAAGGAAAGTCACCAAGGTAAACAGCAAAAGCGTATTCAGGAAGAACAAAATTGGCAGATTTAATTAAAAGCTTGACATGAAAGTATGCTGATAAAATCCCCCCAAATTGTTCACATGTATCCCATTATCTCCGTGTAGATCTGAGTTCACTTTCCAGTGTTCTTTTCCTCCAGCAGCCTGCTACCACTGCGAATCTGGCTGCAATATGGTTAGCTGGTGCCCAATTTACCTAGCATGAAACACTCTCCAGCCAAATTACCGGAGTGGTGAAAGGGTGAGCTCACCCCTCCAAGGCTTCAACCTTTGTGGTGGAATTTTTGCTTTGATTCCTAAAAATATACTTAATTTCAGGCAATGCAGTTTTTGAAACACTGGGCCAGCTTCTGAAGGCCTGACTTGTATTCCTCCACTAAAGCCAAAGTTAAGTCAAACATAATAAGGAACCAAGGACTTGACCAGTTGTCTTCATGTTTCACCCCAACCAAACCTGTTGTTTTCAGAGAGCAGGCTTTTTACCTGGATTTTGCCTAGAGTAGGTCTTTCCTGGCAGATTGCCTTAGTGGGAAAGAGATTAGGTTTCCCGCTCTCCTCGTCATCTTTGGGAAGTTTCTCTTGCATTTCCCAGTCTCCACTACAGGCATTTCAGGGCTTAAAAGTCTTCCCCAACATGTTTTTCACGTGCTGTTGTGTGTATCGTTTGGCAAGAGAGCCATGAGCGGTGGAGAGTCACAGCATTGTAGTTTGCCATTACAGCCTCTCTCTAGCTGGAGAAACCATTCTGCTTTATTTCCAGAACTAAAACTGAGCTAGTTGAAGATTATATTCAAAGATTCGGAAGACGGAATATCTGCTGAAGCTAGAATATCTAAAGTAAGCATGCTGATATCTGTCTGGAGATCATGACTTGAATAGATAAAGACAACAAAGAAACAATAAAGAAGGTCCTCTTTTCCAAATGATCTCTTCGAACTTAGTGCCCCTGCAGCGTTGCTGCAAGGGGCACGTCCTCTCTCCAGAAACTGTCCTCTCCTCCCACCGCGTTCTGCCAGGGGTGATTATCTCAGTCATACTACTGGTTTTAAAGACATTATCAATTACCACCATCATACTTACAAGGTGTGATCACGAAGCAAACCTTCAAACTGACATTATCTCTGCTTTCCTAGCCATAAGTCAGCAGCAACAAACGTAGGGTGGATCACTGTCCCCAAATAATATGACACTTACTACCAAATATATTAAATATTTCTGAAGGGCTTGCTAGCATCAATAAGAATGAAGACTGCATATTGCAATGCATAAATACCTTCAAACTCTCTGCCATGTCACCAAGTATGTATTTGGCTTACAAGAAAGAACTCTTCCCTTAAACAGGTATATAGAGCTGTATTGCTAGAGTTTAATTATTATACAGTTCTGATGGTTCTGAAGTGTTGAAAACAATCAATTCCTGTTGAACACATAGTAATTTGAGAGCACTCTGCACCTTGCCTGACTGAGCCTTTAATAACTATTAAAGTAATTCCTGTAAGCCTAAACATCTCTAATTTACTCACATATGTATAACTTGTTTTGAGATGTACAGCTGTTTTCGATATGTAGCAATGTAGATTAAGACATAAAAAAGTATGGAAAGAAGAAATGCAATTCCATTTTTCTCCACTTATTGTCTTAGCCCTCAGAATAGCATACTGGAATATTTTCCACATAAATCCTTACATTCATCGGTTCAAGATGTATTATCTAGGTTAGATTACTTCTCTCAAGAAAAGTTTTCATGAAGTATTATTTATCGGTCCATTTTCCCATACGAGGTTTATAGGAGTCATTTGATGGCACAATATCATTTTAATAAATTATTTGGAAAAAATACAGGTTTTGTGACAAGTTTTCAGTGACAATGATATACAACATAATATTAACACAGAGAAGATAGCATTTTCTGTGCAGATGTTGAAACACTTGGGAGAATATGTAAGATTAATATAAGGTGACAGATATGTTTCGCAACTATATAATTAGTAAAGTGGTTATGAAATTGTTAATGGAATAGAAAAAGAAAAAATATGTTGGGTTTTGATTTCAATATGATCTTTGCTTGTTTTCAATCCACTTCTCTCAACTTCTTTCAGCTGTTTCCAATATGTAAGTAGCCAATTCACATTGCAGGTTCAGAGATGTATGGGAATAGCGGACACTTTATTTATTATAACAAGAAACTACAGGCAGAGATTTACTTCCTATATATACCTTCAGCTTGATGTATTCCATGCAGATATAAAAAGGGAATGCATTGAGGGGATTTCAATGGAATTTTAGGGACACAGTAAATCCATGCAATATGTGTTTGGCCAAGACTGTTATATAACATGGAACTTTCACAAAAGAAATTATGAGCTTCTCTGAAGGAAGTTTTAACGTATGTTTTAACTTCTCTTAGTACGCATTTAATTTAGTTTACTGGTATGCATTCTGCTTCCACTTCTATTCATATAGATGTCAAGGTTTTAGAAAATTTATCAATTGTGTTATCTACATGATTGCACCAAAAATTATAATCAAGTGAAAACTGGATTTATAAAGGGAAATCTGCCGTACCTCATCTAAAAAAATTATTTCATTTCATGGTGGTGAATGTTCAGAGTACTAATATGCTACTGCTACATTAGATAGAGAAGAAAAACAACTCTGTTAGTCAGCTGGGATTTTCTTTCCAATAACATAAAAAACACACTAGACCAAACGTAATTAAATGAAAACAAGTCCTTCATAGTAATCCGTTGAGCCAAACCATAGGACTTATCATATTGCTTTACAGAAACCAATTCCCATCTCATGTTTTATGATTTCCAAGTATTTAAATAAGATCTAGTCACAGCCTGGAAAGACAGATGTCTTGCACTGATTCAGCTGTATAAATCATGTGATAAACCATAAACTTTTGGGTTTGACTACATCATGAATTTATTTATTTACTTTTGTACTCGTATAAACCTCCCAGCTCTGCTTATAACTAAGAAGATTTTTGTGCAGGAGGAATTGGTGGGTGACCTGGGCATGATTTCAAGAAGGGCATTTCATTCATAAAGGGCAACGTGAAGAAAATGAACAATGGCTGTAGGAGAAAGAGTCAAAGCTACAGGAAGAGGCGGGAGGGCTGATAAGAATAAAGATTTGATAGGCAAGGATTATTACAATTACATGGCCTTAATGGGAAAAAGCTGGACACAGAGATGCCCATTGGGGTGGCAGAGCAAGTTGCTCGTTCAGAGAAATTGGCAAGAAAGAACTTATTAGCTATGATTTCTGTGGAGAACAAATGCTGGTGATGTCACGAAGGCCTGCAATACAGAGGTTACAAAATGACGAAGATACAAGATTTGGACAACAGTCTGCATCATGTTCAGAAATGAAGTTACAGTCCAGAAATGGTGGAAGGGGACAAGATGTCCCCAGGCTATAGAGGCAAGATAGAGAGAGAAGGCAGCGTGTGGCCTCAGACGATCCCTGGGGAGGTGCTCGATGCCCAGGGCTGGGGCCATCCCCAGTGCACCCGGGCTACCTTTCTCCTGGCTGCAGTGGTGGGACAGGTCCTGGCTGGGAGGCCCTGATGGACACCATGGGGAATCTCCATCCCTTAGGGAGCAGCTAGGCCTCACAGCACCCTGACAGGTGCTTCCGACAGGGATGCTGGAGCATCAGTGATGTCGGCAACCAAACGGACAGGGGTTTAGGAAAGAAGAAAGGAAGTGGCAATCTTGTCCATGGGCAGCATTCAGACAAAGATATGCCAAACTGTTTTTGAAATTACACAACAAGGAAGACTGAAAGGCATGAACTTAACAGACTTCAGTCTTCTCCAAGACTGTGAGGACCAGTAAGAATGTGAAAAATCAATTATTAAAGAACTCCTGAGAAACTGTGTCTGTGGGTCATCTGATAATGTCCTGCCTTCCATGTCAACACTGAACAAATGCCTCAGGCTGCTTCTCAGAGAAGATGTCACTGTTGAGCGTTGCATGACATAAAATATGAGCTTCCAGTCACTGGCACACATTTTCTGGAGTAGGAACTAGGTTAACCAGGGCTGCCTACCTGAATTCTACTGAGGCGTTTTGCTTATTGCTAGCACTCAACGTCCATTTCATTTGCTTGTTTTACACTCCTTTAAAACTCCAAGCACAGTATGCAAAAAAACCCCATGCACCCCAAGTACATTCAAAAAAGTCAATAAAATGCTATTAGTAAACAAAATTTAAATTGAATTTACCAGAGACTAAATAAAATCTTGAAAAGACAGAATGAATTACAGAAAACCCTCAGGCCACTTATCCTTGTCCTATTCCTTGTCTTGGTATCCTCTTGGCCCTGGGTTGAGTCATTCCAGTGGATCTTTAGGGCTATTAGAGATGGAAACACACTCGGCCCCTCAGAATAAAAAACTGGTCACTCACTGACAAAGCATACATACCTAGTATAAGACAGGAAACAACAGACACATAGAGACAATGCAGAGGGAGCAATACAAAGAAATGAGACAATACCCATGCACGTGACAGGCAGTGGTCTCAGAGCTTCAGTGGCCAAACAATTAGCAGAACTTCGGGGAGCAGAACAAGAAAGAGGTTTTTGAAAATAAGACTCTGGAAAGTACATAATAAAACACATCTGCGAGTGGTTAACAGATAGAAGCAACACAGCATTTATATGAAAATCCAGTAAGTAGATGATGGAAGCCAGTTAAGGATCTGGCTGTTAATCTTTATCCTCTTCTCTCCACCCTACCCTGCACATTCCTACCCCCTTCACTGATCTAGCTTGACTACAACTAGTAAACCTATCTTTACACATTACTTGATCTATATTAGGTATGAATTCTAGTTGAAAATCATAATAGGGAAAAGTGTCGGTAAGGGCAATTNGTGGATCTTTAGGGCTATTAGAGATGGAAACACACTCGGCCCCTCAGAATAAAAAACTGGTCACTCACTGACAAAGCATACATATACCTAGTATAAGACAGGAAACAACAGACACATAGAGACAATGCAGAGGGAGCAATACAAAGAAATGAGACAATACCCATGCACGTGACAGGCAGTGGTCTCAGAGCTTCAGTGGCCAAACAATTAGCAGAACTTCGGGGAGCAGAACAAGAAAGAGGTTTTTGAAAATAAGACTCTGGAAAGTACATAATAAAACACATCTGCGAGTGGTTAACAGATAGAAGCAACACAGCATTTATATGAAAATCCAGTAAGTAGATGATGGAAGCCAGTTAAGGATCTGGCTGTTAATCTTTATCCTCTTCTCTCCACCCTACCCTGCACATTCCTACCCCCTTCACTGATCTAGCTTGACTACAACTAGTAAACCTATCTTTACACATTACTTGATCTATATTAGGTATGAATTCTAGTTGAAAATCATAATAGGGAAAAGTGTCGGTAAGGGCAATTTAAAGTAATACCATTTTGCCGAGCCTTGACACATCTTCACAACCTCCACATTTCCCCTGCCCCAATGTTTAGCCTTCAGACTGCAACTACTGAACTTCTCAGGGTCTCATCAACCACCACGCACTGCTAGAGGCATATGAGACAGCACTTCGGAACTTCATGAACTGACTCTATAAAAGTACTACAAAGTCCAAAAGCTAAATAGTAGTCTTGCAATTCAAATTATTTTTTAAAAGTCTTAGAAAAGAAGTGGTGTTTTAGATTTACATCTGAATGGCAAGCTCTTAATTCAGAATATTAATGGGGTTGTCTTCCCAAAAGTCCCATCAGAAATAATTTCTGACTATATTTACGCTACTCTGGAAGAGTTGTCTTCAAAGGAGCCATAACAATACTGTTCTCACCCAATACTGGTTCTCACCCATCTCCATCCGTGCTGCTTGCTGCTTACTGGCAAATGGTCTTAGGACAGCTTGCTGAGTTTTGCCTGAAAATGTGATAAATGACAAGCAGGAGGGACCTATATGCACTGAAACGTGCTCTCACTTGGTCTGAGCCTACACTTGCAGCTTTCCATCTCCAGGGACCACAAGTGTCATCTTGAGATCTACTTTGGCATAGCCAATATAATTGTACAGACTCAAAAGATTGGAGTTACCTGATGTGGGAAGCACCAGAGAGATATGTCTGCACTGGACATGCTGGAGCGTAGAGCAGAGGTCTTCAAGCTAGCTCTAAGGATATTGGTATGGGCACATAGTGTCTTACACTGCTACATGGAGATAACAGGAGTTTAAAAAAAAGTGTGGCTGTATTGAGATGGCAAGGCACATACTCTAGTAAGGTGTGCCTCTCGGAAGGACTAATTCATGTGGGCTTATCCCCAAAGTGACATAGCTGCTCTGCTTCTTGCTATAGGACCCCATCCGCATTGTTTCAGAGTTCTCTGCAGGGAGCTTCACCATGGGCTGTAAGCCAAAAGTGAGGTGGTAGCAAGTGGGAAGAGAAACCAGGAGGACAGTCTCCCACACTGTTCTCTAGCCTGTAACTATTTGTCCTATTTGTCTTCAAAGCCCTATGCAATTATATTATGCCAAGCTGAATTCCTTGTTCTGTTGGATAAGAGATATTGTCTTTCCTTTAAAATATATCTGTGTTTAAAATAAGAAACAAAGTAAATCATTTTCTTGACAGTAAAGAAACATGTTTCCTTTCAGAGATGGTAATAACTCATGCAGCTGAGAACAAGTGTAAACCAAGCCAAAGTTCATGCCTGAGGGAATGCTTTCCCACCTCCCATCCACTGCAGCACCGATTCGGACAGGATTACTGCTAGGACCTTCTACAATCAATGCAATCGCTAGCAACTTCTGGAGTAAAAATATAATCTTTCCTATGATGAAAACCAATCTTGTTTCTAGATCCAAGGAAAACTTGGGTTGCAGTCGAACTAAAGTTACGCTAAGTTCTTTCTCAGTCTCCAACATCCAAACACAATTTAACTCAAGAAAATGAGGTCAGTAAAAGTTCATTCATTATAGTGTACAATAACAGGATTTGATCCATGGGGGACTATGAGAGTATTTCGACAGCTGGTACCAGGCTGGGTCAAGGAGGTTCTTAGCTGCAGAGGAAGGATGGAGGAAGCACAGTGCTCAAGCAAGATGAACATCACTGAATACAGAAGACGGTTTGTATATCACTCTACTGGACTAGATGGGCCCAGTTTTTTCCTTCCCACATGCTTACATTTATTTACATCAATGCTACGTGAGTTGCGGAGTGGGAGCTAACCAAATGCAACCAAGCCTAAAAGCCCACCAAATCAGAATGGTTAAAAATGACTAAGCAAGCTGGAGAAAGATGAAGACCCACACTTAACAGCTCAAAGTATTTTGGGGACTTCCCCTAGCATTGGGCCAATATAGCAGCTGTGGTTTGTGGGAACACCTATAAAACCAGCCACTGTGTGTGGCTGTGACCATATTGTCTGGTTCTGAGTGTACTTCTATTATTGCTAGAAACAGTGGAAGTCTTCCAGTGCCAAATGCCCTCAGGACAAATCTAACAAAGATTCCTCTCACGTCACTTGTCGTTTCCAATTCCCTGGTTTTAAAATCAGTCTTGCCAATACCAGGAGAAACATTGAGGCTTACAGGGATGTTCAGTTGAATGGCATCCAACAATAGAAAAGTGGTATAAAATACAGATCCAGAATCGCAAGAGGAAGTTCTACAAGAAGAATCATCATGATGGTCTATTTCCCAAAGACAGCACAAAGTCTATAGAGTCCAGCCCTCTTTGTGCAGGTGACTGACTCAGCCTAACAGCTCTGAGCTTGTGAGGTCTGACTATATAAACAATGCACAGAACGTGGCATGAGTACCCAAGGAGTACCAGAAAAGATCTGACGTTTATAACTAAGGTCTTTTATTTGCCATTACTCAAAAAAATAGGTATGGGATTTAGAACCAGTCTCAGAATATGACACTTAACATAATGTTGCACTAACAGGTTCTCTTGGTCTTCAAAAGGTGAGAGGAATTCAAGCAATTTAAGAGCCATCTTGTTCTTTCTGAATATAGGCTTATTCTGAAGTAAATCTGGCTTGTAAATCTGCTCTCCGTCTTCTACAAACCCCATCCTGTTTGCAGGAAACTAAAGAGAAAGCCAGCTAGCAGAAGGAGGTCCATCCTCTTCCAGCAAGGCACAAAGAGGATGTACAGTCCTCTTCCAGGAGTCATCAAAGGTCTCCTAAGGGTCAGAGAGATCTCCAGGTTATCCAAGAGGGCGTGTAGCACTAAACAGCCTCAGGTGTTTGTTGCTGGAATGAGTGGTGTCCCCAGGAAACCAGGGGAAAAGAAAAAAGGGAAACACTGGTATAAGCAATATGTCACAATAAAATAATCTCGCTGGTGATTAAAAATGTTAAAAAATCTAGTCAAAATAATCCACTGTTTGAAAATGGGTAATGTAGGGGAGAGTCACAGTGCAGCTGCTTCTCGAGAAATGAGTCCTGCCAGATCTCAGGATGGATATATGTGGCTAGCCCTGCTTAAAGTCTTGACGCTTATACAAAATTGCACTGATGTAGTATTTTAGCACTTGATTAGATAATGACTTGCAGACAGTAGGTCTTCCTTCAAAGATTTACTTATGTACCACTTACACAGCAGAACACTTTTTCCTCTTTTCAATTGCTATGTTGTTATGAAGATGGTAAAATTATAGAGCACTAGAGAGTGGAAAATGTTTCTTTCATGAACACTCCTTTTTTGGCTGAAACCCTCTGAACGCTGTGGTAATTTGAATAGAATGATTCAATACAGCCACAGGAATAACCTTACCTTTGACCCACTCTGACCATGAAGGTTCCTTCTCAGTGCAAATCGTTGAATATGCTGCCCTAAGAAACCTAAACAGCCTAAATGCTTATAGACAATCTAATAAGCTACAACTGGGGACTATAGCAACAGATACCCTGAAGACATTTGGGCCGTGTGCAAAAAGAAAAGTCCTTATTTCACTTTCAAGAAATAAATCCTTCAGGCATTCCATTTCAGAGGACAGCACTGGGATTGCTCTAAATCAGTAGAGTATGTCTTTAAAAAACAAACTTGTTAAACTGTTCAGATATGTTGGGGACTTCTTGACTCAAGGTATCAGCTTCAATCCTAGCTAAGCAGAGAACCACAACTGAAATTCTAGATTTATAATCCAAACTACTGGTTTCATCAGGCTTGTTGATAAACTGAAATTATTATTTATTCTCTTATTTCTGTAATGGAATTCAATATATAAATCATACCAAGAAAAGATCAGTGGGAGTGAAGAGGTGGAGTCAAGAAGGCATAATTCCGTGATTGCTGATTTAGGCATTTTATCCTGTTCTCAATGCGGCCTCTTTTATAACCTTTATTTGTATTTCAGATCTTTTATTATTTTCCTTTTCCTATGGCTCTTTTAAATATATCCAGTACAAAGGACCTGAAGAGAGTCCCACAAAAGGACACAAAGACGATGAAGGGACCGGAGCGTCTCTCCTATGAGGAGAGGCTGAGAGAGCTGTGACTGTTTAGCCGGGAAAAGAGAAGGCTCAGGGGGAATCTCATCAGCATGTATAAAAACCTGAAGGAAGGGTGTAAAGAAGATGGAGCCAGGCTCTTTCAGTGGTGCCCAGTGACAGGATCAGAGGCAATGGGCACAACCTGAAACACAGGAGGGTCTGTCTGAAAATCGGGACACACTTTTTCAGTGTGAGGGTGACCAAGAACTGGCACAGGTTGTCCAGAGAGGTTGTGGAGTCTCCATCCTTGGAGATATTCAGAAGCCATCTGGACATGGCCCTGGGAAACGGGCCCTAGGTGGTACTGCTTGAGCAGGGGGGTTGGACCAGATGAGCTCTAGAGGTCCCTTCCAACTTCATAGAATCATAGAATCGTCTAGGTTGGAAGGGACCTTTAAGATCATTGACTCAACTTCAACCCTTCTGTGATGCTGTGATTCATGATGACAACGGTTTAAAATTTAAGGGAAAGCTTCAGGCTACTGGAACAAGCTAACAAATTAAAGAAGAATTTTTCCCATGGAAATGTATCCAGTATTGTAACAATAAACTCAAACGTATGAGTTTAGTTTCAAAATCAGGTAAATCTTGCTGTGGAAAAATTTTCCTTGGTTATGTAAAGTAATACCTAAAAACCGTAATTCTCTCAAAGGAGCAGAACTTGTCAATCCAGAAAAAGAACTTTAGCTGAGAGATTTTGAAAGAAAACTCTGGGAAAACAGACATGTTAGGGAGAGACTGTGGGGAGAAAAGGGATGCCTGATAGCCCCTCTGCTTGCACTGCAGTGGAATCCTGGATCCTCAGAGCAGGAGATTTGGTTCAGGTAAGCAGCACTCATAAAGCAGTGTTAAATAGCATTACGGTACGGATAATACACTGAAAGCAAGATCATTCTTTGCTTCCCTACCCACCTCAAGTTTTATTTTCTTAATGTTCTGTGAGTATCACTCTAGTGACAGGCGTGTCACATCAGAAACAAGTCTGCAAGCTATGGAGTGTGGACTGCTGCACGAAATACTCAAATCCTACAATAAATAATAACTGTCCTTCCTTAGGTCAGCCTAATCTAAAGAATCTAATGAATGAACCTAAAGAATCTGAATCAAAGTAGTAAGAAGTCCATGTATGCTCAACATCCATTGAGTTATGAGGTCAACAGCCATGGAGATGAAAGCTGGAACAGACTGCAAGTCATTGAGGATACTGAAAATCAGAGCAGCTGGGAGGACTCTTGTTGCTTTCTTCTTAAAAGGGATAAATCCAATTTCCATGAAAGATAAACATCAGTGGGAATTGGATGACACCAAACACATAAATGAGTAAAAGGAAATGACCCACTAATATAAACGCTAAATCAGAAAAAAGACAGAAACCACACAGTGTGTGCTATCCTGACAGAACTGGAAAAATAAATATATAAAAGAGATTTAATTGGAGGGGAGAAACGAATTAGAAGGAGGGAGGGCAGCTTGGTGAAACTGACCAGGAAATCCTGGAACCAATGGTTCTTCCAGCAGTGGCAATCCAAGGCACACCAACATGAAGACACAGAACCTAAAGAAGGGAGACTTCATAACACCCAGAGAACTAGAAGGCAAAATCTCAGAGGACAGATATCCAAGGGAAGTAGGTGCTGGATGCTCTTTCAACAGCCCAATGTGTAGAGGATAAGAGTAAACTATCTCAGTGGCAGTGAAGTGTGGTAAATCTAAGAAAAGATTATCTTAACAAAATCCTGAGTTCTTCAATAACTAGAAGCTCACAGAAAATATTTTTTATAATGAATAAAATCAAGGACAAGTGTATAGGAAGAGAAACAGAAAAGCCAATGCGTAAAACAAGATGTAGGAAGAAAGTGAAGGTTCTGTAAAGCACGCTGGAAGTCCTTTGCCCACACAAGGTTGGGAAAAGAGTTTTCCGCGACTCAGCAGAGGGGGAGCTACAGGTAACTCAAAAAAAAAAAAACCAAAAAAAAAAACTTAAGCGTTTATTGCCTCTTTTTACTTCCATCAGATAGGATTAGACAGATACTGACACTAAACACCAGCATCAAGGCTAACACCTCAGGTGCTTGGATGGGTTTATTGTTTGCAAGTTAGTTGTATGTGGTGAGACTCATCACAGAGAACAAGCTGAAGCATACTCAGAGCTATTAGCTATTAGTCTATGAGAAATCATGACAGAAAGGGAAGATTTTGAAAAACTAGAAGAGGACAAATGTGGAGCTTATCTTAAGAAAACATGGGAAGAGGAAACCAAAGGATAGTAGGACCACTAAGATGATCTTCAATCCCTAGAAAAATACTGGAGAAAAATACCAAACAGATTATTTGTAAAGACATAAAGGTAATAAAAAATAAGTAGAAATCAACAGATCTGTCAAGGATATGTTGCAGTGTTACACTAAATTAATTACGTTCTACAACTGGACGTGTGGATGGTAAGAATAGATATAACTTCTTCATAACTTTAAAAATGCTATTTCTACTGTCTCACAATGCTTTCATAAGTAATCTGAAGAATCTTGTTGGAAGGGGGACCAAGCTTACTTACGAAACCATAATCTGAGAAAAGTTATCAGTCATTTGCTGTACAATGGAAGGACGCATCACACATACCCTAGATTAATTTTGAAAAAAAAAAGACAAAAGCAGAACCACAAGAATGATGAAAGAAAATATAGCCCTTGCGGAAAAAACCAAAGGAGCAGGGCAGGGTTGTTCTGTCTAAAGACGAAAAGACTGAGGGAAACATGGGGCGCCTTCCTGGCTGTAAAAGCTCAGGTGCCATGAGAAAAGGGAATAAATTGTTCCTCTATAGAAGAAGGGCTTAAACTGCAGTAGGAGAGCTCCAGCTTGGATGTTAGGGATTGCCAAGGAAGGTGTGGAATGGCTCATGTTGCAGATTTGCAAAAGCATTAGACAAATGACCCTCAGGTTTAGGCATAGTTGATTATTTCCTCAGGAAAGTCCATTATAGGCCTGTTTCCTAAAATCTTAAATTTTGCATGGAATCAGATGAACTAACATTTGTAGATAAATTTCTTAGACTCTACTGTAATCCAGTTTAAAATCCATATATAACTTTAGCCTAAAGCAGGTCAAACAACTTCTCCATGCTTGGCTGTCAGTAATTTTGGAAAGAACTAGATTACAATTTAAATACAAAACTTACGGGAACTTTGAATATATTTATTCAGAGAGTTAATCTATGACTCTCTACATTCCTTATTTGTCATTATAAGTCATCCATAAATCTATCAGATTTTCAGCTCTGAAAATGAAATGAAATCTGGAAGTAAGAAAATACAGAGAAGGCACTGAGGTCTGAAATAAACACAGAGAGTCAAAGTAATACTGCAAGGGAAATTTTTGTTGGGATGACACTGTTTTTGCATGTGCATGCATGTCTGTGTTTGTATGTGTGTATGTGTATATAAAAACAAAATACACATTTTTGCATGCATAAAATAACCAGGTGGGAAAAATAACAAGCTATTAAGTTGAATTACTTTTTACATAATGTGCTAAATGATTTAAAAGACCCCCACTTCTTGAATAATCAAAAAATTGATCCGTATTGAAGTCTCTACATTTGCCACCTAAGACTACTCAGTAACATCGGTTATCATTTATGAGTAATGCTTATGGCAAAAAGGATTAAGATTAATGAGTGGTATATTGAAGGAAAGTTGGAGTGACCTACCGATACAAGGTTAGGTATACTAAGAACCGAAAGATGAGGGGCCCTGCTTGTAACTGTATTGGTCTATCTAAATTGTCCGAACTATTTTCCTCACAGGTACTGGGAAGCTTAAGTTAGCTGTCTCTCAGAAAGAATCCAAGATGCTAAAAGGACAAGGTGTTATTCTTTTTACATAAATTTACAGAATTAATATCTATACTAGAAGGGAGCAATTGAAACAATCAACAAAAGGGAGTCGGTTTTGAAGTGCAGCAAGACCACCATTTTTCCGCCAGTGGAAAAACTGAGAAATGAGAAGTACTAAAGGATGTATTGTCAAGAGTGGTAAAGGAAGACAGACTACAATCAACGAAGATGGAATATGGCCAAGACAGGGGCTCAGCAATCTCAAGTGGTCACAGTCACTAAGTACCACTCCACTCCCACGGCAGCCCCACCCAAGGCAAATTTTTGTCAGGGCCGAATGACCAGCACAGTTTCCTGTAGCAATTGACGTCTCTCAGTCTAAGCACAGGTTCAGATCCCTGCCGCTTTACACAAGAGATCTGGTGAGATTGGAAGGTTACCACTGCAAGCCATTTTGGAGTGCTTATCAGGAAAATGCAAAATGACTAAATGCATATAGCTCTGGGGGAGCGGGGCTATTAATAGAGCTACCGCCAACTGATAAGAGAGATACAAAAACTGTAAACCGAGTAGACAGAAGAATTATTCTGAAGCCAAAGGAAAACATTTCTAAGAATGAGGGCCACAGTGCCTTAGACTGAATACTAGAAAAATCTGTCTCAATGACCAGATCTAAATTTTGGAAAAGGACCGGGCCTTTGCTTAGACAACTTAGCTAAGATGAACTGGCCTCATGCTTCAAGGTACTAATCTGTAATGGTCACCAAAGAGAGAATAAATGACTGACGAATATTCTATGTCCCCTAATACCTAATCCTCTGCCAAATTATTTTCATACTTGAAATGAATATGGTGAGGCCACTCCATGCCCTTTAATTGGCTATTGATCTTTATAAATACAATATTTGTGCTACACGCTGAGTATTCCAGAGTAGCTACTGAAAGGACACCTAGTGGTAAGTAAACGAGCATGTCTAGAAACCGCTGAGACTGTTCAAGGTGTGTAATTATAATTGTCACGGGAATTGCTGAACTGTTACGGGTTGAATCTGCAATGTCATATATGAACTTAACGTGCCAAATAGCTCTCTTCACAGTTTCTAAAAAATGGCAAACAGCATTCTTACAAGCACTTTTTAAAAACATGGAATGTAAGCTTAACTTCCTTAGAACTCACAGAAGTCTTTTAAACAAAAGATGCACATGTCTGTGTCATAGATTACAAATTTCAGTGTTGTGAATCTCCACTGCATCAATTTGAGGAATACTGGACAGCTGAAAAGAACTCATTAAAGTTATGTTTTGGGTGATATCCAAGCGAAATTTCAGCCATCATTCCTTGGGTTGTCTATTGTGCCACTCTAAAGTATCCTAAGCAATTAATTCCCTTATCGTCTTTCTCTCCTATCAAGACAAACAGCCGAAGTATATAAACTGTACACATTTGAGCTAATTTCACTCTTTTTTTTTTTTGGTCCACTTTATAGTCACTTCTTGCCTGTGTTTATTCCACACCCCTTAATATGTACTAATGCCCTTGTGACCAGGAGATGCCCACAACAGAAAGCTGTATTCCAGATGGAGTCATACTGGTCTCATGCAGAGAGGGATTATAACCTTCCTGTGTAGTGACACGCTGCCTCTGGGCAAACAGACCAAAATCCACACTTGGATTTCTTGTTTATGTCAACATATCGTATTACAAGCGTAGAACAATTTGCTGACCACTGTCCCTCTTCGATTATGGTTTTTATGTTGTCTTTTCCAGGTTTTTCTCTTCTGTTGAACACCAGTTTCTTTGGATTAATTTGCCCTGAGTGAATTAGTACGGATTTGCTAGGTCAGTTTTTCCAGATACATTATATTTTATCCAATTTTATAACCTCTCTGTATGCCACTGGTCTGCTCTCTGTCCTCACAGTGTTTATAACAGCTCACAACTTAGTACCATCCTTTGATTTAAAAAGCCACAAATAAGCTATTTCTGCTCTTCTGTCCTCTTTCATCATAACAAAGATCAAAACGTTGGGATGAATATTTTTTGTTTGCCTTTTTTTAGGTGACTTCCTACCAAAGTTTTAGTTGAAAAAAACCCAGCTTCTGCCTTATTTCTCCACAACTACAAGGAAGTAGACGGTGACGTGCCATGAAGCTGAGGCTGCAGCTCCTGCTTTTACCCAAATGTTAGCACCCATTCCTCACCCAGCTCTGTTTGCAGGGCTCACCTCTCCTCCACTCCACCCTTCTGAAGCTCCAGCCTGCTCTCTTGTCTTGAAATGGCATGTGGTTTCCTTCCTTTACTATAAACAATGCTTTCTGTAACCTTAGTTTCATGATGTAAACATTTAAAAATAAGAATGAAGGGAACACAAGCTATGTGTTCAGTTAGGTAGTTTGGGGATTAAATTAAATGAAATCTCTCGAAACATGGAACATTTCAAAGTAATGAAGTCTGGTTTTACTTGTTTCCCTTTTATCCCATCCCTTTAAAAAAAGGAGACAATGGATCTTTGAAACTCTGGCAGAATAGCAGTAAAGGCAGCTGAAGACAGCTTGTTGCTTGTGAATCCATGAGAAACGAAGGTAAATCTCAGAGGAAGGGGCTGTAAGACTCAGGTATGTGTTCAAAGGGAAAGAGAGGCGCTCTGTAAACTGCAGGATGCTGGAGGCTGGGCAACCAGCTGCCACAGTTGACACGGGAGGCTCCTGCTATCAGTAACGTCACCGTCTGTAATCTGCTGTCAGCTTGTAAAATGCCCTGCAGTCTGCCAAAGTCTCTTCAAACTGGCATTTCTTTTATAAGAAAGTATATTTTAAAAGCAAGAAACCAACCAATGGATACCATTCTCCAGTCAAAACCAAAGGAAGGCTGCCTTGTAGACACTCTGCATAATAAGGAATAGTAACAGGAAGGAGTAGTAAAGAGTAGTAAAGGAAAAATAATGTCCAAAAAAAAATACTTCTGTTTATCTCTGCAGTCCACCTATAAGTTTTAGTCAATTATACTCCTTCAAATAGGCTTTACTTTTCCTTTTTTTTAACCAGCTCTAGAGAGGATTTTCATTGTCAAATCCCTAATCCGTATTTTCCTCTTGTGAACTCTTCAGCAACAGAAGAAACTAAAAATGTCTGCAAATTTGGAAGAATTCTTATTACGTACATCTGAACATGCACATTTGGCTTTCATTGTGCAGTGTGCCAGGCAGCTACAAAAACAAAGCGTAGCCTAGTACAGCTTTAGTCAACACTTTAACCTTTGGATCTCACTTATCCTGAAAGAAAATGATCTTGTTGGCCTTTCAAGCAAGCCCATTTCCTCTTGGCATACAGCACACAGAGGTAATACAGTAGTTGCTTGAACTTCACATCATATTTAAACAGGCATTGTGAACATGCACAATAATAGCTTCAAAAAGGGAGGTCAAAGTATCTACAGGTATTACATCTGCCCCAAGCCTCTTTGCCAGTTTAGGGATTTTACCATCGTGTTTTCCCATTTCCTAAAGCCTGCTGATGAAGGGGTGTTATCCAATTATTTGGTGAAAAGCACACAAATGGCATAGGAGGAAATGCACAAATTTCCAACCCAACATCCTGTGCACAAAATAAGTTCAATAATAGATTTTTTTTTCTTCCTTTATCAATATAACACTACTTGCTATTTTTATTCCAGTTTAGTACAAAGTAGCAATAAATTAGAGGGAAACTTTTAATTGATATCTTAAAGAGACCTACCTTGAAAGAAACTTTTGACTCGGAGATAGCTGACACTAAGGCGCAAGACAGAAAGTTTGTCCAGCTTCGATATGATGTCAGGTGGAAAAGGCAGGAGGCTGGCCAGATGGTCCAGTTCCGCGTTCAGACGGTCCCTGTGTCTCTTTGAAGGATTTGATTTTTCATTCCCAACTGCAGGCCTTCTGTGGTGGAGAACACATTTTTGATTACCTGTTTTACCTCCAGATAGTACAACCGGAGACTGAGACATTGTCTGCAATTAGTTGATAAGAGGCATATTTAACCCAGCTTCTATAAAAATCTTTAAAGTTTCTATCCCCTGCCAAAAAGAGATTTACTATTCTGCATTTGCCATAGTGCAAAGACATGGACATCAGGCTTTCTCTTCACATCTGCCCAGTGAAACACAGACTAGGAACTGATACCTCCTACTCAGGACCCTCTCACCTTAGGGGAGTGGGTACCATCTTCACGTTCTAGTGAATACCGGGAAAACCAATTTCTCATCTGTGTCGTACAAATGAGGGTCAGAACAGCAGAGGAAAATTGCCATGACTAATGCATGAACCCATTCAATACCCACTGTATTCATTCAAAGCATCTGAGTTCCCTTCATTTAATGACTCAAAGTTAACCTGTGGGTCAGGAGATAATTAAGAAAAGAGCCTGTCTTTAGACATGATTTTTAAAAGTACAAGGTGAAAAGACATTCTTTCCTCAAGCTCAAAAACCCTGGGAACATTCTCACATTTACCTCCCTACATCAGTAATAACAAAGGTAACAACTTGGTTTCTCTCTTAAGAGCATTGATATTCCTCCCAAAACATGAAGACTAATGTTACTCGGATTTCTAAGTCAAGCACTCCTAATCCATCCCCATTTCATGTCCCTCTCAAGCAGTGGACAGGACCAGATACCTCAGAAAAGCTATTGTGAAAATGCATTAAGAGGAAATACATCACAAATTAGGAAGCTCAATTTTGGGGTGTCTTCTTCTCGCAGAACATTTAAGATGCTGCTCTGAAGAGGGAGAAAAGGAAAAGCTGGTCCACTTGCACACAGTCATGGGAATATGATTTTTAGCACAACAGCAACAGGTGGTCAGTGCTGAAGAACAGACTTCTCAATTAAGCAAGAAGACCTGAGTGGTAAGGTTGAAAAGGTGGTTATCTCCAGCTGACAGCCATTGCTGGACCCAGCAGTAGTCAAATGTGTTATCCAGGTATGAGCTACAGGCCACTGGAGCCATAAACTAGACGGATCCATGATCTCAGAGGGAACGCAGCAACCCAGAGCTATAGCTGAGCTAGCATCTCCCAGGGGACTTTGTGTTGTGTCAACTGATCCTCCATTTGCTCATGTAATCACAGAATCATAGAATAGTTTGGGTTGGAAGGGACCTTTGAAGATCATCTAGTCCAACCTCCCCTCCAAAGAGCAGGGACGTCTTCAACTGGGTCAGGTTGCTCAGAGCCCCGTCCAACCTGACCTTGAATGTTTCCCGGGATGGGGCAACTACCATCTCCCTGGGCAACCTGGTCCAGTGTTTCACCACCCTCATTGTAAAAAATTTCTTCCTTCTATCTAGTCTAAATCTTCCCTCTTTTAGTTTAAAATCATTACACCTTCTCCTATCACAACAGGCCCTGCTAAAGTTTGTCGACCTGCTGGCCAGGCTTCTTTTGATGCAGCCTGGGATACAGTTGGCCACCTGGCCTGCGAGCGCACATTGTCGGCTCACGTCCAGCTTTTTACCCACCAGTACCACCAAGTCCTTCGGGGCAGGGTTGCTCTCAATCCCGTCATCCCCCAGCCTGTATTGATACCAGGGGTTGCCCTGACCCAGGTGCAGGACCCTGCACTTGGCCTTCTTGAACCTCAGGAGGTTCACACAGGCCCACTTCTTAAGCCTGTCCAGATCCCTCTGGATGGCATCCCATTCCTCAGGTGTGTCAACCCCACAACTCAGCTTGGTGTTGTCCACAAACTTGCTGAGGGTGCACTCAATCCCACTGTCTATGTTGTTGATGAAGATATTAAACAGTACCCTGTTTAATGGACCCCTGAGGAACACCACTTGTCACCTATCTCCATTGGATATTGAGCCGCTGACCAGTACCCTCTGGATGTGACCATCCAACCAATTCCTCATCCACCAAACAGTCCACCCTTCAAATCTGTATGTCTCCAATTTAGAGGGAAGGATGTTGTGGGGGACAGTGTCAAAGGCCTTACAGAAGTCCAGATACAGGACAGTCATAGCTCTTCCCTTGTCTACTGATATAGCCACTCCATCAAGGTGGACACAAGGAAGGTCATAGAAGGGCAGGACTTGCCCTTGGTGAAGACATGCTGGCTGTCTCGAATCATCTCCTTGTCCTCCATGTGCACTAGCATGGCTTCTAGGAGGATCTGTTCCATGATCTTCCCAGGCACAGAGGTGTGGCTGACAGGTTAGTAGTTCCCAGGGTCCTCTTTCCACCTTTTCTAAAAATGGGTGCAATGTCCATGTTCAAGTTCTTACTGTAGCACATTGCCACATTCCTCCTGAGGCACCTTCTCCAGAACAAGAGACAGTGAGAAAAAAATCAAGGAGGTAAAGATGGAAAAATATTCAAGAATGGGAAATGCTAGGCAAGGAAAATACGGGTATGCTAACAGTTTCCACTTGCACCTCACTAAAGGCAAGGATCATAACCTTATCTAGCTTAGCTGGTACTCCAGTGGAGAATCAGAATAAAACTATTTATTTGTAGCACTTTACTACTGCATTTCCACGCTCCACACATTTACTATATTTTTCAATCATAATTTTAATTTTGAGTACATATTGGGTACTAGTATTTTTGGAGTAAACCCTGGAGCTCAGTCATCCTCACTGTGACACCAAAAGGATGTCTGACCTGTGGAGAGCAGTAATTTTGTGTGAATATAGCCTATAGTTGAGTAGAGGCTAAAGAACATAAGCTTTTACTAATTGCTTCTTACATCTGACAAACCAGCTGAAGCAAGGAAGCAATTTAGGACAGAAAAAATTAATTCCTATAAGGAAAATTAGACTGATGAGTTCAAGGGGTAAAAATTGTAAAGATTAGCATGGAATAGATGCAGAAATTGTTCAAGCCTATTTATCACACAAAATAGTGAGTGCTCTGTGCCAGAGAGGTATGGTTTCAGGCACTATGTGGACTACATTTGTACTAAGCGTAAGGAACAGTTTTCTGGAGATTGCAGGGAATGGTGTAAAAAGACTACAGGAGAAAGCTGAGGACAGAGTCTTCCTGAAAACTCAAGGAAATGATTCAGTAAGGGAGTGAATCCAAACAAAAAGGGGTTTGATGTAAATGGTAATTAGGTGCCAAGTGGATGCGATTTAAAACAATGCAAGTTCCATGGAAAGGCTAGCTTAGGTATCCATAAATAGAAAAGGGTAGGCAGGGAAATTCTTCAATGAGCTGCTTTGAGGTACATGGTAATTCTAGCCCTTATTTTGAGCTGAAAGCAGAAGATGCTTGTTATGTGTTAAAACAGGGATTCTCAAACTGTGTAAATGAGGTCTAAGCAGACCCATAGCGCTCACTCTATGATACCTCTTTTACTCTGCTTTTTATGCACTACTACAATAAAGGAGCACGTGTAATTAAAACAATAAAGCTGGTGTTTCCTTCTTTGGAAGGAAAGAAAAACCTCTCAAATGCTGTAAAAAGTTAAACCACTCAAATGCTGCTCTGCTCTAACAAGCACCGGTGCCCGTACAAGACCCGTATCACCAGTCCCGGTTCGGTAGGAGCTGCTTGTGGGAGCTGGTGCAGAGAACATTTTCTGTTTTGGTGGTACATAAGGCATTGTGCCATTTGCGCTTTTATGATTCAGTGCGCCCATGACACACAGCCCGCCACCAGTGTAAACCAGTTTGGTGAGCTTGCAGAGGAATTTCCTGCAGCTACAGCTCTGTCTGCTGTTGGCCAGCCTCTGAGGGAGCCCTACGCCGTTAATGACAAGTTCGCTCGGAATCAAGTTTTTAAAGCATGCTGAAGTGTTAAACCAGCAGATGATCCAAACTGAGAGAAATCTAATCGTTTGCTATGATGGCAAGCTTTCCGTAAGAAGGGAAAGGGAAGAGTGAGACCATGAGATGCAGCAGATAGGCAAAGTGCAAAGTAACAGCAAGATGATTATCATGAACGTACTGATCAGCGCCCGCAGCCACTGAGCTGCACTCGGGCATTGCACAGGCGTCCCGGCAGAGCTGAGCTCCAGTGCCAGCTGTGTACGCGCAGATGTTCACCATCTCCTACCAGTGAAAAGGCCTGAACGAGAGAAAGCTGTTTGAGGGAAAGGGGGCCCTTTTCCACCTTCCAGCTCTTCCTAGCGAGGAAAGGAGGAAGCAGAACTATCGGTGAAGAAGACATCAGACTGGCAGAGCAGATGAGAGGTAGGATAGTGTGATACCAAGTAAGAGGAAGGGCTATGCCACAGAGGGCTTTAAAGTGAGAACTAGGAAGCCGGAGAGAGCTGCACCTCCCGAGGTGTCTGTTTACCCTGGCAATGGTACAGTTCTGGCTGAAGTGGGCAGTTTGAGGCAGTTATAGATAGACTCAGAGTTAGGGCAGCTGTAGCTTGACTTTAAAGACCTGTAAAACATTACAAGAACTGTTTCGCGGAGGGAGAGAGTTTTACAAGATGACAGGGTTTGAGACGAAGAAACGGCTGAAGCTCTCAAATGGTAACTGTCCTGAAGCATTGCCTTAGCGTTTCTAGTATAAGTATTAATTTCAGCACACTGGTTTTAGTTCGAGGTTAAAAACAAGATCTCTTTAGTTTTCAGATGCTTGAATTACCAGTAAAATGCTAGATTTCCACAGGAAGCAAACACTTGGTAGAAAATATTTCCTTTAGTCAAAACTCAAGTTCTATGACTGAAAAACATATCTGATAGAAAATTTTCAGTCAGTTTGAGCTCCAGGTGTTTGAACTGAGTCCCTAAAAGCCAAAATTCTTTAGTGTAGACCACATCTAATGGGGCTTGTTTGGAAGCTTTCTGTGGCAAAAGGAGAACAACTAGAGTTTTTTATTTATTTGGATGTATAAAATTAGAACTTGAACCTGATACATTGTCTGAAGAATGGCAACCTAATGAAGATAGTCTCTCCTAGTTATGTATAGAAAAGACAACTGAAACATATCAGCTTCTCCCGGTAAAACAAGTTTTCACACATTCTTCCACAGTCTTGTGCGTCTCTGCATTTTCCCATGGAGCTTCTTCATACATTTTCATCACGATTCTGTAAAGCTACCTCAGAATAGAATTTCTGTGCCTGAAAAAACATGAACATAATGACCAATATCATTCTGTGATATCCTGGATTAAAGGCCAGCTGCAGGATCACCACCTGGCTTGACAGCCTGGTCACAAAACGTTGATGGAGAGGCAGAGTTGGCCTCCTGGCATGTGCTGAATATGGGTAGACACGAACATCCCAGTTGTTCTGCAGAGGGGAAAGCTGCACCTCTGTCCTTTAAATCCTGACCTTTGAAAGCACTAATCCATGAATCCCAACAGAAATACAGGTATCCTGCTCAGACTGGCACCTGAGCTTACTTATTCCTTTGTCAAGAGAAAGTTAAATTCTAGAGGCTATTAATGTTAAAAAGAGAGGAATCGTCACTACGACTGGCAAAAGAATTCCTACCAACTTTTTTCCCTGTGAAAAATTAGGTTTTTCAACTGAACAAATACTCCTGCCTACCCCTCCCAGAACAGGTGGCAGCATCTACCATGATTCATTATCAGAATGGGAGGGGAAAAAGTAGAAAAAGGCTATGAAGGAAAATGTGCTATGCTATCAAACAAGAGAAAAAAGCTATAACAAAACCAGTACAACATGTATCAAAATAATGTTTAAACATACTGTTCAATTAATAGGCTTTGTCTACTCTTCTAAATTCAAGATAAATGATTTGGGGCAGCATAACAGTAAGGATACCTTGGAGTCCTGAAACGTCAGTAAGATCTGTAGGACTGAAGGACATAGACCATGAAAAGAGCTCTGTCGGCCAGTCAGTCCTGGGCATTCAGAGCCTCTTTAAATGAGAGTTAGGAAGTCCCTAAGTGAGGGAATAAGCACAGGAAAGGCTTACCAGAGACCAAGCCCACAAACAGATAAGGTTTGAGGAAGAGACCAGGGTTGCTAGCAACTGAGAATTCATCCTCAGCAAGCAATAATTAACTAACACAGAGAGCTGTCTCCAGTGTGGGAGCTCAGTATTCTAATAATACAAATGATTCCCTTTGTTTTAACCAAACTCAAGTTTCTTAATCAAAATTGTCTATGTCCTGGCTGGATAAGGTCATGCGCAGGTACCTGAATTGCGATCTCATAGCAAAGCTATTTTCAGGGTAGCATTACTTCCAATGGCTCCCAAGGTGAGAACTTGCTGCCATCAAAGTAAGTGATAACTGATTTTGTTGAAGCCAGAACTTGACTAATGAGGACATTTTTGTCCTTTGCTAGCAGGTAGTTTTCTTAACCATTGCTTTTATCTAGAAGTCACCTTCGAGGGAAGTTCTTCTAGCTATCATATATGCTCCAAACATGAAGCTTAGCATCTCTCAAAGCAACTACGACTCTCCCTCCTTTCTCACAAAAGTTATAATCCATAAAGAGTTCTGAACGGAGGTAGTTTCATATACTGGAGCAGTTCCATACCTCATGCAGTTATAAAGTCAAATATCCACATCCATACTTGAACACTAGTGCAGTAATGTTACATACGTTTTGGATTTAACACTCAGGTTTTGCAGGAAGAATAATTTTCTTATGTCATTATATTTGCCTATTGAAATTGACATCTGTAATGTATTTTACACTAAAATACTTTTTTTTAAAGTGAGAACAAGTGGTTCATGTGCAAATACTCTCCAAAATCCAAACAAAATCAACAGGTTTCACTCGAACACTCACAAAAACTCCCCTTTGAGTTTAGACCAATATATATAATTTTAAGCCAAGTGGGTTATTTTCAGAAGTTCTGAACAACTGAAAACAGGGAAATCTATTTTAGTTACCTTCTCATCCTTAAATTGTCTGTGAAGGCCACCAGTGCTAGTTCTTAATTTTAACACAGTAAAAATGTGTGTTTCATAACCATATAATCAAGTGTAACACAGAAGATGTGGGCTGATTATCTTAAAAAGCTTCATTTCACAGAGTGGTTTATGGCATCTGGAAATCATTTTACATTTGAGTGATAGCAACCTTTTTTCCCTCCCATTTCAAGCCTCTTGTAGTAACAACTTCCCATTGCTTTTTTCCCTTTTTCTGCTTCGGCTTCACACATACAATTCCTCTGTCCCATTTTTCTTCTCATGAAAGTGATCCCATAGTAAATAGTGGTTCAAAAATGACGCGTTCTTTAAGCAAAAAGTGAGTCACCAGCCTGCTTTTTCAGTTGGCTGAACTGCCCCACTTTCCAGGCTCACACATGTTGGACTTAGCGATGCCCCAAGCAGGGCTAAGCCAAGGAAGGGGGAAGGGGGGAGTGCAATGCCAGCGCACTGGTGCCACTTGGCACACAGCTTCTCAAAAGGCTCCTTCAACAGGCGGCGGGGATCACAGAAGCGTGGAGGTGGCAGCCACCCCTCCAGCCCATTGCCCAGCTGACATTTAGTCCACCAATATCTTCTGCCTATGAAAACGCACTGTCCCTCTCCACTCCTCACGGCAATGTTCTCCATACCACACTACGGTACACACCACAACCACCACCAGCCTCCTCCTGGGCCACCTAGCAATGGGTAAGGCTGGTTGGACCCATGCTCACATCCTTCCTGGAGCCTGTCTTAGCCATGAAAAGCCAGTTGCAGGGAAAGAGATTAGGTCTCTCCCATGTCAGTAAACCATGGGAGGAAGGGAGTCCTTCTTCTACTTCATTTCTAGCACGTACGTTCAGAGGGAGATGCCTCCTGATGAATATGATACTTAACTGTTTCTGAATGGGTTTCCTCCTTTTCCTCCCAGCATATAGGCATTCCCCCGGAGGAATCATTGTTTTGATGCTGAAAAACAAAAGGAATAGATTTCTTAGCTCAGAGGTTTCATACCGCTCTACAGAATGACAGCACCGAGAAAGTTCAACCGAGGAAAATGTTTGTTCCTTGAGTGTGGCATTCAACAACACTAAAAAGCACAGTGGCACTAGTTAAGATAGAAGCTTAAAGCTTATTCCAATTTCCTACCTTAATATTATTAGAATATTGATGTTTATATTCAATTTTCATTTTTTCAAATTAAGGGTACTATACATGGTATAAAAATGGGTATAAAATACATCCTGTTTACTCAATATCCAAAATTAATTTTTTTTTTCCTTCTAGGCTCATTTTTAAATTCAGCTAAACAAATAAGAATGAATAATACAACCCATCATCTTCTGCACCAGGATTTCACAGCTTTTTTAACACACAGGAATATTGTCTTCCATTACTGACACTGGGATAAGTAGGATGCAAATACTAAACCCAGCATTTTTCCAGGTCCTCACATCCTTGTTTTTAAAGACTGAAAGTATACCTGTCAGCAGCTCAAGAACTGACACAAGGTATTGTGGTTAGCACTGGGATCCAATGCAGTGCTGGTGGAGGTTACAATTTTCAGACAAAACTTAACCTTAGTATTGCTCTTCTTGGGCCTTAGAGACGTTGCAAGCTCTGAAACAAATCTTTGTGTCCAGTCTGTTTAAATTTTCTGGTGATTAGCTGAATAGCAAAATCTCTTGCTTTCCTGTCTGAATGAGTACTTTAGTCTTGCCGTGTGCTGTTCAACAGTGGGTTCACCTGACCGAGAGGTTACTATATCTCAAGAGTATTTGGTGCTTTGTGTAAGAGGTAAAATTCAGAGCACCCTCTATGTGACTGAATCAAATCCCATGCTATTGAAGACACCTATATCATATAACACAAATCATAAACTTATCGAAGTTCATTTAAAAACAGCGTAGAAGAGCTTTGCTTTTCACTGAAAGACAGCTTTCTGATAACTAGAAACCTTTTGCTTTCCAGATTAAATTTGTTCACGGTCATACTATGCCCATTTGTTCTTCTGCCAACATTGTCTTTTAGTTTAAATAGCTCTTCCTCCTCCATTGTGTTTACTCATTGGTGTATTTTTAAATATCAGTCATATCTTCAATCAGCCTTCATTTTTCTATTCTAGGACAACCCGAAGTCATTTATTCCCCTCTCATGTTACAAACTCTTTATTCTTCCCATCATCTTAGAAGCCTTCTCTATCTCATTTCAGTCAATCTGTCATGGACAAACATAACCATGCACAGTATATTAAGTGAAATCTGAAAGTATTTCGTACTTGCATCTATATACTTATGTATTGACAAACCATTAATTCTTTATGGCAATTATCTCACTTGATATTTTTGTGAGTGCATTTTCATTTTTCATCAACATTATTAAACTCATGCCTGACAGTCATCCTGTGGTCACCTAATATGCACAGTTCTCTGTCTTCATGTGTAGCTTACAATAAATAAATACATAGTTCATGGAAAAAAAATCTAACTCTTCTTGCCAAAGTGTCTGGCCATCCCTTTCATACAATTAATCTCCAGTTCATTTTTGTTATGTGAGAATTGTATCCTCTTCTGTATTGATGGCACAAGCAACTAATTTTATTGCTACAGTCCTGGTTTTGCATGACATTTCTTAGTAAAAAAATCATCTCCAAACTGATAGTTGAGGAACTCTGCTTGTAGCTTCCCTCCTGAGCAGTTATTTTCCTTCCAGCACATACTGTTGACCTAGTTCCTTCCCCCAAAACATCAATTCTTTACTAGCCCTCAGCAGCACAGCATCCTTCGCTAAATTCGGATAGATAGGTCTACCACATTTCCCTGATCTAGAGAATCGGTTATTGTATCAACAAAAAGCTCTCCTGTTACCTTGTCAAAGTTGTCTAAATTTAAATTACATTTTTATTCCATTACACAACTAACCACAGCTGTTAATTGCTCTTTCCTTGAGAATTCATTCTAAAATGATGCGTAGTATAGAGATCAGACAAATAGGTCAGTAGTTGCCCTCTCTCAGTTGTAGCTGATGGTGAAAACACCAGCCATTCTCAAATTGGTGCGGTTTCAGGTATAGAGTTCTTCCAGAAATAAACAAGTTTCTTTTTTTCCCACCATTACTGGGACAATTTCATGTGACATCAGATGGGTGAACTGCCTGGCCAAAGTCTATGAGAGATAGTCTACAGTGCAATACATACTGCTCCAGGTTAAGAAAGTCTGTTTATCCCACAGCCTTTGTTTAGACAAAGCCTTCTTGCCACCTTCAAAGACCTTGTTAGGTTAGGCTAGTCTCAAGCTCATTTTTTGCAACAGTGTCCCAGTTTTTAAGATTTCATCTACCCTGCTGGGTTTTCTGCTCCAGTGGGAAGCTGAAATGGTGTGAAGAAGCCCAAAGGATTGCCGCAAGTTCTTGTGAGACCTTACATTAAAAGATACTTACTTTTCATTGTAATACTTTTGTGTTCTGAGTCCTTCCCGTCCATAATATGAATCTATGACTCATAGTTCATGTTTCAAAACAGTGTCACATGCTAGACTTCCCTTCTCTTGCCTTTATGAGCAAAATTACAAGGAGGAGAAAGACTTGGACAGCATAATTCAACTGAAAACTGAAAGTTGAGAGTTCATTCGATTTCCCAAAAGGACCACTTTGTTTTAAAGCCCATTCTGATTCAGTTGATTAATATGTGACAGCAAACAGAAATAAATTAAAAGACGAGTATTCAAACAACTGAAAACCAGGAAATAAATAGCAAACAATATGAGCTAGAATTTATGAAGTGTAAAATTCTGGTTAAGAAAGATAAAGGCCCAAAGGAAAATTCACAAGTTGCAGTGCTAAAGAAAAGATAATGTGCTTTTTAGAAGAACATTATGAACAAAAGAAGTCTAAAAAGTGTGTAGAGTGCTTATTAGATGGAGATGGCTGTTATGTTAGAACTGCATAAAAGGTAAGAGTGTTCAACAGATTTATTTCTAGTCTCTGAAAAGAAGGAGACTCATGCACTTGCATTAAATAAGAATAAAACATGCACTCTTCAGGCTTTTTACAGGAACTTTCTACAGAATTAGGACAAGGGGTTACCACAGCAACATGGTATGAAGCACTACCTCAGCAACTGAACACTAACGTCCTAGATACGCGTACAGCCGAGAGGTGCTTCTGCTACTGCCACTAATGTCAATAGTGGCATGCAGATAAGATGAGTTTGAGAATGAACATACGGGAATAAAAACCAAGTTGGAAGGCTCATGGCTAGCGGTTCTAAAAATACGGCTGAAAACATCACTTGAAGTTGTTGAGCTGCACAGAACCATAGACCAAGAAAACATTGCCTTTAAAAACTGGAGAAGAGCATATATTCACGGTCCCGCCTGGAGCATGCCCTCTTCTGATCATCTGTGAGCTCTGGTCTCCAGCGCTGGAACACAACAGCCCATCTCCACCGCTGCAGGAGGCCGGGGGCTCCTTCCCCTACCAGCCCACCAGCCTCATGTGTGAATGAGAAACAGGAAGAAGTTGGAAGGACGGCACTGGGCTGCTGGGAACAATTGTGCTCTTTCCTTTCTCTTTCTCTCTTTAACACCTCAGAGTCCTCACACACTCTCCACCTGTTTGAGGGGGATGAAGGCGAACCCCAAGCAGCAACTTCCCACCCCTCCAGCAGCAGGAGAGGGGGCTTACAAGCTTGAGGAGCTTCAGGAGGACAGCTAGGACTGAAAGGAAGAGAATTGCTGGGAAAGGGCAGATGCGGGCCATGATCATTCACTTTCGTATGTCAGATGCTTTTAATCACCACTGACATTAAGTCGTAATGAATCTCTGAACACTGGGGAAATCCAAAGGACTGAAAGACAGCTGCTATATGACAGTC
This sequence comes from Chionis minor, assembly GCA_013398295.1. NCBI lineage: Eukaryota > Metazoa > Chordata > Aves > Charadriiformes > Chionidae > Chionis > Chionis minor. Next base: position 532,233 of record VZSF01004846.1, read on the forward strand.
TTCAGAGAAGGGAAGCATAATGATCCAGCTAACCACCGGATGGCGAGACTGACATCCATCTCAAGCAAAATACCAAAAAAGCTGATAAGAAAGACGAATGACGTAACTTAGCAGAATTCTATGGAATATCATGCTCTTTGGAGTGAAACTTACTCGCAAAGAAGTTATTGACTCTGGCTGATAAACGAATTCACTTCTATTAGTAAATCATTTAATTTAGCAGCACAACATTCTGATTTTTAAAAGACACGGTGAAGTATTACCCGTGAAAGTCCACAGTTTCTGTAAGTAAAGAATTGGACAAGTGACAGATCATAAAAAAAAAAAAAAGAAGAAGAAGCAATTGTAGAGAAATCACTGCTAAATGGAAAGGTTTTTATAAAGATTTTACAGGCATCAAGGTTCAACACAAAGCCATTGGTGGTAACATTTCCAATGTTATAAAAATTTGGAGGAGTGGTACATAGTGCAGAAGACATAGTGAAATAGAGCAATCTGGAGTGTCCAGTAGGCTGTTTCTCTTTATCCACAATGCATCTTAATACAGCCAAATGCAAACACTCTCATCTCAGAATAGGGAATGGGGACTGCATCCTGAAATGCCAGTGATTCGTGAAAGGAATTAGGGATCAAAGTAAAAATTGAATACAACCCATACCCTGAGCTCTGAGGGAGGAGCTGCTGCAAAAGCAGCTAATGCAGTTGCTGACCTAAGTGAAGTAATTTTTACCTCTGTTTACAGATATGATGAGACTGATGCTGGAACAGCATGTACAGTTCCCACCGAAGTGTTTTTCAAAAAATGTTAGAAATTTGAAAGGGTGAGGAAAAAGGCTAAAAAAAGTCCTCGCAGGCTGAAGAAACTGTCTTGCATAGAAAAAAAATAATTAGGAGACTTGAGTAAAGTGAAGTGACTTTTATGGAGAAGTTATTGGTGCTGAATTATTTTAATCTGAAGCATAGCAAGCACTGAGAAGGTGAAACTGAAGCCGAATACATCCAAATAAGAAATAAGGCATTAATGTGTAAGACTGTGAATATTTAAACACTGGGGGCAAGCTACACATGATTTAATGGATCCTCCGTCTCCTGCTGTCAAAATCACTGTTAGGTGTCTTTCTGTAACATGCACTTTACCCTAACAGAAGTTATGCTTAAATTAAATACAAGCAGTTGGGCTGAATGCAGGCATACTCAGAAAGAAAGAAAAAAAATAATAATTTGGTAGCTTTGGTAGCTATAGGAGGTCAAATTACATTATCCAATGATCTCTCCTTTCATTAAATTTTATGAATCATTTCCTGCACGAATGTGATCACATACCATGCATTCAATGCCTGAACTACACAAAAGGGCTGTGCAGACCACAGCTTCGAAGCGGCGCAGGTTTCGAAGAGGCAGCCTGGGAATAAGGAACTTGTGTTCTCATCATCTCTGCTGCGCCGAAGAGCCACAGCGCAGCTTCACCCACAAAGCAAAGAGGGGATGGTGCTCCCGGAGTACAACTTGGCTTTGCATGGGATTATGTGCTGCTTCTGCCTTGGGAGGTAGCGACTCTGGAAAAAGACTTCCACTCGTGACAGCTAATCAACAGAGTAGAAATCTACCTACCTGCTGTCACTAAATTAATTGATTAGCACATTTCCACCAAATGCTTTGCTTCTGATGAATGGTCGTGTTTTAGGAGAAAAGTTGATAGGGCTTTGGATATATTATACTTTGCAAATAGCCTGCAATACTGCAATGAGCTGAAGCAGCCCCACTTCAAGAGAAACTGCAGGAAAAAGTCACAAAAATTATTAAAGGCTTAGAAAATGAGCTCCACAGTCAAAGTCCAGGAGCTCAAACTGTTTGGATTACCACAAGGAACAGCAACGGAGAACTTCCTCACAATAAGTAACTACATTATGTAAGAAACAAACATTTCGTGACAGAGATCAAGCTAATTCTAGCAAGATCCAATTTGCAGAATTTGAGGCTAATTACATTCAAATTACAAATAAATGAGCATAACTATTAAAATAATTTGCCCAGGACTGCAGAGGACTCTCCATCACTGAGCGTTTTTTTAATCAAGATTTTTTTTTTTCTTAAAGAAAACTATTAAACTTGTGTGGCAAAGAATTTAAGGATGTCTGATGGTCCATGTTATACATGAGATCCAAACAAGATCACAGGGGCTCTTTCTGGCCTTAGAATTTACTTTTCTGCCTCAATCTTCTCTCCAGTGAAAAAGGAAGAAGGTTAGTCACAAACCTGAAGAGTTGTCAGAAATGTTAATTGAGTAGTAAAAAGCTATACAACGCTTGACTTACAGAGGGTGGTTCTGCAAGTAGCAGGGATCACAGCCCAGCTGTAAGCTGGGCTTACAGCCCAGCTAGGGTTGTCTGACATGGCACATATATTATCTCTTTAATTTCCTCTAAAGAAAATATGTACAAACTTGGCTATGTTTGGAGCTTATAAAAAAAAAAAAACAGTTTGCGTGTGCTCAGGAGACTTGCTGTAGTCTGACAGTTATCTATACTTTCTGCCTGAGCTGAGCACACGTCATCCCCTTCATTCCTCCCACAGGCATCTGCACTATACATATGCATCCCCATGTGCTTTACATGCCTCCCCTCGGAGCGGCAAAGGCAGAGCCAGACTTTCCCTCTTGCTGTTCCTCCCCATCCTGGTGTGCTCTCCCTCCTCCAGCCGCTGCAGCCCAGAAACGAAGGACTCCAAACACAAGGCGTGGGAATGAGGAAGGACTGGGAGGCAGACTGAGGTGAGGCAGGGAGGGGACAGAAGCAGACTGCCTGTAGGCCTGCGTCTCGGCATCCCTAAGACCCACGGACAGGCGCTGTGCTTCGTAACGCTCCAGAAAGGGACCATTGGGGAGCACTGCTTTTGAATTATAGGAGCATAGAATCATAGAAACGTTGTAGTTGGAAGAGACCTTTAAGATCATCAAGTCCAATCATTAACCCAGCACTGCCCAGTTACCACTAAACCATGGCCCTCAGCACTATATCTACCCATCTTTTAAATACCTCCAGGGATGGCGACTCAATCACTTCCCTGGGCAGCCTGTTGACAACCCTTTCAGTGACGAAATTTATCCTAATATCCAATCTAAACCTCCCCTGGTGCAACCTGAGGCCGTTTCCTCCTGTCCTGTCGCCTGTTCCTTGGGAGAAGAGACCGACCCCCACCTGGCTACAACCTCCTTTCAGGTAGTTGTAGAGAGCGATAAGGTCTCCCCTCAGCCTCCTCTTCTCCAGGCTAAACAACCCCAGTTCCCTCAGCCGCTCCTCATCAGACTTGTGCTCCAGACCCCTCACCAGCTTTGTTGCCCTTCGCTGAAGGGGTTCTAGTACCATAATGTCCCTCCTGTAGTGAGGGGCCCAAAACTGAACATTAGGACTTCAACATAACCATCCAAAATTTGGGATTGTCCCAGAAACTCAGTGCCCTGCACCTCCCCACTGCAGTCTCCCACCCAGGTCTCCTCCGGGCTCCTTCGCCATCGCCGCCCGTGTTACGGATAGAAGTTTGAGCATGTGGATCCAGACCCCTGCCCTGCTCAGAGAAGGCAGGGAAGGGTTCGGGGCCGGGCAGGGGCTGTAGGAATGAGGACTGTGTGATGCGAGGCATGTGGCTATGGCCAGTGATGGCAGAGGCGTCAACCCTCATTTTCTGGGAGCCTTAGTCTGGTTTCTAAAAGCGATAAGCATTCAGTGCCGCAGCCAAAGGCACCCAGAACTGGGCTCTGGAATGAACGTACACCAAAGGCTGCGCCTTCTGAAAAATCACCTCCTGAGTGCCTGGCATTGAGTAAATGAGAATACATCTTTCAGATTTGGCTCTACGAGTAAGTCCATATGTCTCAGCAGTGTAATAGAGACTAATTTAGCAGTGGTTTTGATGTACTTAGATATTATAGTCACAATTATCACAAAAAAGTCTGTGACAAATTTAATAGGACTGTGTTCAGAATGGGATTCGAACAGTGCATCATATGGAGCTGGGACCACAAGCTGCATGAGGATAATAAAAACAAAATATGCAATTTTTATTTTTAGTATGAGATGAAGTTTGGCGCCTGTCCACACAGGTGAGGAATTCACGTTTCGTTTTTAACTCCTGGGTTTCCTAATTTGCAAGGTCTTGGCTTTGAAACACGGTGGCCCTTTGCTACAGGGTGGCTATGCAGCTACACTCTTCAGGAATCTTTAGCAAAACAATAATTTCAATCACTATTCTTCCCTCACAAACAAGTTCATTTGGGGACTAAATTATCTCATCAACCCTCCTTTCTTTATTTGTTTATATAAGAAAGCCTGAAATTAGGTTCAAGGAGACTTTTTTTGAGCTTTGAGGATGTAAATAACTAACTTTTTAAAAAAAGCTTAGATGTGGGGGGCAGGTTAAGTGATGGTTTGTAAATTAAGCTGTTTTTAGAACTTCCAACCTGTGCACTGTGTCAGTTCAGGAAGGATATGGACCGTATGAAAACACACACAAAAAAATCAGATTGGGCATATGTGTGGTGCAATCCTTTGTAGTTAGTGGAGTGGCATCTCTTTCTACTAGGCTTGAATTTGGCCCTCCGTTGTCTTTGCCACAGACCATCTGAGGAGAACACGGGTTTGCCACAGCAGCTGGACTACCCTTTCCGCAGTAAGATGTGAGCAGTGATGAAATATTTTGGTACAGCTGGGGCATTTAACATATTGCATGAACCATATGGATTATTTGATGATTAACAAGACAATCTTACATAGCAATCTTGCCCTCAGTAGGGATATTAGTGTAGCACATTTCACCTTTAAACTCTCAGGAACATCGTATCTTTGAGATCTCTGTCCCTATGTTATGTTTGCTGGAACCTGACTAACAGGTCAAAAGAAGTAACTTCTGGAGAACGAAAAGCAGACACTGTGAAAGCATAAACATCTCTTCCATAGCAAATTTGACTAAAAACTCTAAGATAGGTCAATGCAGTATTTCTGCCATGAATGTGTAGTGTAGCAGGGCCTTAGTTCAGCTGTCTTCAAACTTTGGCTACTTCAGGTTCTGGGAGCGGGCAACACAGAGCTCAGTGCCAGCTAACAACTCAAGCACATTTATCAAGTGTATATATAACTTTTCAGATAGGTTCTGCCCAGATTTAGCTGTCATGATAAGGCTGCTAGAGCTAGTTGATGAAATTTATCTAGTTCATTAATTTGCCCATACTACTCAGCAACTGTAAGTGAGGGATAAATCCCCTTAGATAAAAAAACAACATAACTTTGAATGGGTTGTGTCACTTTATTCACGACAAACCCATGTGGCCCTGCATTGGCTGCTTTTTGGGTTGGTTTAACCCTCATTCCCCATTCCTCTGTTGCACCATAAGGTGGTCCATGGCCCAGCACCCATAAACCACTGTGATGGGGTGAACTAGACATGTCACTTTGAGCTGCAGAACTAGCCACAGGTTGCAAATGCAACTATGAACTATGAAGCTATGCTGGTCCTCCAAAGCCTCTTGTAACTTCACCAGCACTCCTGGTGTTTCTTTCCCAACCGCTTATGTTTTAATCTCCTGCTTGTCATTTCATCAGAAAATGAGATAGCAGAATCTTTGATCAGATTATCATCATGCACCCACCAGGCCAAACTAGAAGTGTGCTGCAATTTTGGAGCAAATGCTAACAGCAAAAGGAGACATCCCGAGTTACACAAAGGGAGGCTACAGGTAGATGTGAGCACTGAACAGGTAAGACAGAAAGAGAGAAACACTAGGAACAATTTGTAGGAGTTTTCCACCGTAAAGCCAAAATGGCACTAATTTAAACGGAATCTTTATCAGGAAAGCAATGCTTATCAAAATCAGGAAGACTCTCCACAGTAGCCAACAAGCTGGTGAACACCTCAAGATGCAGTCCCACGTCCTTTGAAAAAGTCTGCAATACATTAAAACTGTATTCACATTTCTCTCTTCTTTTCCACAAAAGGCTCTTTAAAAGATTTTAGTTGCACTCCAGTGCAGAATAGGAGTCAAAATAGATGACAGCTTATATATTTAGTAAATATATATTTTCCTGTATGTATATATTTCGCATATATTCCATATATTTGTATATTTATGTATCGCTGTAGACAGAGGGACAGTGTGGACAGAGAAAGAAGTGGCTGTCTCTGGCTCAGAGCCACAGCCTGGCCTCAGAGGAGCTTCTGTGACACCAGGAGAACACAGCACAGCGTTTTCCCCAAGAAAAGAAGCAAAAGAGGGCTGGATCTAAGCCTAACAAAACGGGGACCGACATCTTTATTATTATAAAAGTTACTATGAAATGTGCATGTATGGGAGTGGGAAAGCAGGGAGAAAAATTACTTATAAACCTAGATGCAACATCAGCTTATTGGGAAGATGCAACCCCAGACTTCTCCTGGCTTTGCTCTTCTGTGTTCCTCCTTCCTGGTCATTCAGTGGAACAAAAGGAGAAGCAGAGGATGAAATGCCAAGCACCCCATAACAGAGGTTCAGCAGAGCTTAGATATCTGAAGATCCCTGGAAAAACCCAAAAACTTTCAGGGAAAAAAGGAGGTGGTTTTCTCAAAGCTTGAGATGGAAAATGGGAATGCAGAAAAAAATTGAAATGAAACATGAAATATTTTCTCCTAGAAGTGAGCGAGTTATGTTAGTTTGATGCTTAAATTGACATTGTTATTATAGTTATTGCTGCAATTCAGTCTTTTAAAATGTTTTTGCTAACAGTGTAAGAAACACTGCAGCATTTGAAAGCAGCAGGTCACAGTTTAGAAATGCAACCCGAGAGCCAGGCTGGCATGTGAGTGGTCAAGATTTTGCCCAGTTCTTGCAAGTCTTCTGTTTAATGAAGTAAATGAAAATCAGAATGAAAACTCAAAACTTCCTGTTCTTTCAGATACAGAAACTGGAGACAAAAGTAAAAAAAAAAAACAAACAAACAAAAAAAAACCACCCCAAAACCAAAAAAACAAAAAACCCAAAGTGATGTAGCTATTATTTTTAAGATTATAAAAGATAAAAGTAGCTAAACAAGTTATACAGTTTGAAAGACTGCCCAGTTTTGTCTGCTACACTGACAAGGCACTACTCTGGCACCTTGGTTTGGTTATGTACTCAAATTTATTGCAGGTCCTTAACTATGGTTGTATAAGTATACGATTTCCTCTCCAGGAAGACAAATTTCTCATTTATAGGCAGTATAATGTACCTATTGCCATTCTGCTTCAGAGATCTATGGACATACCTACCTTTTTTTGTTCATTATTTGACAATTTTTGGCACTTTCTATTCTAAATACTTTTACTGGTTTTGAGATACATCTCCAGAGGAAAAAATACGTTTAAATACATTTGCAAGTTGTCTGCAGTACAACTCTGTCCTCTAATACTATTTTTATCTGTTACTACCCTAAAGTAATCAATATATACAAACTTATTCTCATTAATATCCCCAGCAGTAGTATTTTTTATGTGCTCAATAAATCTTTCATCATCTATTTTTAGACTTTTTAAAAATAAGTAAATTTAATTTTCTTAAGCAAGTAATGACTGCAAGTGCTTCACTTTATATAGTTAGGGTAAGAGGTAGGGAAAAAATTGGCATCTTGCCTTCAAAATCCCCAGTATTTTTGTTAGTCTGTAAGATAGAAAGGCGAACATTTTGTGGATACATCCTACCACAATATAATTTGTCATAAAGCATTTGCTACCGTCCAAAACCACCTGACACTAAGAAAGCAGCTAGTTTAACATTTACTGATTCCCATCCAGTCCTGAAAAGTAACAAAACAGAATTTTTGACAGAGATAAAATTTTAGGGAATCTCCCCAATGGCATGGTAGGGGAGAGCTATTTTGTCTGCTTTCATAGCACGCTTTTCTTCCCCAGTCCCTGAACACCCACCTATCCCAAGACAGAAAGATTTTGTTAATCATTACATCTTTGCAAATGGGGCTGTAAGAACCCTCAAGAGATCACACAGAACATCCTTCCCTGCTTCATACAGAAGCAGCTGTACCAAAACCATTCAGACATTTCAGATTGGAGAACCGGCTTGTGAGCATGAAAGCCTTGTCTGTTTTTCTAGCTAAATCAATTGATATAATAAAAAAGCACCACATCTTTCTAGTCTTTTCCATTCTTACATGCTTAGGCCACCAGAGCTGTAACAACACAGCTGTTAAACCACTCCCAAAAGCTGCTTATATTGAAGAAGTATAGTTTCTACGAGTACCCCAGAGATTTTATTCCAGCATTTAACTATTACTAAAAATCCCAAAATTTTTCCTAAGCATCTCAACCTAAATTTTCCTTAAGGTAATGCAAGATCACAATTTATTGCCCTAGCTGACACAAACTTAAAAGAACAGTTAAAGTTCAACTGATTTTGCACCTAACCCTATATTTCTAAAGATTTTTAACTTTTTTTCCCTTTAGTCTTCCCATCTCTAGACCAAACAATTATTTTAGTCTTTTCTTGTAAGGGATGTTTTCTAGGTATCTGATCATTCCCGTCGCTCTCCTCTGGATGCTTAATTTGGTCTGTATTTTTCCTCAAGTACCCTGCTCCCAAATGAGTGCAATACTCCAGCTAAGGACCTACTTGGGTTGAGTAGGGTGAAAAGATTATTCATATATGTTAGAAAAAACCCACTCTTATTTTTACAACCCATTGTTCCCTTCACCATTTTCACAACAGTGCGATTCTACTGACTCCTGTCTAATTTGTGATCCACCAAATTACCACATCCTTTTCTCCTTAGCTCGCATTGCCTAGCCCGCCTTTCCCCATGCTGTATTTGAATACGCGATTATTCTTGAACAAAGATAAACTTTCGCACGAAACCTTACAGACTCGCATCCTGCACGGTTCTCCGGGGGCTGTGACTGTCCAAAATCACTCTGAACTTGATTCTCGTCTTCCAGGGTGCCTGAAACCGTTTCAGCTTGGTGACATCTGCAGGCTGAACGCCCACATGCTCTGACCCCGTCACTCGAGCCACTGGTGAAACAGACAAGCGCTCTGACAGACCCCTGTGGAGTCCCAACCTGAATGACAGTCTTCTCAATATACCCCTCCAAAACCTCCAGTACCTGTATTCTTCGCCCACAGAACAACCTCAGCAAATTTTGCTTCTCTAGGCATGCCCCGAAACGAGAAGAAAACACCGTGTTTGTGGAAGGATTCCTCATCTGAGGACGGGGAGAGGAGGACTCAAACTGACAAGGGCACGAGGAGTTCTCAGACATCTGAAAAACACATTTTGGAGAAGCAAAACTCTGTGAAAGACGAGGCCAGGAAGAGCCCGCTTTCCAAACCGTGCTGCCCTGGCTGCGAGGTGAGAGCTTAATATTTGCAGCGTCAGCAAAGGAAAAATTTTGAGAGGCTACTCAGCATCATGACTCCCAGGGACCTGTATGCTACCAAATGTAGCAAACAGCTCCCAGGAAAGCGAGACAATGACCCCAAAACTGCCACGTATTCAACTTCACTCTGTCTCAGCTCCAGTGTTACAGAAGAGGGAGAAATCCAATAATGGTGGATTTTTACAGTCCTAATGAGTGATAAAATTTGATTTTATGTTAGCACATGTGTTCAGCAAGCTAAACCTACTGAAATGACCACCATTTAGCATCAATACAAATAAAGTTTAAGACTGAGGTATAAATATCTAATATATTTAATGCCATGGGCGGATATTGCTGTTGAATACAGAGCAATACCTCCGGTGCGCCAGGCACCACTGCAGTCACAGGACAGGTCAGATACATGATTGCAACCAACATGTCTTGCAGCCCCGGCTTAATAGACTGCATAATGCAAATTATTTATTTGCTGTCTGCAGGCACAGCCTTGATTCAAAACCATAGACGGTACGGTCCAGCCCAAAGCGATCTCACTATCCGACAAGAACCTGGGTACATCCTAAATGCTTCGCTCGTATACACTCCTATTAAAGGTGTTCCACTGCCACAGGCCGCTAAGCACTGCGTCTTCCACAATTTTGCACCACCATCCTGCAGTGGCCCTGGATACCAGAAGATACCCATCAGAGGGAAAGGGCAAGACCCAGAATAAGGTTTCAAAAACAAAGGGGAAAGAGGTACACTGGGTTTCTTGCGATGGGAGCTGCACCCAAGGATGCCATCCTGTGCAACCTGCTGTAGGTGGACCTGCTCTGGCAGGAGGGTTGGACCAGATGATCTCTAGAGGTCCCTTCCAAGCCTTAACTTTCTGTGATTCTGTGATTGCACTTGAGTGAGAAGATCCGACCTAGTCGGCCCTAAAATGGTTGTATCGGACACTGGCACTAGGAACCTCAGGGGTTCATGAGTGTTTGGGGTGCGTTTAGTTGGCATTACGTCGGCATCATTTTTTCCACCTCACCTGTGGGATCCTGTAAGTCCACCCATTCAAGTTCCGCAGCTGCCCATGTCATATTTGTTATGTTGACGACAGCACAACGCAGCCACAACTGCTACTGTAACCTCAAAGATGATGACTCTGAAGGGTAAGTTGAACTAAACCCAAAATGACTGCCAACAGATCTGTGGGAGCCCTAGACCAACAGAGACATACTCCTAAAGCATTTCTGTCTCAGGATGTTCATCAGGTCCCTAATTCTGGGTCAAATTCCTTTTAAAGCACCTTAAAAGCTTTATTCTTCATGCCAACCCAGGAGCCTGCATGAGGGTCATCTTCCTCTTAAAAAAAAAAGCAACCCCTTGGTATGCTAAAGGCTGTGTATTTGCTCTTGTGTCCACCTTCTTTGTTTTGACCTCAAAATGTTTGTAGAAATCCTGGTCTGTGTTTCCTGGTAGCAATTTGCAGAGAGGGCCAACAAAGAAACTGCTTCTCCCCAAGCAGCAGCTCTTGCTACTGCTAGCCAAGTACGGACGGATTTTTTTGTATATATACACACATACTTATATATATTAGCATATACCTCTGACATATAACTGACCTCCTCATACCAGCTGGTAGCTGACAGGAAATGAATTTCTAGGGTGAAGACAACTTTTTGCTTTTAACCTCTCGTTGCAGCCGTGCCCCGTTCTGAGCGCCGGCGAGTGCTGTGCTGCTGCAAAGTCCTCCTGCCCGGCTCGCCGTGGCCGTGTGGTGACGGATGGCGGCCACCGCCAGGGAGCTGTCACCAATGCAGCAGGCAGGCAGCGATCGCGTGGGAACGCTGGCGGTGACAAACGTCCCGTTGCTTACCTCATGGTCGAACCAGATGACGTCTTTGCCCATAGCAGGGAAGCCGGCAGGTGCTGCCTGCTGTCCAGGTAACCCCATTCCAGCGGGAGCAGCCTGAGCTGCGCGGAATCGCACTTGTGCCGTTGAGGCAGATTGTGTTAGCAGTTGATGAATTGTGGTTATCTGAGCTATAGCTTATTCCTCATGGGTAAGCCAACTCAAATTGAAAACATCACCACTCTTCAGCAGCAAGTTTGTGTGTGTGGACATGAGTCAAATTAGAAGCACTGTCTGAGTTAGGACTCCAGTTATTCCATAGTGAAGACAAGCCCGTGTTATCCAAATTCACCCCCTTCCCGGGACTCAACTTTATTTGTTATTCAAACATTACTGTAAAAAAAAACACCCTGGCTGACACTTCCTACCCAAACTTGGCATTTCCTTAAATTTTCCTCCAAAATCTGCTTTGTCCTAGTTGTCTCTGGGCACAAAGAGACACTCCCACATCCTTTACATTCCAATTGGGGCTAATTGAACTCACATGTCAGCATGAGTCAGCAGTAATTACCAGGAATATTAAGGAAAGATTTGGCACCGGACCTTGGTTATTCAACAGCAAAGCCCCCATGTTTAGTGGGGTCTCAGGCTAAGTCGAACGCCTTAAAAAGACAACAGCAAAAGCCGTAACAAGTTCTCAGTCTAGTTCAACTACGTACGGGCAGTTCCTGATACTGAAAGTGTCTTTACCATCTTTTCAGATGTACCTACAGAAAGGCAAATGTAATGGAAAAATCATTTCTGACTACTAAATCCTCCACGGTAGAGTTTAAATCTGTTTATACACTGAAACCGATGAATCAATATTAGACCGGCTGGCTGGTTTCTGTAAGCATCCGCACTGCAAATGGGGCCTAGCGCTGCATTTCCTCCATACGATTCCTGGGCAGAAATCCGAATCGATGGGAAGTTGAGGCAACAACCTACCAGCCCCCTCCCCGGGCTCACTTGGAATAAAAATCCCGAAACCACAACAACCTGGCTTTTCCCACACACCGGCATTGGTTCCCTGCTGCTCCTCACCGAAACAGTCCCCCTCTGTCCACCCTCACCCTACGGGGAGCTTTGGGCTTCCAGAGCAGAAGACCGGAGGTGTTTACACACAAGTCCAACACAGCCCCTAGAAACCCAACCGTCTCCTCGAGACCAGAGAACACTTAAATACACTTTTACCGTCACCTACTGAAAAAAGAAAAAAAAAACCAAAACAAAAAACCACAAAACATTGTCATGGACATATATACCAGTGCAGAGACATGGTGGATACAGCAGTGAAAAGTGAGGACTGTCTCAGCCTGTGCTCAGGCAGGGGGTGCTGGCAGGAGCAGCAGCGTTAAAGTTACTGTCCAAACCTTAACTGCTAACTCCTTCTGGTTCTTAACATCTCCGGTATTAGGTACTTTGTTTTTCAAGGAAATAAATTCTTGCTCTTGGTTGCAAATTAACCGAGCGTCTTGCCAGTGAATTTGATCTTGTCAGTCATTAAGTCTCCCGCTTAAATGCAACGATTTAGTCTTAGCCCTGGATAATAACACTCTCTACGGTTCATAAAGGAGAACTGTTTTATTTTATCTACTGCAAACATATGTGCATCAACATTCTTCTCAACAGACTACTTCTGAGCCCAACCAGATCAGTCAGTTTTATTTAAATCCAGTCCCGGTTGTCTTTTTGAAACCTCCAACAACCAAACAACGTCAAGCATATTCTTGGGTTTTTCTAGTGGTTTTTGTTTCTTCCTTTTTTTTTTTCTTTTTTTTTTTTTTTCTTCTCTTTTTCACTGTGCCGGCAAGGATGAGGAAGAAATTCTTTTAAAGCCCCATGATCTAACTTATGTGANGTCTTAATAGTCTATCTCCTAGAAACTCACTAAATGACGCACAAACATTGTTTTTGCCCGTCTTCAGGAAAAAAAAAAAGGTTTTTTTATGTGAGATAACTTGGTTTTATGCTATTCGCATTATTCTTTAATAAAGACATAGAACTACAGCTTCGCCCAAAGACGTACAAAATTCTTGTTTACTAAACAAAGTAACGCAAAGTCAGAAAAAGCACCAGAGCCCGTACACTCGCTTCGCCCTTCCCTCGCTGATTTCTTTTCCCCCCTTTGGTATGTCGAAGTGAAACACAACAAGACTTTTTAGCTCTGAAGTTACAGACTGCCGAAAATGAAGATTTCCAGGAGAAGCACCGACGGACCCCAAAGCGTACCCAACCCTCTTGGATGCCAAGCCAGGGCAATTCGGGCTTGGAAGAGGCGACGTGAAACTTTTATTTCACTCCTTTTCCCCCCCGAAGGTCTCTCGAGGCATCGGTGGGAAGGATGGGTGAAGCCAGATGTGGCCAAGGTGCCACAGCGGGGCCCCCTGTCCCCCCCTCTCCCACCTCCCGCCCGGGATTTCATCCCTCGGGACAGCGGGAGCAGCACCCCAGGCATCCCGCGCCCGGGGCCGGCGGGCACCTCCCGGGGCTCCGGCGCGGGAGCTGCGGATTATCACCGGGTGGAAGAAGCGCGGCGCGTCCTGCCCGGTCGCGGTCCCACCGAAACGGCCGGAGAGGGAGGGGAGCACCGACACCCCCAGAAAGGGCGGGGGGGTGTGGGGGGGTGG